>SJYW01030929.1:362328-395880 GCA_006410735.1 Raphicerus campestris | reverse complement strand
CAATGGACGTGAGTTTGAGTGAACTCCGGGAGATGGTGATTTACAGGGAGGCCTGGCGTGCTGCAATTCATGGGGTCACAAAGAGTCAGACACAACTGAATGACTGAACTGTACTGAACTTTAGAATGTAAATTACATTGATTAGTGTACAGGGACTATTATCAACTTACTGCCCAATCTTGATACATCATGAGTATTTGAGAATCTTTCTCTTTGAGAAGACTGAACCAGAAACCTAGTGTCCTCAGAGTGAAAGTGAAATCGCTCAGTTGTGACTGACTCTTTGAAATCCAATGGACTGTAGTCAGCTAGGCTCCTCCATCCATGGGATTTTCCAGGCAAGTGTATTGGACTGGGTTGCCATTTCCTTCTCGAGGTGATCTTCCCAACCCAGGGATGGAACCCAGGTTTTCTGCATTGTGGGCAGTCTCTTTACCATCTGAGGCACAAAGGAACCTCAGGAAGAAGAGTCCTCAGGGGATGGTCAAATTTCGCCTGAGTCAATAATCTCTGGTCTGGGAAGACTGAGGATGAAAGTGGGTTAGTGGAAAAAGCTAGAAGACTTCCTTAAGCTTCAACTGGCATGGAGCATTATTATTGGTGCCGGTTATGTCATACCTCGCTATGCTGTGTCTTCTGACTGTCTAGAATTTATGTTCCTGATCTGTTATCTCTGGCTATCTTGGATGTTTTCCAACTCAGCTTAACCTGATATACTTAACTGTGCCCTCTATTTCCATCACCAAAGACATGGACTTAATCATTTAGAGGGATGAAGAAGGGCCACAAGGAAGGAGGAGAGAAGTAGTGAGGAAATCATGGAGCAAATATATTATTTCTCATTTTAGATTGTCAAAATCCATCCCCCAACCACCTCTGCTTTGTGCATGCCTCTTGTTCTATGTTACTTCAACCAAGCAGTGAAACAATTGGTAGGTTCCTTTCTTATGCCATTAAGGCATCTTGGATGTATATGCTGTTGGTTATATAATACTTGACACAATATACCAATAACACAACATAAAATATTTAAACGTATTGCTTAAATATTTATTACTGTTCTAAAAAGAAGATAAAAACGTTGACAATGGAGCTGCATCTTTTTCTTATAAAATCATGAATTACTCTCGAAGAAATGTTTTTCTGTCTCTAAATATTTAGGCTTCTCTGTGAAATGCTAGTGAACCATTATTTGTATTCTCTTCTCTTTCCCTCAAGTCCCAGAATGCTAATGCAAAAGTAAATTTTGAATAGTTAAAAGAAAGATTAGAAAAATGAACAGAAGTTGTATCTGTCTGCTTAGATGACTAAAGGATATGATAGCAATTTGTGGTATACTCATTGTACATACATGACCTTTGCAATGCTACTGCAAAATTCTCAATATCATAGTATCTTATTAGTACACTAATAAACAGAGAAGTAGAAATCTTCTGATATGGATGAATGCGTATGTTTTCAATATTCAGCGTATTAGGAGAGCTTATATAGTCTCTGGAAACATAGCTTTCCATATCTTAAATTAATTGTATTTCTAGCTCCACTGAGAGCAATGATAATTTTCAGCAAACAAAGGTTGCTTTAACTCAACTCAGCTACCCTAACAAACAAAAGAGCAGTCAAACTTACTTTCTCTGTTACTTCTGTGTGTCTGAGTTCATAATTGATTTCCATAAAAATATTATAACAATGTCATACCATGTCAGGGTTTTATTACTGATTATTATACCAAAAATAAGGGGGGAGGAGATCAAGAAAAAAGGCACAATGAAAGAAGAAAGGAATAAAAACAGACAAAATGAAGGAAACCAGATGGTAGCATGTAAGCAAAGATATGCCTTTTATAGTATTATTTTTATTCCTAAACTTATCTGTAATAAATTGCCAATGGGATACTATGGAATTGAGTGATATTTGTTTATTTCAAACAATGTAATTTGCATTACAAAGAATGTATTAAATGTAATTGATTATTACTGGTCCATAAAGCTAAGGCAAAAATAAAACATCAGCTCTATTGATTTCTTTTTGGTTAAAATGAATAAAATCAAATTAACAAATCATGAGTATGTATAAACATAATCTCACATATAACCCTGAATGTAATTTATTTGATATTATTATATTTATCATCCTTAGATACATCTCAATTGTCATAATTAACCAGCCAACTCAAGTATACTTTATTATTCAAGCAAAATAACAATATAATAACAATACATGGGTAAAAAGTCTTTTAGGTATAACATTTGTTTCATAGCAATAGATTATTCTGACAGTAAAGTATGCAGAAAAGTTAGCTAGTGTAATAGAGTTTTGTTATCTATCACAACTTGAAGGTTTAAAGTAGTTTTTAACTTGACATTTAAATTCTCTCAGAAAAGACTAATAACTTTATTATTTCATTATCCTATTTTTCAGGTGACTGGAAGAAAGAAAGGAAAAGAGAAGTGAAAGTGTTAGGTCACTCAGTGGTATCCTGCTTTATGTGACCCAACGGACTGTAGCCCACCAGGCTTCTCTGTCCATGGAGTTCTCCAGGCAAGAATATCGGAGAGGGTAGCAATTTCCTTCTCCAGGGAATCTTCCTGACATTGTAGTCAATTAGCAGCCAAGGAATTATCTAGTCTGGGAAGCAAAATCTCTAAAACAATAAATTCTGAAGTTATGTTTATACAATGAAACTGACATGTTCATAATTACAAAACTATATAATGCAAAGTAAATGCTATTATATTCAAAATAAAATTTCAAAATGGATAATAAACCATTTTATTTTAGGCATACTCCCTTAATAAACATCTAGATGCTTACTAGTTGGTGTCCTATAGTCACATTTGTTAGTAAATTAAAGATGCTCAGTGTCAGCTCCTCAAAAATATTAATGCCCCTTTAATTGAACTACTTTAGATATATTCAATTTCTAAATTAAGTTTGGATTTTCTCTGCTTGGATTAGTCTCTCATTTACAGATGCTATACTTTCTCTACCAAAATGTAGTAGATTACGCTTTCCATAATCTTGCTCAGATTAGTCACCCAATGCTTACAAAATTAAGTATATCTAATGTTAATAAATTCCTTAAAAAGAGCTAACAATGAACATATTATTTGAGGCTTGTGTCTCAAATTCTGTTCGTAGAGTTCTATTCAAAGTTGTTTCTCAATATCCTCTACCCTGCCTGTTTCTTAATCTTTATTCCACAAACTCTAGAATTATTAATCTCTCATCAAAGAAGCAGCCTTGTTTTCAGCTGTGCTTTTCTCTCTCTCATCTTTCTCATTTCAATTCAAGTCACATTTGTTTCTCACTGGTCTTTTCTCCATGTTTGCTAATCTCCATTCTAAACTCATTCATATGTTATGAGAATTCACAATAAATTACATAAGGAGAATGATTCCTAAGTATTCTTACCTTGATTCTCAAAAATTTGCCTAAAATAATACATTTTCTCTTACACCTCATCTACTCCTGGGTAATGTTTTGCCAGAACTGGCATTCTTTTGGTTCTACTTTGTTACTTTTAAGTTTCTTCTCTGTTGAAACTGTTACATATAATTGTGATTATATTTCCATTCTCATTTTGTATTAACCTGTACTCATGGCTCACTTTAGCATCTGATCTCCACCTTCCAAAAGTTACTTTGAGTAGTATGTTCACTTGAATGTCATACTGAGAATTTATCTAACGTATTAACCTAAAAGAGCTTCCCTTGTATCTCAGCTGGTAAGCAAACTGCCTGCAACGTGAGAGATCTCGGTTTGATCCCTGAGTTGGGAAGATCCCCTGAAGAAGAGAAAGGCTACCCACTCCAGTATTCTGCCTTGGAGAATAGTCAGGCTTCAACAGTCCATAAACCATGAAATTCCAGATGTTCAAGAAGGATTTTAAAAAAGGCAAAAGAACCAGTAATCAAATTGCCACCATCTGCTGTATCATGGAAAAAGCAAGATGATTCAAGAAAAACATCNGCCTGCAACGTGAGAGATCTTGGTTTGATCCCTGAGTTGGGAAGATCCCCTGAAGAAGAGAAAGGCTACCCACTCCAGTATTCTGGCTTGGAGAATAGTCAGGCTTTAACAGTCCATAAACGATGAAATTCCAGATGTTCAAGAAGGATTTTAAAAAGGCAAAAGAACCAGTAATCAAATTGCCACCATCTGCTGTATCATGGAAAAAGCAAGATGATTCAAGAAAAACATCTACTTCTGCTTTATTGATTATGCTAAAACCTTTGACTGTGTGGACCACAACAAACTCTGGAAAATTTTTAAAGAGTTGGGAATACCAGATCACCTGACCTGCCTCTTGAGAAATCTGTATGCAGGTCAGGAAGCAATAGTTAGAACTGGATATGGAACAACAGACTGATTCCAAATAGGGAAAATAGTACGTCAAGGCTATATATTGCCACCCTGCTTACTTAACTTACATGTAGAGTACATCATGAGAAACAGTGGGATGGATGATGCACAAGCTGGAATCAAGATTGCTGGGAGAAAAAACAATAACCTCAGATATGCAGATGACACCACCTTTATGGCAGAAAAGGAAGAAGAACTAAAGAGCCTCTTGATGAAAGTGAAATAGGAGAGTGAAAAAGTTGGCTTAAAACTCAACAGTCAGAAAACTAAGATCATGGTATCTAGTCCCATCAGTTCATGGCAAATAGATGAGGAAACAGTGGAAACAGTGTCAGACTTTATTTTGGGGGGCTCCAAAAATCATTACAGATGGTAACTGCATCCATGAAATTAAAAGATGCTTTCTCCTTGGAAGAAAAGTTATGACCAACCTAGACAGCATACAAAAAAGCAGAGACATTACCTTGTCAACAAAGATCCATCTAGTCAAGACTATGATTTTTCCACTGGTCATATATGGATGTGAGAGTTGGACTATAAAGGAAGCTGAGCACTGAAGAATTGATGTTTTTGAACTGTAGTGTTGGAGAAGACTCTTGAGAGTCCCTTGTAATGCAAGAAGATCCAACCAGTCCATCCTAAAAGAGATTAGTCCTGAATATTCACTGGGAAGACTGATGCTGAAGCTGAAACTCCAATACTTTGGGAACCTGATATGAATAGCCAAATCATTAGAAAAGGCCCTGATACTGGGAAAGACTGAAGTCAGGAGGAGAAAATAACAGAGAATGAAATGGTTTGATGGCATCACCGACTCAATGGATGTGAGTTTGAACAAGCTCCGGGAGATGGTGAAGGACAGGGAAGCCTGGTGTGCTGCAGTCCATGGGGTCACAAAGAGCTGGACACTACTGAGCAACTGAACAAAAAAGAACAATGTAGTTTATGTCCTTGCAAGGCTTTCTTTAGGAGTCAAGCAAGGATACCCAAAGATACTTATACAGTTGTTTTATTTTTCCTAAATAGTGACTATCTCAACTTTATTTTGAATCTACCTCAGTAGCCCATGAAATTAATCTGAGTCTAAAGCTCAAGAGCCTTTCTACTATCTTTGTTAGAGGAAAGAGTACAGAGATTGAAAAACTGGGCTTGACTCTTAGCTCTACTTCTTACAGGCTGTGTGATTTAAGATTTTCCTCACTTCTATTAACTTCAGCCCTCCTCTGTGAGAGAATAATACCACTAATGCTGAGGACCAAGTCAGTTAACAGATATAGAAACAATGTGATTTGCAAATCTAAGTCAAGATCATTTTAGTGATGGAATTTCAGGAGCACTTGTATCAGACTGGTACGAAGCCTACCTTTTCAGGAGCATTAGTATCAGACTAGGTCGAATTTGGCCTCTTCACAAAGATGCCAAAGAATATATACTAGGTATAGGTATAATGGAATCTATGCTGCTAAAGAAACAGCATTGCTACTATTCCACAGACCTAACTAAATTATTTCAAATAGCACAAATAGCAAGACTGCAGCTCCCTAAAATTTTCTGAGAGAAAAGGCTCAGCCTTAGTTTCTTCTGTCAGCAATTTGCAAATGACAGAGACCAAATATTCTGGACCTTTTTCCTAACAGCAAGCTCCACCCCACAGCAAATTCTTTTTTTATACAATAGTGTCTAAACAAAAGTAGAGTTGAAAATTTGCAAATGAGTTAATGTAACACAATGTAGACTATACACATATTTCACACAGCACAGATATTCATTTGTCCTTTCGCTGAGTCATTGCTCAATCTCAGATGGTAAAGAATTTGCCTGTAATGCAGGAGACTTGGGTTCAATTCCTGAGTCAGAAAGATCCCCTGGAACAGGAAATGGCAACCCACTCCAGTATTCTTGCCTGGAGAATCCCATGGATAGAGGAGCCTGGCAGGCTACAGTCTATGGGGTCGCAAAAGGCGGACATAACTTACCAACTAAACCATCACTTAGTAATTATTTATTGAGCATTTTCTCTGTATCTGGTACTGTGTTATGAATATAAAAAGATGAATAAAACCCTATTCTTGACATAAAACCATTCATTTTAAAGTAATACCTTTAAAAGACTTTTTCAAAACCTTGTAGATTTATATAAAATCTCAAATTTAATATAAAGATGGTGAAGGACAGGGAAGCCTGGAGTGCTGCAGTCCATGAGATTGCAAAGAGTGAGACATGACTGTGTGATTGAACAACAACAATAAGCAAAAAGAATATGGGAGACCACTTGACTTGCTTTATTCCACTTCTTTAACCACTGGTGAAACAAAGGAAATGCAGCTAAGAAACTGAATTATTGAGGTTCCACTCTTAGTGCTAAAACTAGGACTAAACTCCAATTGAATAATAGGATAGACACTTTAAACTGTAATAAATTTCTTCCTTAATTAACAGTATTACCAGAAAAACAATTGCAAAGTGGATGAAGAATTTAAGATTTCCCTTTATTAGTGAACATGATTTACATCAATAACATTACCTCTGTCTCTTCCATCAGTTGTTAGCCTGGCATTCCAGGTCAAAACTTACTCTGGCTGTCTTCCTGAGTGTGGTCCCATGACATGGATTTGAACAACCTGAGATCTTCTTGGGTCAATAACATTTTCTGAGATAGAAATGCGACATATATCCAGAAATTCACACTAAAAAACTGAGATCTGTATAGCGATGCTTCTCTCCTGTATGTGCCACACTTCGCAGAAAGGACTACCCTACAGCCTAAGATAAAGTCCTGAGTTTGAGCGTCTGTTTTTTCCTTCTCACTCTCTTTCTCTATCTTTCTCCCTTTCTTTCTCAAAGATAGAACTTCATGAGTTTAAAACCATGCCATTGCTTCTGACCTTGGTCTGCAAGAACTTCTCTCTATATTCCTGTCTGCCAAAAGAAAGAAACCATCAGCAATATTTATGCCTCATCACAACCCTGAGGGAATCATGGGGCCAGTGACTGGGTAGCAGCTGGACAGAAACAGTACAAGTGTAATGACCTCTAAACCACTCCTTATAAAAGTATATTGAAGGCTATTTGATAAACAACTAGGTAATAAGTACTCAGGCCATTTCCACAGTTTTACACAATTTACTCAAAATTGGGGCAAGAGAAGGGAGAAGGTGATTCTCGGTACCAATGTATTGGACCCTTTCTCAACAATAAATATTTGCTTAGACAACTGACAGAATATTTTACTTCATTTTAAAATTTGCTGAAGTTCTAGAAGATAAGCAAAATGTTTAACAGCACTATGAAGACAGTGCCTCAGTCCTATTAGTACATGAACCAATTTTGTAGGGATTTAGGTCAGGGAAGTTTGGCTCGAGTTGAGGAGTACACCTCTAAAATCGAGTATAAAATTTACTCCGTGAATTACAGTGTGAACTTTCAGGTTGAGACTAAAGTTCTGTGTGTTTGAATGGTACCACCATATACCATGAAAGATATAATAACCCAAATAAGATGAAAATGCACCTTGGCTAGTGATTTTTCTGAGACAGAAAAGATTTACGTTGATTGCAGCATAAAAAAAGTGTCTGTTGTTGTTGCTGGCAATAGTTGATTGTTCTATGATGGGGCTAGAGTATCAGTAAAGGGGTGTTTAGTTAATGTAGCAGTACTTGTTGATTAGTTGTGACAAATGTACCATAGTAATGTAAGAAATTAACAATAGAGGAAATGATGTGAAGTATACAGAAACTGCACTGTCTTTGCAACTATTCTGAACTATTTGAAACTGTTGTGAAATTTTAACAAAATACTTAGATTTTTAAAAGATGATGTAAAAGCCTTGAAAGTACATAACATTTTTTGATATTCCAAATGTTATTATTTTAATCTAATTTTGAGAAAACATATATATCACCTAACATGAAATTTTCTATGTCAAAGCTAGTTGCAGTATGATTGAAGGAGTTATCAGGAGCTTTATTGCCATGTGGTAGGGGTCTACGATTAAAATCTCTAGTTCCTCTTTGTTTCCTCTGATTCTCTAGGATCAAGAAATTGTACAATCTTCTTTCNAAAAAGGCAAAAGAACCAGTAATCAAATTGCCACCATCTGCTGTATCATGGAAAAAGCAAGATGATTCAAGAAAAACATCTACTTCTGCTTTATTGATTATGCTAAAACCTTTGACTGTGTGGACCACAACAAACTCTGGAAAATTTTTAAAGAGTTGGGAATACCAGATCACCTGACCTGCCTCTTGAGAAATCTGTATGCAGGTCAGGAAGCAATAGTTAGAACTGGATATGGAACAACAGACTGATTCCAAATAGGGAAAATAGTACGTCAAGGCTATATATTGCCACCCTGCTTACTTAACTTACATGTAGAGTACATCATGAGAAACAGTGGGATGGATGATGCACAAGCTGGAATCAAGATTGCTGGGAGAAAAAACAATAACCTCAGATATGCAGATGACACCACCTTTATGGCAGAAAAGGAAGAAGAACTAAAGAGCCTCTTGATGAAAGTGAAATAGGAGAGTGAAAAAGTTGGCTTAAAACTCAACATTCAGAAAACTAAGATCATGGTATCTAGTCCCATCAGTTCATGGCAAATAGATGAGGAAACAGTGGAAACAGTGTCAGACTTTATTTTGGGGGGCTCCAAAAATCATTACAGATGGTAACTGCATCCATGAAATTAAAAGATGCTTTCTCCTTGGAAGAAAAGTTATGACCAACCTAGACAGCATACAAAAAAGCAGAGACATTACCTTGTCAACAAAGATCCATCTAGTCAAGACTATGATTTTTCCACTGGTCATATATGGATGTGAGAGTTGGACTATAAAGGAAGCTGAGCACTGAAGAATTGATGTTTTTGAACTGTAGTGTTGGAGAAGACTCTTGAGAGTCCCTTGTAATGCAAGAAGATCCAACCAGTCCATCCTAAAAGAGATTAGTCCTGAATATTCACTGGGAAGACTGATGCTGAAGCTGAAACTCCAATACTTTGGGAACCTGATGCGAAGAACTGACTCATTTAAAAAGACCCTGATGCTGGGTAAGATTGAAGGCAGGAGGAGAAGGGGACGACAGAGGATGAAATGGTTGCATGGCATCACTAACTCAATGAACATGAGTTTGAGTAAACTCCGGGAGTTGGTGATGGACAGGGAAGCCTGACATGCTGCGGTCCATGGGGTCACAAAGAGTCGGACAGGACTGAGTGACTGAACTGAACTGAATCTTAAAGATCTTTTAACCTTTTCTTTCCTAGCATAAGGATATAAAACAACATCCCACAAGTCAAACTAGCTTCTTTCTTCATTTTGTAAATAAAGATTTAATGGATCTAACCATGCATACTTGATTGCCTTTTTGTTCTGACTTTCCCTGAGGGCAAAGTGAGTGTTGCAACAGAGATGATAAAGTCAAAAATATTTGCTATCTGCCTTTTAGAGAAAAAAAATTTCACATCCTCCTTTGTTTTAGTGTTCCTCAAAGTCACTATAATAACAATCATTTTTAGCAATCAGTATCTTCAGAGTGGAGGTCTGTGAACATCTTTGGGTGAATTTTGAAATGTTTCTTCTACCTGAAAGACCTAAAGATATGAGGGATAGAGTAGGAAATCTCTTGCTGATAATCAAGTGCCTGGTGGTTCAGGGCATTGAGATTTTTCGCAAAGAACCAAAGGCCCAGAATAAACATTTTTCATGTTGTTTGGTATTCCAGGTTTGTTTATAGTGTCTTGAGGTAGAATTAATAGAAGTGACTGGTATTTTCTCTGCAGTGAAATGTATTATTTTTATAATAAAGAGAAAAAAATCAGTGAATATTATTATTTTAATGAGTTTTAGCTCCAAAGGTACACAGAGAACATCTGGTCCAGTGGTTCCCAGCTCAGGTTCCTGAACCACTGGGTCCTCCAAGCTAGAAACAGGAGTGACAGTGGTGATGGTTCTGTAAGCCATTTTCAGAACTTCAGAAACTTAATGGAAATTCTACCTCTGCCTACATTGTGACCACCAGATCTCTTATTGAATGAATGGAGTTTGTTTGGTTTATTAACTCTCACTATATGGTCATGGTCCACGAGACCTCATTTTAATTTTTTTTTGAGCATTTCTTACTATATGTAATGATCGATATTCATAACATTTTTTCATAGAGATCTTCCAAGGAACAGAGAGAACTTGCTTTAAAAGAGAAGAAAAACTATTTTGTCCTAGCATTATCTGTATTGGCCCATTGGACCTTTTCTTAAATCTAAAGTACATTTTAGAATTTCAATGATCTTACTTTTCTTGCATCTTGAAACATTTTTCTGTTTCATCATCATAGATATTATTTCATCATTTTTCATCAATTAGCCTCTACTACACTAGAAAATGGAGAAGGACATGGCAACCCACTCCAGTATTCTTGCTTGGAGAATCCCATGGACAGAGGAACCTGGTGGGCTGCCATCTACGGGGTCACACAGAGTTGGACACAACTGAAGTGACAGCATGCATAACATAGCATAAGCTTTGATTGCCCCATANGAAGGACATGGCAACCCACTCCAGTATTCTTGCTTGGAGAATCCCATGGACAGAGAAGCCTGGTGGGCTGCCATCTATGGGGTCACACAGAGTTGGACACAACTGAAGTGACAGCATGCATAATATAGCATAAGCTTTGATTGCCCCATAGTCTAATCCAGTGGTTCCAAATGTAACAGAGACTAGGCCCACCTAGGAACACTTTAGAAATGAAAATTCCCACACTCTGCTCCAGACATATTGAAACAAAATTTCTATGGATGGGGTCGGGCGGTATATGTGTTTTAAAAGTCCTCCTAGAGATTCTGGAGCACTCAAGTTTGAGAACCATCTTCCTAAGTAAAGTAATTGTTTACCTCACTACCAAAATCTCTCAAGAAGTCTCCCAGTTTCCTTTCTGTTTATATCTGAATGTATATACATAATATTGTTTTGTATCTGACACCCCTTTTGATGTCAGATGACATATTTGTATGCTTTGCAAGATTAACCTTTCCACTGATCTCTTAATCCCATTTCTTTCTAGCTCCTCCAATACTTTCTTCCATCAATCCTTTCTCACACCAGCCTACCTTCACCTTCCTCTATCTACAAACTTAATTTATACATCACTATCTGTTTTTGCTTGCAGATATTCTCAAGGCATGCCCCATGCCTTCTGTTTTTTAGTTATCATCATCCAACTAGTTGCCTAAGCCAGTAAACAAGAAACAAGGAATCAGTCACCTTTGACTTCTCTTTTTCAGAGGTTCCATTTCTGATTACTGATAAAGACTTGCTGATTTTATCTCTAAACTAATTCTCAGATTCAACCTCTCTCCATTCCCACAGTTGTTGTCTTAATCTAGGCCAAAAGAAGGAGAGTGCCTGGTCCTGAGTTTACAGCTGGTGACACTGATTGGCTCTATCCAACAAAGCCCAGATTTAGCCTCACAATCTTTCTCAATTTATCAGCCTAGACCAGCATCGCTATTTGATTACTTTGTTACTAGTTGATTGGTTCTCAGTTGCTGGGATAAAGACTGCTGTCTGGATGGTTGCATTAGAACCATAAGGACGGTTTTTACCACTGCAGACTGTAGAGCTTTATCATTGACTTAGTCTGTTTGTAGTAGGAACTAGACGTATTTTGCACTTCCCTGGTGGTGCAGAGGTTAAAGTGTCTGCCTGCAATGTGGGAGACCTGGGTTCAATCCCTGGGTCAGGAAGATCCCCTGTAGAAGGAAATGGCAACCCACTCCAGTATTCTTGCCTGGACAATCCCATGGATGGAGGAGCTTGGTGGGCTAGAGTCCCCGGGTCGCAAAGAGTCAGACACGACTGAGCAACTTCACTTCACTAGACATATTTTAAAAAGCTTTTTAGGATATTTGATTAGCACACTGACTTCAGTACCATTGTTCTGGATGAGACCTATTTATGACTCTGTCCTAATAATATTCCATTTTGACTATTTCAAATGCCTGAATAACATTCTTACCTCTTACATCTCTTTACAGTTTATTTTTCCTGTATTGTATGAGGTGACCCTTAATTTTTTTTTTCTAAACTGAATTATGTTTGTCTAACCTCACTGAGAATCAGATGGTTGGATGTCATAACCAACTAGATAGACATGAGTTTGAGTAAGCTCTGGAAGTTGGTGATGGGCAAGGAAGCCTGGCATGGTGTAGTTCATGGGGTCGCAAAGAGTCAGACATGACTGAGCTACTGAACTGAACTGAATCCCATGTTTAAAAGATTTTTGTGTTTTCCATTAAATATAAAATAAGCTAAAACTCCAAACTTTAATGTTTAAGTACACTTTCAAAATACTGTCTTATATTCCAAACACCTATTTAGAATAGTTTTTCTTCTGTCAATTATCTGCAGCACTATAGACATCCTGATGATTCCTGTTCTCTGGCTATGTCATAGAAGCTCACACTTCTGTGTCTTTGTTTACACTACTCTTTCTGTCTGGAATAAAATTATCCATCTATCCAATTCAAATGTGACTTACATTCTTTTTCTTACTTTGTCATCACTGCTCTTGGATCAGTCTTCCTTAAAGTGATGGGAGGTTTTGAGAGTAGCAGCAAAATTATTTTGTACCCTCAAGTTTCCAAATAAATGCCTAAAAATTAATAATACATTTGTCTTTTCAAATATACATCTCCAGTTAAATTCCTCCAAAAATCAAAATTTTCCTTCTGAGAATTTTAATTTCTTTGTATTAGCTGATGATCCTGTAAGTATTTGTCAGAGTGAGAATTACACAAGTAAAGAAATAGGAAACAACTATGAAATACTGAGAAGTAATAGCAGAAAACAGATGTGGTGTTCTTATCATTTTGTAGAAATTTTACAGAAAAAAAATTATGACTAAGAGATAATAATGTCCATGATAATATTGCCTTAAAATATGGAAGTTGTCTAAAAATGTATATGCGAGCAGAGGGATTTAATTATATAAATTCAGGATTGATATACTGCTGGAATTTTTTATTGTAAATATAAGCATTATATGGGAAACTTTTTTAAAGGTAGTAACTCTAGTATCAGTTTGTCAACAACAAATCCTTTCCTATTTCTCCCTTTCTATTTCTCCTGTTTTATTGACAGTCTCCTATAAATCTATTATTTCTTGTCTTTTCCCTCTAATCTCCAATGACACATACGTGAGACAATTGATCAGACTTAAAAATTTGCCTCAAACTCATGGAAAGGGAAAAACTAATTGATGATGAACACTGTGAACCTAACCTAAAATCATTTCAAACTTACTTTGACAATTCATCGTATATAATAGATATTTTCACACATAACTTGGAACATTTTTATGTGATAAGAATTTCTCTAAAATCATGGCTATTTAATGTCAGTGTTAGAAGTAGTACTTACTTTTCACTATTCTTCTATTATCGTGTTCTGTTCAGTAGATTTGAATTACAACAAAAACAATAATAAATTCTATTCCAAGCAAACTACCATAATATTTGTAAACATTTCAAGAATTTCTGTATACTTGTAATAACATATATGTTGTATCTAAGAACAGCAATCAGTTCAGTTGATTTATTTATTATAAAATTTAGCTGCCTAGGAAAAAAATCCAAATTATCCCTTGGAAACATATTTTTCTCAATTATCAGTAAATTATTTTTCTGTTTTGTACTATTTTTTAATCTCAATTAAATTTTATTTCTTCAACCTGAACCTTAAAAAAGGGAAAGAAAACTTTTATTCTGCTTGTAAATGCCAGTTGAAAAATCATTAAGTATCAGTCTTCTAAATATGCTATTAAATGGATCATGATTACTGAAACTGAATTTTGCTTGCTATGTCTAAATGTCAAGGAAAATGATTTTCACCATCTCATTTGTCCAATGTCCTTTTGCCAGTGATTATTTAACCTTTGAATGAAATAGACTGTGATACCAAGGAAAACTTAATAATACTTAGAACAATAGATGTATTTGTTATCATAAGCCACTGAATGAAAAACCCAATTGTGGATTAAATGTTTAGCTGTAGATATCATGATTGGAAACATGAACACAATCTTTTAGAAACAGTATTATGAATATTTCCAATCTTTCCAAAAATTTATATTTATTTCTATGAAAAATGGGAAAATATGCTACAACAGTTGTAGGCATTTAAGAGAAATTGAAAAGTAAATGTTAATTCAATTCAAATGCTTCTCTTTGTGAAGAAAGCAGGCTTCATCCATGAGAACAGAGAGTTAACTGGATATTTTCTGGAGCTTCTGAATATGGATATTTCAAAAGCTTTAGAGTTCATGTCACTTGTTTTCAGTGTGCATGGTTTAATTTTCAGGTATAACTCTTTGTTTACTTCTTAAATATGTTTTATTTGAAAAATAATTAGCCATGACTTAATACAAAAATAAGTAAAAATAAAGGAAATAAATTAAGGGAATATAGGAAAAATTAGTTGCTCAATTGTGTCTGATTCTTTGTGACTCCATGGACTGTGTAGCTCACCAGGCTCCTGTGTCCATGGAATTCTCCAGGAAAGAATACTCGAGTGGGTTGTCATTCCCTTCTTCAAGGGATCTTCCTGACCCAGGGATTGAATCTGGGTCTCCTGTATTGCGTACAGATTCTTTACCATCTGAGCCACCAGGGAAACCCTATAAGAAAGATAGTATCAAAAAAAAAAAAGATACAAAATTATATTAAAGAGAAAAAAATATATTTACCTACAGCAAGAATTAGAACAGAGGAAATGGGGAAAGCTATTAATAAAATATCTTCAGACACATTTGTAAAAGTATTACCATTGGTAGAAGCTTAATGAGTGCAAGTCTGGCCTCTAGTTGTATGGAACTTACTTATCTTATGGACAATGTTTCTGTCATTGTTTCTATCCTGAGAGGCAGAAACAAAGTGTCAGTTACATGTGTGATCATCCCTAGTACATAGCATAAGGAAGATATACAATCTACGCTGCTGTTTAGGAAATAATGGTCCAAATGGTTTCCACTCTTTCTTTTGGAAGGGAAATAAATATTGTAATAAGCTCAATAAAGACTTTAAAAATTATCTACATCATAAAAAATCATTAAAAAAAGGAAGGTGGCGGAGGTTAATTGCTGGCAGTTCACTTGTTAAGACTTTGTCTTGTAGTACAGGAGGTGCAGGTTCAATTCCTTTCCCGGGGGCTAAGATTACACTGAGAGAGTCATTTCCTAGGCAGGTGGATAAGAAGTCTAGGGGTCTCCAAGGAGAGAGGGGTCTGGAATTCTCAAGGAGGAAGAAAGGACAAATTTTTTTCTTTCTCTACATTCCTTAGGATTACATAGCAATAATGTATCTTGCCTGAGGACAGTATCTGGATTAAACCTTCTGGCTAATTCTGTTATCATAAAATGTAAATTATGGGAGTACTTCTGGTGTCAGTTCAGTTCAGTCCCTAGTCCTGTCCCACTCTTTGCGACTCCATGGATAGTAGCATGCCAGGCCTCGCTGTCCATCACCAACTCCCAGAGTTCACTCAGATTCACATCCATCGAGTTAGTGATGCCATCCAGCCATCTCATCCTCTGTCATCTCCTTCTCCTGCCCCAATCTCTCCCAGCATCAGAGTCTTTTCCATTGAGTAAACTCTTCGCATGAGGTGCCCAAAGTACTGGAGTTTCAGCTTTAGCATCATTCCTTCCAAAGAACATCCAGGGCTGATCTCTTTCAGAATGGACTGGTTGGATCTCCTTGCAGTCCAAGGGACTCTCAAGACTTGAGTCTTCTCCAACACCACAGTTCAACAGCATCAATTCTTCAATGCTCAGCCTTCTTCACAGTCCAACTCTCACATCCATATATGACCACAGGAAAAACTATAACCTTGACTAGACAGACCTTAGTCGGCAAAGTAATGTCTCTGCTTTTGAATATACTATCTAGGTTGGTCATAACTTTTCTTCCAAGGAGTAAGCGTCTTTCAATTTCATGACTGCAGTCACCATCTGCAGTGATTTTGGAGCCCCAAAAAATAAACTCTGACAATGGTCTGGTGAGGTCTTTACAACTTCCAGACATTCTTTGCATTCATTGGAGAGTATATAACTTCATTGCTAACGCTAGCAAGGGGATATTCTTTCTGACCCCTTCTGACACCTATGTCAGAAGCTTTCTCTATCTCCTTTATACTTTAATAAAACTTTATTACACAAAAGCTCTGAGTGATCAAGCCTCGTCTCTGGCCCTGGATTGAATTATTCTCCTCCAGGGGCCAAGAATCTTTGCATGATTCAACAACAACATTTCAACACTTTCCTTGTGGCCAAAATCATGACAGAAACAATGTTGTAACAAATTCAATAAAGACTCTAAAAATGGTTTAAAAAATATCTTTTAAAAAGGGAAATATATTAACTGTAAAATTTATCAAATTGTTTTCATTAAGAAGAATGCCCACTCTATGCATAGCCACTGATCATGGTAATTAGTAAAAAGAGAAATATTAAAAAAAATTTTTTATTGTCCTTCCCCCATGGCTCAGGGGGTAAAAAATCCACCTACAGCAAAGGAGACACAGGAGATGTGGGTTCAGTCCCTGGGTTGGGAAGACCCCCTGGAGAAGGAAATGGGAACCTACCCTATTATTCTTGCCTGGAAAACCCCATGGACTGAAGAGCCTGAGGGGGCTAAAGTCCAAAGGGTGGTAAAGAGTCAGACACCACTAAGCACACAGGCATGGCATAAGAATTAATTAGGATATGAAGATAAAATATAAATATGATTCATTGCTACCAGCAGAAAACAAAAATGCTACCTAGTTATCAATACTTATTCCAACGTTACTTTGCAGTTCTTCCCATGAAGAGGCAGAGTCTATTTCCTATCCCTCAAAGTTTGTCTAGGCTTGTGAATCATCTATTCTCTGGAGTCCCAACTCAGCCCATGTTAGATTGTTGTAGACTGAGAAACTATGTTGAAAGTACAGGCATCACATTTGCCTGGTGGAGGCTCCAGAGATGAGATAGAGTTCAGCCAAGATCAGCAAATCTTTTCCCTCCTTCACAGTGACAGCACATTGAAGAGTAAGTAAAAGAACTGCCCAGTTGACCCATAGCATCAGGAGCTAGTGATATAGTTGGTCATGTAAATCATTATGCTTTTGGCATAATTTGTAATACAACAAATGTCAACTGACAAAAGTTTAGAGAGAGTGAATGGGGCCTACCATCTTCCTTTTCTTTGAAGTGGTTTTGCTTCAGTTCAGTTCAGTCACTCAGTCATGTCTGACTCTTTTTGACCCCATGAATCGCAGCACACCAGGCCTCCTGTCCATCACCAACTCCCAGAGTTCACTCAGACTCACATCCATCGAGTCAGTGATGCCATCCAGACATCTCATCCTTGGTCATCCCCTTCTCCTCCTGCCCCCAATCCCTCCTAGTATCAAAGTCTTTTCCAATGAATCAACTGAGGTGGTCAAAGTACTGGAGTTTCAGCTTTAGCATCATTCCTTCCAAAGAAATCCCAGGGCTGACTGGTCACAATATTAAAATAAGATTTTCATAGTTAGAAATTAGAAGAATCTGATTCTTCCATTCTCAAAAAGCTAGCAGAAACAAATACTCCACATCTCTTATACTTTACTTCAGCCTTCAGTAAAATTAAATAGAATGGTATATCTCCTTATTTATATATTAAACTAGAGAATGGCAGTAAGAAATTAGTCAACAAATAAACTGGGTTTTAGAAAACATTTCTTCTTAACATACAACTTTAAAATATTTCAGCCAATAGCTATGAAAACCAATAGCTAGGAGAACCAACATATGTAAAACAAAACTAATATTAAATTATTCTCTGATACACACAGCATTCTTCCCTGATTCCTTAGCATAATCTTTCACAGACAAGGATACACATTTTAAAAATTAAATCACCAGATTATACCAGAAGGCTTAGAAATAACAGGTGAGATCATTTCAGCAGATCCAAAAGCCAAAGGATAATTTTTAAAATCAATTTTCTGGCTCTGGAGAATGCTCAATATTCTCTGAAATAAATGGTGCCAACTACATTAAAAGTGGGAGCACAGCCTTCCCTTACCTCACAATGGATCATTATGATAACAGCCCTGTGACTTTAGCTTAAAGAAGACTCTAGGTAAAAAGTCAGAAACTTTTAATGTTGACTGTTCACATACTACTATAAGAAAACACTCTCCGACATACATCACAGTAGGATCCTCTATGATCCACTGCCCAGTAAACTGGAAATAAAAGCAAAAATAAACAAATGGGATCTAATTAAAATTAAAAGCTTCTGCACAACAAAGGAAACTATAAGTAAGGTGAAAAGACAGCCTTCTGAATGGGAGAAAACAATAGCAAATGAAGCAACTGACAAACAACTCATCTCAAAGATTTACAAGCAACTTATGCAGCTCAACTCCAGAAAAATAAACGATCCAATCAAAAAATGGGCCAAAGATCTAAACAGGCATTTCTCCAAAGAAGACATACAGATGGCTAACAAACACATGAAAAGATGCTCAACATCACTCATTATCAGAGAAATGCAAATCAAGACCACAATGAGGTACCACTTCACACCAGTCAGAATGGCTGCGATCCAAAAGTCTACAAGCAATAAGTGCTGGAGAGGATGTGGAGAAAAGGGAACCCTCTTACACTGTTGGTGGGAATGCAAACTAGTACAGCCACTATGGAGGGCAGTGTGGAGATTCCTTAAAAAATTGCAAATAGAACTGCCCTATGACCCAGCAATCCCACTGCTGGGCATACACACCGAGGAAACCCGAATTGAAAGAGACACATGTACCCCAATGTTCATTGCAGCATTATTTATAATTGCCAGGACATGGAAACAACCCAGATGTCCATCAACAGATGATTGGATAAGAAAGCTGTGGTACATATACACAATGGAGTATTACTCAGCCCTTAAAAAGAATAAGTTTGACTCAGTTCTAATGAGATGGATGAAACTGGAGCCGATTATACAGAGTGAAGTAAGCCAGAAAGAAAAACACCAATACAGTATACTGNGGAAACCCTATAAGAAAGATAGTATCAAAAAAAAAAAAGATACAAAATTATATTAAAGAGAAAAAAATATATTTACCTACAGCAAGAATTAGAACAGAGGAAATGGGGAAAGCTATTAATAAAATATCTTCAGACACATTTGTAAAAGTATTACCATTGGTAGAAGCTTAATGAGTGCAAGTCTGGCCTCTAGTTGTATGGAACTTACTTATCTTATGGACAATGTTTCTGTCATTGTTTCTATCCTGAGAGGCAGAAACAAAGTGTCAGTTACATGTGTGATCATCCCTAGTACATAGCATAAAGAAGATATACAATCTACGCTGCTGTTTAGGAAATAATGGTCCAAATGGTTTCCACTCTTTCTTTTGGAAGGGAAATAAATATTGTAATAAGCTCAATAAAGACTTTAAAAATTATCTACATCATAAAAAATCATTAAAAAAAGGAAGGTGGCGGAGGTTAATTGCTGGCAGTTCACTTGTTAAGACTTTGTCTTGTAGTACAGGAGGTGCAGGTTCAATTCCTTTCCCGGGGGCTAAGATTACACTGAGAGAGTCATTTCCTAGGCAGGTGGATAAGAAGTCTAGGGGTCTCCAAGGAGAGAGGGGTCTGGAATTCTCAAGGAGGAAGAAAGGACAAATTTTTTTCTTTCTCTACATTCCTTAGGATTACATAGCAATAATGTATCTTGCCTGAGGACAGTATCTGGATTAAACCTTCTGGCTAATTCTGTTATCATAAAATGTAAATTATGGGAGTACTTCTGGTGTCAGTTCAGTTCAGTCCCTAGTCCTGTCCCACTCTTTGCGACTCCATGGATAGTAGCATGCCAGGCCTCGCTGTCCATCACCAACTCCCAGAGTTCACTCAGATTCACATCCATCGAGTTAGTGATGCCATCCAGCCATCTCATCCTCTGTCATCTCCTTCTCCTGCCCCAATCCCTCCCAGCATCAGAGTCTTTTCCATTGAGTAAACTCTTCGCATGAGGTGCCCAAAGTACTGGAGTTTCAGCTTTAGCATCATTCCTTCCAAAGAACACCCAGGGCTGATCTCTTTCAGAATGGACTGGTTGGATCTCCTTGCAGTCCAAGGGACTCTCAAGACTTGAGTCTTCTCCAACACCACAGTTCAACAGCATCAATTCTTCAATGCTCAGCCTTCTTCACAGTCCAACTCTCACATCCATATATGACCACAGGAAAAACTATAACCTTGACTAGACAGACCTTAGTCGGCAAAGTAATGTCTCTGCTTTTGAATATACTATCTAGGTTGGTCATAACTTTTCTTCCAAGGAGTAAGCGTCTTTCAATTTCATGACTGCAGTCACCATCTGCAGTGATTTTGGAGCCCCAAAAAATAAACTCTGACAATGGTCTGGTGAGGTCTTTACAACTTCCAGACATTCTTTGCATTCATTGGAGAGTATATAACTTCATTGCTAACGCTAGCAAGGGGATATTCTTTCTGACCCCTTCTGACACCTATGTCAGAAGCTTTCTCTATCTCCTTTATACTTTAATAAAACTTTATTACACAAAAGCTCTGAGTGATCAAGCCTCGTCTCTGGCCCTGGATTGAATTATTCTCCTCCAGGGGCCAAGAATCTTTGCATGATTCAACAACAACATTTCAACACTTTCCTTGTGGCCAAAATCATGACAGAAACAATGTTGTAACAAATTCAATAAAGACTCTAAAAATGGTTTAAAAAATATCTTTTAAAAAGGGAAATATATTAACTGTAAAATTTATCAAATTGTTTTCATTAAGAAGAATGCCCACTCTATGCATAGCCACTGATCATGGTAATTAGTAAAAAGAGAAATATTAAAAAAAATTTTTTATTGTCCTTCCCCCATGGCTCAGGGGGTAAAAAATCCACCTACAGCAAAGGAGACACAGGAGATGTGGGTTCAGTCCCTGGGTTGGGAAGACCCCCTGGAGAAGGAAATGGGAACCTACCCTATTATTCTTGCCTGGAAAACCCCATGGACTGAAGAGCCTGAGGGGGCTAAAGTCCAAAGGGTGGTAAAGAGTCAGACACCACTAAGCACACAGGCATGGCATAAGAATTAATTAGGATATGAAGATAAAATATAAATATGATTCATTGCTACTAGCAGAAAACAAAAATGCTACCTAGTTATCAATACTTATTCCAACGTTACTTTGCAGTTCTTCCCATGAAGAGGCAGAGTCTATTTCCTATCCCTCAAAGTTTGTCTAGGCTTGTGAATCATCTATTCTCTGGAGTCCCAACTCAGCCCATGTTAGATTGTTGTAGACTGAGAAACTATGTTGAAAGTACAGGCATCACATTTGCCTGGTGGAGGCTCCAGAGATGAGATAGAGTTCAGCCAAGATCAGCAAATCTTTTCCCTCCTACACAGTGACAGCACATTGAAGAGTAAGTAAAAGAACTGCCCAGTTGACCCATAGCATCAGGAGCTAGTGATATAGTTGGTCATGTAAATCATTATGCTTTTGGCATAATTTGTAATACAACAAATGTCAACTGACAAAAGTTTAGAGAGAGTGGATGGGGCCTACCATCTTCCTTTTCTTTGAAGTGGTTTTGCTTCAGTTCAGTTCAGTCACTCAGTCATGTCTGACTCTTTTTGACCCCATGAATCGCAGCACACCAGGCCTCCTGTCCATCACCAACTCCCAGAGTTCACTCAGACTCACATCCATCGAGTCAGTGATGCCATCCAGACATCTCATCCTTGGTCATCCCCTTCTCCTCCTGCCCCCAATCCCTCCTAGTATCAAAGTCTTTTCCAATGAATCAACTGAGGTGGTCAAAGTACTGGAGTTTCAGCTTTAGCATCATTCCTTCCAAAGAAATCCCAGGGCTGACTGGTCACAATATTAAAATAAGATTTTCATAGTTAGAAATTAGAAGAATCTGATTCTTCCATTCTCAAAAAGCTAGCAGAAACAAATACTCCACATCTCTTATACTTTACTTCAGCCTTCAGTAAAATTAAATAGAATGGTATATCTCCTTATTTATATATTAAACTAGAGAATGGCAGTAAGAAATTAGTCAACAAATAAACTGGGTTTTAGAAAACATTTCTTCTTAACATACAACTTTAAAATATTTCAGCCAATNGACATCTCATCCTTGGTCATCCCCTTCTCCTCCTGCCCCCAATCCCTCCTAGTATCAAAGTCTTTTCCAATGAATCAACTGAGGTGGTCAAAGTACTGGAGTTTCAGCTTTAGCATCATTCCTTCCAAAGAAATCCCAGGGCTGACTGGTCACAATATTAAAATAAGATTTTCATAGTTAGAAATTAGAAGAATCTGATTCTTCCATTCTCAAAAAGCTAGCAGAAACAAATACTCCACATCTCTTATACTTTACTTCAGCCTTCAGTAAAATTAAATAGAATGGTATATCTCCTTATTTATATATTAAACTAGAGAATGGCAGTAAGAAATTAGTCAACAAATAAACTGGGTTTTAGAAAACATTTCTTCTTAACATACAACTTTAAAATATTTCAGCCAATAGCTATGAAAACCAATAGCTAGGAGAACCAACATATGTAAAACAAAACTAATATTAAATTATTCTCTGATACACACAGCATTCTTCCCTGATTCCTTAGCATAATCTTTCACAGACAAGGATACACATTTTAAAAATTAAATCACCAGATTATACCAGAAGGCTTAGAAATAACAGGTGAGATCATTTCAGCAGATCCAAAAGCCAAAGGATAATTTTTAAAATCAATTTTCTGGCTCTGGAGAATGCTCAATATTCTCTGAAATAAATGGTGCCAACTACATTAAAAGTGGGAGCACAGCCTTCCCTTACCTCACAATGGATCATTATGATAACAGCCCTGTGACCTTAGCTTAAAGAAGACTCTAGGTAAAAAGTCAGAAACTTTTAATGTTGACTGTTCACATACTACTATAAGAAAACACTCTCCGACATACATCACAGTAGGATCCTCTATGATCCACTGCCCAGTAAACTGGAAATAAAAGCAAAAATAAACAAATGGGATCTAATTAAAATTAAAAGCTTCTGCACAACAAAGGAANCAGTAAGACAGGGCTTCCTTGGTGGCTCAGAGGTTAAAGCGTCTGCCTCCAATGCGGGAGACCCAGATTCGATCCCTGGGCTGGGAAGATCCCCTGGAGAAGGAAATGGCAATCCACTCCAATATTCTTGCCTGGAGAATCCCATGGACAGAGGAGCCTAGTAGGTTACAGTCCATGGGTGGCAAAGAGTCGGACACGACTGAGCGACTTCATCTTCCTTCCTTCCTTCACCAGTAAGACAGGCAAAGAAAATGAAAGGTATACAGATTGGGAAGGAAAAAATAAGATTGTCTTTTTTCGTAGATGACACAATGTCTATGTACAAAATTCCATAGGACTGATAAAAAAAACCTCATAACTCTCCTATGACTAATAAGGTAATGATAGCAACATCACAAGAAACAATATTGGACATAGAATAGTGTTTGTCCAAGGATGTCTACGTCTTATTCCTTGGAACCCGATTGTTACCTACATGTTACCTTCCATGACAAAAAGGACATTGAAAATATAACAAGTGAGCCACATTAGTGTAGTGTAAGATTTTAGTTACTGGGAAAACGAAGTGTGTCTTTTATGAGAACTCTCTGTACTATCTTTGCAATTTTTTTGTAAACCTAAAACTGATCTAAAAACAAAGTGTATTTTAAAACATAGATTCTTTAGAACACTTGAATTCTAGTTACATTATATTTCTTTATCTCATAAAAATTATTGTTGGCTTTATTCTTGTTTAGTTATTACTACGTATTTACTTAACTTTTATCTTTGTTTCTGCATATGTTTCAAACTTTTGATCTGAAATCAACTTTCTTCTGTTGATATATATTATTTATATTAGAATTACCTTTAGGGATAGTCAGCTTACTTCAAACTTTCTTATGTCATCCTTCTGTGAAATGTTTTAACTTCATTTCACGAATGTGTCTTTGTTGCATATGGCATTTTATATTGCTATGTATTTCTTTTAGTACATTCTACTTCTTTCTGTGTTCTACTGTTGCTTTTGTAAAGTCAACTATCAGTCTAATTGCCACTTATTTAAAGAAAATCTGACTGCCTTGGGAGATTTTAAAATTCTTTATTTGTTTTGGAGATTTCAATTTGAATGGGAAATATCTATTATGGATTTCATCTCAGATATCCTGCATGGAAATTTTTTTGTCTTGATGAATCTCTAGCTAATTTTCTTTCCATTAGTTCTGGAAATTTTTCTGCCATTATCTCTTCAAATATTGTCTTTGGTCTACCCTCTTTTTCTAATTAAATATGTCAGATTTTCTCACTTTACCCTTCCTATTTCTTAACTCTTTTTTTTTGTATTTTTAGTGCACATTAAGACTTTAAATACTAACAGCTGATAATCAATGTAGTAATGTTAACTTATAAACAGTATTGTTAATCAAATTAATCATTATTACCAAGAACTAAATACTAGTAACTTTGACAAATATTTAGAAATCAAATTTTCTACCTTGTATCTGGGATTATGTCTTTTTGTCAATTAGCCAAATAATCTCTTATTTTATTTTATTGTTGTTTTGTTAAGAGGGGAAAAAAACAAACTAGAAATACACAGAATGTTCATTTTCTCCATAAAATGAGTCTCTTCCTTGAAAGATAGAGCTAGAGACAAATATTATCTTCTTATTTTTCTTCCTTCAAATTGTATCACTACTAGAGTACTTGGCATTTAGGCAAATTAAATGTTAATTCAATTTTCCTTACATGTGCACATTATGTAAAAACCTTCCAGCTCTGTCAACACCTCGATTTGAGCTTCCTAAGACTCATTCTAATCTTACCTCCACAACTGTGAAGTGAATGTCTCTCAGTCATGCCTGACTCTTTGTGACCCTGGAATGGGTAGCCTTTCCCTTCTCCGGGGGATCTTCCCAACCCAAGAGCCAAACCCAGCTCTCCTGCATTGCAGGAGGATTCTTTACCAGAATTGTAACAATGCATTTTCATTGTTTTAAACTACTACTACTATTACTAAGTCACTTCAGCCGTGTCCGACTCTGTGCGACCCCATAGATGGCAGCCCACCAGGCTCCCCCATCCCTGGGATTCTCCAGCAAGAACACTGGAGTGGGTTGCCATTTCCTTCTCCAATGCATGAAAGTGAAAAGTGAAAGTGAAGTCGCTCAGTCGTGTCCGACCCTAACTGATCCCATGGACTACAACCTACCAGGCTCCTCCGTCCATGGGATTCTCCAGGCAAGAGTACTGGAGTGGGGTGCCACTGCCTTCTCCACTACACTGGTAGTAATTTGTTAGAGCAACAATTGAAAATGCATACATAGTAGTTTCTTCAGGATCTTGGCTCCTCAAATTTTTCCTGTCTCTGTATCTTTCTCTGTTTCTCTCTCTCTCTCTCTCTCCTTCTGTATTTTCTCCAGCTTTTCAGCTGTTCTCAGCAGAGAGTTAGTCAAATACAATTTACCCCTTCATTCTGAAAGTGGAAGACTCAAATATAGTTAATATTCACAAAATATTCATAATTTTCACAATATGTTTCCCCACTTTATTCAGAAGATGATAATAGACACTTCAGTAGGTGACACTGGATTACATGGATTGTAGTATTAAACTAAAACAGACATGCAGCATAAAGATATAAATGCTAAGTGGTTAGTTTTACAGTTAGGCTCCTCACTGAAGTTATACTGACATTTCAAAATTTGTTAAATTAAAACACGTACCTCAATAAAATGAACCTTCTCATTGTTTTCAGACATATTTGAATAGATGGGGAAAAAACTTAGAAACTTTAGAACACAATACTATAAAATCTTATGAAATCTTCAGGACATCAAGAANCTGACATTTCAAAATTTGTTAAATTAAAACACGTACCTCAATAAAATGAACCTTCTCATTGTTTTCAGACATATTTGAATAGATGGGGAAAAAACTTAGAAACTTTAGAACACAATACTATAAAATCTTATGAAATCTTCAGGACATCAAGAACCAATATTTGATTTTATTTTGCAAAAATGTAAGAAATGTTGTGATCTCTTTGGAGAATAGATCTTTTACTACAATGGACATGTATAGTTTTGGTCTTTGAAATTTTTACTATTATGAGTTATACAACATAAAAATAAAATTCAAAGGCAATAACTTTTAGCACACTAAATTATTGTCATGCACATTCTAAGCTTTTAATATATGATCAAATTAATAAAACTGTAAAACTCTATACATATGAAAAGTAATGTTTACTTAGTATCATTTTTATGTTAACATAATGTTTATAGTACTATACTTTGAAAATTAATAATCCATGTGTGTTTTAGATTAGAGCCAGAAAAAATTGGAAAAATGAGAGCATAACAGTTCCCTGATGAGCTAGATAACAGGAACTGATTATAATTTAGAGGTATAAGTTTATGAGTGGACACGGTGCAAAGATAGCAGCATTTGAAATTATGTGTGTATGAAAAGATGGAAAGCAGAATATGAATAAACCAGTATCTATATTGTGTGTAAAGTTCATAAAAATATTAGGAATCTTAAAAGCTAAATACACAGTAACCATTAACCATAGTAAATATTTTTTAAAGTTTTTCAGTATCTATAATCCTATTCACACATTTGCAAATGCAAGTGATTCACAGGCTGACATTTTCCTATAACAGAAATGAACTACTCAAATTTTCTTATGAACAAATTTAATGCAAACAAAACACATACATACATATATACATACACAAATAGAAAAAAGAGAGGGAGAATAGGAAATGCTTATATTTTAGTACTGTTAGAGATCATGTTTTTAAATTACTTATTCCATTAATAATATTTTGAAGAATAGTCCTCAAATATATTGTTTAGTATTCATGGCTACCATCATCCAAAAATATTGAAAAGCCATAAACTCTTTTTCTATATTTCAAGCTGTATTTCATTTATTTATACAGTATTACAGTGTTCAGGTGACTGCAGTCTTTCCAAATGCAAAATTCTGTGTGCCATCTGTTCTTTAGGATCAGTGACTCCAATTTTAATTGTAAGTCTGATAATTCTTCACAAAAGCCACTACATCAATTTGGGTCTGGTTAACTTCCTACTCAGGCTTCCCAGATGATGCTAGTAAAGAAACCGCTGGCTAATGCAAGAGATGTAAGAGATGAAGGTTCTATCCCTAAGTTGGGAAGATCTCCCAGAGAATGGCATGGCAACTCATTCCAGTATTCTTGCCTGGAAAATCCCACAGAGGAGCCTGGCAGGCCACAGTTCATAGGGTCAGGATTGCAAAGAGTCAGACACGACTGAAGTGACTTAGCATGTTTGCAATTTTCTATTCATACAATATATTATTTAATTAATTTGAAAATCTCTTTCTGAAGTTTTCCATTTTGTTCCTTGATATAGACAACATGCATATGATTAATGTTGAGGATTAATATTTTGATTATATATTTCTCTACCTGTCTCTTATACACATCTCAAATTAAATGTTAATTNATTTAATTAATTTGAAAATCTCTTTCTGAAGTTTTCCATTTTGTTCCTTGATATAGACAACATGCATATGATTAATGTTGAGGATTAATATTTTGATTACATATTTCTCTACTAAGGTCACCATCATAATTTTTTTAAATTATGCATTGATTTATAAAATGGTGATTTAAAAAAATTATGCATTATTTTCTTTGGGATTATAACTAAAGTCATTTTACTTGTAATTCCACCTGTAATATGGTAAAAATCTGAGTTTCTTTGTATTAGCACTGAAGTTTATTTTATGAACCAAAATAATCTCTCTATATGCGCTAATGTTTCCAGAAACATCTGGAAAAAGCTATCTGTGCAACTAGTGAAAACACCAAGTACAATATTATCTGGTTAGGTCTACTACATTCTACATTGTCTGATTCAGTTTGCAATATAGTTGGCTTTCATAGCATACTTTCAAAATTTGGGCAATGCAATTTGGATTATTAAATTGCAGTAAGGTTTACTTCTCCATAATAAGATAGGGAGACTATGCTCTTCAGTTTTCTGTAGTTCCCTTTAATTCAGTTAAATAATGTGGACATTGGTCAAAAAACATCTACTGTGTGGAAATACCATTTGCACTGTCATTTGGAAAGCATAATAACCTGATACAAGTTGTGTACATTGTCACAATAGACAATAGAATGACACTTGTTAATACCTTTTTAAAAGCATTTATTTATGTCTTTATTTTTGGCTGTGCCATGTGAGAAGTGGGACCATAGTTCCTGGTTCCCCCACCAGGGATGGAACCTGTGTTCTCTGCACTGGGAGTACAGAGTCATAAGCACTGAATAGCCAGGGAAGTCCCTAATCATTAGAAGTAGAGGGTCAAAAGAGACCTTAAAAGATTGAGTAACTCATCTTTTTGTCATTCAATATGAATATTATTCTATACAGATGAATATGTTTTATTCCATATGGATTCTGTAAAAAGGATGCATTTGTTTCACAATCTACTTTAATAACAATTTTAACAAGATTTTTACTACTAACATCTTGTAATAACTAAATTTAAATTTAGAAATGTAAATGCATTGCTGTGCTCCTGTGTGTGTATCATGAATTGTACATGACATCTTCCTGGACGGTATAAGAAGAAGTTCACAGGAAAGAGAATATTTGAAACATACCCAGAATGTAGTGTGGCAGACAGTATTTACTAAGATCTGTTTTTTCTTTCTGGGCACACAACCAGGTTGAAGTGTAACCACATGACTCAGTTGTTGACAATGGAATGAGTTTAAAAATGATATGGGCCAGGTGTGGCCCATAAAATCATTCACATTCCTTTTCTCTCCACTGATCTGATACAGATGAGCACAGTAACCTTGGAAGTAATGAATTAAAAATAGCAGAAGGATGTGATTGAAGGAGACTAGGTTCCTGAATTTCCTTGTACAAGAAAGCAGCCTTCTAAGCAGGGGTATCTACCGGGGGCTTTCCATGAACAAGAAGTAAATTATTGTCTATCAAACCACTGATATTTGGGGGTTTATCTTGTACAATAATTGCCTTAATGTTACCTTATTTAATACCTGTGAGAATGATTTGGACAGAAGAAACCTCTAAATAGAAAGAGGACTGAAGATGAAAGAGTGGCTTAACACATCATGAGAACAGGGCATAAATGTGAGACATACATGTAGAGTATCAGGTGTTCTGACTCTATTATTAGCTAGTTGTAGAAAATAAGGGGAGATAATGATAGTATAAAGTAGATTGGGGCTGTATTTTAGAAGACTTCAAATGCCAAGCTGAGGCCTTTGAACAATTTGGGAGGCAATGGGGAAATAATAGGAGCTCATCAGCAAAAGAAAACATACAATTTGAATTGTACTATAGGTCCATTAATCTAGCAGCTATAAATATCATAGTTTGGAGGCAGGGAGTAATAAAAATCTTTGCAATAATACAGAGTAAAACCATAAAATGTGGATAGATAGAAGAAAGGAATAATGGTATTGGAGACATAGGATTCACAAATGTATGAACTGATTAGAAGGTACAGGGGAAAGAACAGTCTTAATAACTATATAAACTGATGCTTATGTTCTTATTATAAACTAACCATTTTATATGGGCTATCACCCTTAATCTTCACAGTAATCCTATAGAATAAGTACCAGTATTGCCTTTATTTTACAGAAAGGATACAGTTTAGGGAGGTTTATTACATAAACAAAGGTCATATTANCTGATGCTTATGTTCTTATTGTAAACTAACCATTTTATATGGGCTATCACCCTTAATCTTCACAATAATCCTATAGAATAAGTACCAGTATTGCCTTTATTTTACAGAAAGGATACAGTTTAGGGAGGTTTATTACATAAACAAAGGTCATATTAGTTGTAAATGCAACAACCAGGATTTGAAGCAAGCAATCTAATGTTAGATGCCTATTTACAATGAGTACAAAATGTGTGAGAGAAAGAAGCACAAATTCAACTAACTTTTTTTGTTTGTTTTGGTAAAATTTTAAATTGATATAATTTCAAACTCACAGACAAACTGCAAGAACATTACAAAGAAGTTTAACATACACTTTACCTAACTTCAGCAGCTATTTATACAATACACATGCACGCATACACACGTACATTTGGCACAGAATTATTTTTGCCTTTTTTTCATTTATTAAGGGTGAAATGATGCTAGCACGTTTACATATTGACACCAGAAGCCAGTTGAAATTTGCAATTTGTGACTGATCGTTTGGAGAGAATCTAGGTCTGGAGATAATGGTATGGAACAAATTAGTACAGACGGAGATTGGTAAAATTCATAAAAATAAGTCAGGTTTCTGAGTGAAAGAGTAGAGAAAGAAAAGGACAATTCATTAGAAGCAGGATAATCCTATGCAACAAATGTCCAGAGAGGAAAATTTACAGAGCTATAGTTGTAAGGTTAAAAGCCTCAGATAGATCTAGAGATCTAGAGAAACGTTAGTATTCAGAAGGTCTTTGGTGACCTTTGGTACAACATTTTGGGTAGCATACTAATAAAGGAAACTAAATTACAAAGGCTAAGAAAAATAATCAGTAAAAAAAATTAGAATCAATGTAAGAAAAATGTTCCTCATGTGTGAACAATTAAAGCTATTTATTTTCCTTTCTGTTATTTTGCTATTCATATTCTTTCTTTTTTTATTCATTTAGTTCTGCATCAGAATTTCTACATCAAAACTAATAAATACTTTAAAGTGGTTGGATGGGGAGCTTGGGCTTGCACAGTATACAGTGGTAACCTTCCCTGTGTTCATTCTTTCAGTCTGCAAGAGTCCATCTTGAGGCAAAGGGAGGATTCACTTTTCTGGGAACACATACAAATCTCTGGATGTCCCAGTGACATCTGTGCAAAAGTTGTTATTGTTTAGTCATTAAGTTGTGTCCTCGCTTTTGTGACGCCATGGATTGTAGCCTCCTCTGTCCATGGAATTTCCTGGGCAAGAATACTGGAGGTAGGTTGCCAGGTTAAAAGTTGGGCAAATTTTATCAGGAGTATATTTATCCTTGCCTAAATGAGCAGGATAGGATTTGGCTCAAGCAATTTATTACTTAGAAACTGAAATAAAGAGTGGTACTTGGAATGAGGTATTTAGGGTAGAGTGAGGGTATTTGGAACATATATGTAAACAAATATATATCCATGTAAACATTGGTTGATATACATATTTTACCTTCTATTGTGGCTTTGGTTTAGAGAAAACTTCTATTCTTTACAACTCGTCAGTGAATTCACTTTATGACTTAGGTGAATAAATTCAATTTTGTCAAAAGATATTTTCAGTAAACAAGTTCAATTGCCCTTATAGATACATTTTATCTGCATTGTATTTATCACAAGGGCTATTTTTTTTTGTAGATAAAATAAATAATCTAGAGGGTCTATTTCTCCTACTCATAAAAATATCAGAGCAAGAATCTGTAAGTCATCACCAATCAAACTTTGAAGAGANTCAGTGAATTCACTTTATGACTTAGGTGAATAAATTCAATTTTGTCAAAAGATATTTTCAGTAAACAAGTTCAACTGCCCTTATAGATACATTTTATCTGCATTGTATTTATCACAAGGGCTATTTTTTTTGTAGATAAAATAAATAGTCTAGAGGGTCTATTTCTCCTACTCATAAAAATATCAGAGCAAGAATCTGTAAGTCATCACCAATCAAACTTTGAAGAGAAACTTCAGATGTTTCTCTTTATCTGGTTATGTGTTTCAAAAGAATTCTTTATCCCTGAGTGCCTGCGTGCCCACATGTGTGTTCAGCCAGGGCCAATTCCTTGCAACCTCATGAACTGTAGCCCACCAGGCTCCTCTGCTCATGAGATTTCCCAGGCAAGAATATTGGAGTTGGTTGCCATTTCCTTCTCCAGAGGATCTTCCTGAAAAAGGGATCAAACCCATGTTTCCTGCATTGGCAGGAAGATTCTTTACCACTGAACCACCTGGGAAGCCCCTTTTATGCATGGTGTTCCCACAATCATTAGAATAAAATTACTCTCTAACAGTTTTATGCTTCAGTTTCCTTGTTTGTAAGTGAAATTATATACATACTTAATTCCCAGGGCTGTTATAAGGCTAAACAGTACATTTTGGAAGAGTGTCTTGTTCTCTTTCCAACTCATAATAAGTCTTCTTCCTTCCTCAAAAATCTAATTCAAAACATATTTGAATTGAGCAGAATCAAAAGTTCAAGAATGGGCTATCTCTGGGATCCAAAATCACTGCAGATGGTGACTGCAGCCATGACATTAAAAGATGCTTACTCCTTGGAAGGAAAGTTATGACCAACTTAGATAGCATATTCAAAAGCAGAGACATTACTTTGTCAACAAAGGTCTGTCTAGTCAAGGCAATGGTTTTTCCAGTGGTCATGTATGGATGTGAGAGTTGAACTGTGAAGAAAGCTGAGTGCCAAAGAACTGATGCTTTTGAACTGTGGTGTTAGAGAAGACTTTTGAGAGTCCCTTGGACTGCAAGGAGATCCAACCAGTCCATTCTGAAGGAGATCAGTCTTGGATGTTCATTGTAAGGACTGATGCTAAAGCTCCAATACTTTGGCCACCTGATCGAAGAGTTGACTCATTGGAAAAAACCCTGATGCTGGGAGGGATTGGGGACAGGAGGAGAAGGGGACGACAGAGGATGAGATGGCTGGATGGCATCACTGACTCGATGGACATGAGTTTTAGTGAACTCCGGAAGTTGATGATGAACAGGGAGGCCTGGTGTGCTGCGATTCATGGGGTTGTAAAGAATCAGACACGACTGAGCAACTGAACTGGAAGTGGAACTCCATATTGGTAACACTAGTGATGCCTGTCTCCATATCCTGTGAAGGGTACTCCACTTTAGAAACAGGAACTTGTTAAAACTTATACTTACAGTTATTTTAGCCATCACATATGTTCTTATTTCTCTCCTGTGTATGTTAATATCTCACACCTTTGATAACATGAAAACCACACAAGTTATAAAACTTGTTTTTGTTATTTTTCTATTTTTAAAGACGTTATAATAGT
>SJYW01030929.1:323114-358408 GCA_006410735.1 Raphicerus campestris | reverse complement strand
TGAACTGTGAAGAAAGCTGAGTGCCAAAGAACTGATGCTTTTGAACTGTGGTGTTAGAGAAGACTTTTGAGAGTCCCTTGGACTGCAAGGAGATCCAACCAGTCCATTCTGAAGGAGATCAGTCTTGGATGTTCATTGTAAGGACTGATGCTAAAGCTCCAATACTTTGGCCACCTGATCGAAGAGTTGACTCATTGGAAAAAACCCTGATGCTGGGAGGGATTGGGGACAGGAGGAGAAGGGGACGACAGAGGATGAGATGGCTGGATGGCATCACTGACTCGATGGACATGAGTTTTAGTGAACTCCGGAAGTTGATGATGAACAGGGAGGCCTGGTGTGCTGCGATTCATGGGGTTGTAAAGAATCAGACACGACTGAGCAACTGAACTGGAAGTGGAACTCCATATTGGTAACACTAGTGATGCCTGTCTCCATATCCTGTGAAGGGTACTCCACTTTAGAAACAGGAACTTGTTAAAACTTATACTTACAGTTATTTTAGCCAACACATATGTTCTTATTTCTCTCCTGTGTATGTTAATATCACACACCTTTGACAACATGAAAACCACACAAGTTATAAAACTTGTTTTTGTTATTTTTCTATTTTTAAAGACGTTATAATAGTGATATTGAAGGGATCTCAAGATATCATTTGAACTAACAACATTGGTCTGATTGGGACTATTCCTATAAAGTGGTGGCATGACTCTGTGATGCCCGTGAGAGAGGCAGGAGGTACCTATACACATTCAGTAGCCAATTCTTCATGATAACTTAAATCAGGGGCTTTCCTATTAAGGAAGGAAAAATAGCAGTAATATCAAACACAGCATCTTGAATATGACTGGTCATCTTCAATTTTCAATAGACCAATGTTTGAAATTATGACTCTTCCCTTGTTTAAAACTGTGGCTAGGCAAAGGGAATGCTTTCCAAGTAGCTGACCAGGTTTTTTCTCAACTTTTGTCTTCCTTCTCTTTCTTCCAATTTCCCAATCCCTTTCTTTGTCCTTGCTTTTCTCTCCCTACTTCTTTTTCTCTCCTTTTTTTATGAAACAGGAACCATAATTTGAAGACTAAAGCTCTGAGTCTAAGCCATCTCTTTGCTACACATCGATACAGGGGCACTTTTTAGACTCTCTTGTTGATTANCGGGGGTGGGGGTGGGGTGGGGGGAGGGCTCTATTTTAACCATTTTCCTATGTTTCCAGTATATTCCCAGCACAAACACCACCCACCTCCACCTAGGGCCCTTTGCTTGTACTGGCTGGAACAGTCTTCATGACTAACTCCCCCACCTCCTGCAAGTCTTTGCTTATAAGTGGCTTTCTAAATGAAATGTTACCACCCTCATCCTCCTGTTTAAAACTACAATCTGCCACTCTTTCACTCATTTCAATCACCTTAGTTCTATCTTTTCCTTGGTAACACTTCTTTTCCTGGGTAACACTTTACATACATACAATATACTTTACGTATAATTTCTTTGCTGTGTTTTTGTCTATTGTCTTTTTTCCCTCACCAAAATGTCATCTCTAAATGGGCAAAGTGTTGTTGTTTTTTCCCCCCGCAGACTCATCTCAAGCATCTAGAATAGTGCCTGACACATAGGAAATAAAGAGTGCCAGTTGAATGTATGAATGCTAATTGTTAGTTACTCTTTTTTGTGGGTCGCTGTCTCTGCTGTAACTCCCAGCTTCATTTGCCCAAGGTGAGAAACCTGGTTTTTTTAAGTCAGTTCTCAAAACATCATCCAAACTAACAGAACATGTACCTTCACAGTTCCACTCCTACCTCCTATGTTCTTCTTTTTGCCTCTGTCATCCAAATTAGGGATGATTATGATCATCTTCCTTAGCCAGAGAAGCTTAATTTATTGGTGGTGAGAAAGACTGAGGAACTAGTGATGTAAACATTAAAGAAACAAATCCTTGTGGTCCCTCACATCTGAGTTCCGGTCCCTGAGGCCTAGCTTCCAGAAAGTCTCCTTTGATATTATCCACTATTATCATATATTCATTTGGTTCCAAACCCAGAAGGTAGGAAGGACACAGAGTGTGATTCCCCCTTGCTACTCCAGTTCCTTTAGCCAATAGTGATCTGTTTCTCAGATATCCTTTCAGGGTATTTTATGTGCAAAAAGCCACACAAAAACATGTATATCTTCCCTTCTTTTAACAAAGTAAGAAACTGCACTTTGTCTTGCTCACTGATTTTCCTCACAACAGATCCAGTAAGTTGGGGATTTTTGTACATAAAGAGTGCCTTCATTCAGTCTGCAGCTTGACTAATAATATAGAGACGCATGCATGCCAAGTCACTTAGTCTTGTTCTACTCTGTGTGACCCTATGGACTGTAGCCTGCCAGGCTCCTCTGTCCATGGGATTCTCCAGGCAAGAGTACTGGAGGCAAAATACATGCCCTCCTCCAGGGGATCCTCCCCACCCAGGGTCTGAAATCTTGTCTCTTACGTCTCCTGCATCGGCAGGGAGGTTCTTTATTACCAGTGCCACCTGGGAAGTCAGGGACACACAGGAACCCCCAATTTGGGCTCTTGTGAATGACACTACAGTGACATACCATGCATTCTTCATGCCTCGGAGAGTGTGGACACAGAATACATGGCCCTAAGTACAGTTGCTACCTCAGAGGATAAAATTGAGAGATGTTTTCAATTTTTTCATCTATAAATGTTTCACAAACTTATATCCCTCCTGACAGTGTATAAAGCTTCATGTTTCCCCACAAACTCACACAATGAATTCATTATTGAACTCATCCACTCGAATCAATCCAATAAGTAAAACTGATAATTCAGAGTAGATTTGAGGTTTTTCTTAGCAAGTCAGCTCAATTCTTTTGTCTAAGAGTCATAATATTTCTTTTTTGGAAACTGTCCTGGTATACAATTTACCTGATATTCGATTGTTGATCATTTTATTATTGATTTGTGGTATGCATACTATATTGGGGAAATTATCTCATTTTTTTGCTATGAGATGTACAATATCTTTTTGGTGTGTTTTTGACCTTGTTAGATTTCAGTTCAGTTCAGTCACTCAGTCATATTCAACTCTTTGCAGCCCCACAAACCACAGCACACCAGGCCTCCCTGTCCATCACCAACTCCCGGAGTTCACGCAAACCCGTGTCCATTGAGTTGGTGATGTCATCCAACCATCTTCTCCCCTGTCATCACCTTCTCCTCCTGTACTCAATCTTTCCCAGCATCAGGGTCTTTTCAAATGAGTCAGCTCTTCGCATCAGGTGGTGAAAGTATTGGAGTTTCAGCTTCAGCATCAGTCCTTCCAGTGAACACCCAGGACTGCTCTCCTTTAGGATGGACTGGCTGGATCTCCTTTTAGTCCAAGGGTCTCTCAAGAGTCTTCTCCAACACCACAGTTCAAAAGCATCAGTTCTTCGACACTCAGCTTTCTGTATAGTCCAACTCTCACATCCATACATGACCACTGGAAAAACCATAGCCTTGACTAGATGGACCTTTGTTGGTAAAGTAATGTCTCTGCTTTTTAATATGCTGTCTAGGTTGGTCATAACTCTCCTTCCAAGGAGTAAGTGTCTTTTAATTTCCTAGCTGCAATCACTATCTGCAGTGATTTTGGAGCCCCCAAAAATAAAGTCAGCCATTGTTTCCCCATCTATTTGCCATGAAGCGATGGGACCAGATGCCATGATCTTAGGTTTCTGAATGTTGAGCTTTAAGCCAACTTTTTCACTCTCCTCTTTCACTTTCATCAAGAGGCTCTTTAGTTTTTCTTTGCTTTCTGCCATAAAGGTGGTATCATCTGGATATCTGAGGTTATTGATATTTCTCCACAATCTTGATTCCAGATTGTGCTTCTTCCAGCCCAGCATTTCTCACGATGTACTCTGCATATAAGTTAAATAAGCAGGGTGACAATATATAGCCTTGACGGATTCTTTTTCCTATTTGGAACCACTCTGTTGTTCCATGTCTAGTTCTAACTGTTGCTTCCTGAACTGCATATAGTTTTCTCAAGAGGCAGGTCAGGTGGTCTGGTATTCCCATCTCTCTCAGAATTTTCCACAGTTTGTGGTGATCCATACATTCAAAGGCTTTGGCATAGTCAATAAAGCAGAAATAGATGTTTTTCTGGAACTCTCTTGCTTTTCCCATGACCCAGCAGATGTTGGCAATTTGATNAGAATTTTCCACAGTTTATTGTGATCCATACAGTCAAAGGCTTTGGCATAGTCAATAAAGCAGAAATAGATGTTTTTCTGGAACTCTCTTGCTTTTTCCATGATCCAGCAGATGTTGGCAATTTGATCTCTGGTTCCTCTGCCTTTTCTAAAACCAGCTTGAACATCTGAAAGTTCATGGTTGGCATATTGCTGAAGCCTGGCTTGGAGAATTTTGAGCATTACTTTACTAGCATCTGAGATAAGTGCAATTGTGCAGTAGTTTGAGTACTTTTTGGCATTGCCTTTCTTTGGGATTGGAATGAAAACTGACCTTTTCCAGTCCTGTGGCCACTGCTGAGTTTTCCAAATCTGGTGGCATGCTGAGTGCAGCACTTTCATGGCATCATCTTTTAGAATTTGAAATAGCTCAACTGGAATTCCATCACCTCTACTAGCTTTGTTGGTACTGATGCTTTCTAAGGCCCACTTGACTTCACATTCCAGGATGTCTGGCTCTAGGTGAGTGTGAGTTATCACACCATCGTGATTATGTGGGTCATGAAAATCTTTTCTTCTGTGTGTTCTTGCCACCTCTTCTTAATATCTTCTGCTTCTGTTAGGTCCAGACCATGTCTGTCCTTTATCGAGCCCATCTTGCATGAAATGTCCCCTTGNACTGATGCTTTCTAAGGCCCACTTGACTTCACATTCCAGGATGTCTGGCTGTAGGTGAGTGTGAGTTATCACACCATCGTGATTATCTGGGTCATGAAAATCTTTTCTTCTGTGTGTTCTTGCCACCTCTTCTTAATATCTTCTGCTTTTGTTAGGTCCAGACCATGTCTGTCCTTTATCGAGCCCATCTTTGCATGAAATGTCCCCTTANATCACACCATCGTGATTATGTGGGTCATGAAAATCTTTTCTTCTGTGTGTTCTTGCCACCTCTTCTTAATATCTTCTGCTTCTGTTAGGTCCAGACCATGTCTGTCCTTTATCGAGCCCATCTTGCATGAAATGTCCCCTTGGTATCTCTAATTTTCTTGAAGAGATCTCTAGTTTTTCCCATTCTATTGTTTTCCTTTATTTGTTTGCATTGATCGCTGAGAAAGGCTTTCTTAGCTCTCTCTGCTATTCTTTGGAACTCTGCATTCAAATGGGTATTATCTTTCCTTTTCTTCTTTGTGTTAGATTTCAGCCACACATAATTTTTATGTAAATGGTTTTTTAAAAGTGCCTTTGTGTCTGCTATGGTGAACTGTCACGTTCTAAGTAGTGTATAAGGACTGAATTGAAACATAATTAGCAAATTTTCTATATGTTTGGAGCTACAAGCAAAAATAAAAGTGCTTACTATGCAAATAGGCTTTTAGGCAAGTCCCCTGTGTACCTGTCCACCTATGCCAAGTGCTGTCCCTAAACCAGGCGTATATTCTGGAACCACCCTCAGTTCATTTAACGAGTTCTTTATCTCTGGGGTCAGTTGCCACCAGCAGCAGAACAAGTACGGGAATCTCTATTCATTATTCTAAACAATCTGTGAACAACCTCTGAATTTGCATCAACTTACTGGGATCTGTAAAAGACCTGAATGGTGTCGTCAAGGACACCTCTTGAGTCCCTCCATGTGAATGGGAAACAATATTAAAGCTGCAGCCTTTAACTCAAGCCTGTATCTGTCCTCCATTGGACTTTGGAAGAATTGGGTTGGCCAACAAGTTCGCTCATGTTATGGAAAAACCAGAACGAACTTTTTGGTCAACCCAATACCTCCTCTCAGTCATGATTCACTTTTAAGAGGTAAAAGTATCACATTCTTTCCCCAAGTCCATGCTGACATCTCGAGTCCAAACTCCAATCATGAAAAACTACTTCCAGAGATGACAGTGGTTGTCCTTTTTCTCTTCGTCTCCAATTCGCCTCACCAATAGCCAGAATTCAGAAGGCCCTTCAAGATTACAATGTAGCATAAGAATTTTCAGGTAATTCACGACCAAGCATTGCTGCTGCAGTTTAGTTTAAAGCATAGCTTTACTGCCCCCTGGTGGATATAAATATCCTTACAGTACTGAACAAGATTTCCTCTTGAGTTGCTTTACTGAAGTGTGAGTCCAATCACTGTCTCCAGTGTAAGTCCTTCCAGGACAGTGATGTGGTCTATTTGTCTGAGAAACAAAGGTCTCCATGACATTACGAGTGTGTGTGAATGTGTCTTTGTCTCTCTCTGTGTGTGAGAGAGAGCGAGCGAGAGAGCACACCACTATGTCAGTTATTTATTGCTTCTTGGCTTCAAATGCATTCTTTAACATGTGCTTTATGGTGAACAATGGACATCGTGCTCATTTCTCCGTGAAAGTGAGCACGATGTTAAGCTGTCTCCATGGAGGGTGCTGTAGAGACTCTGCAGGAGGACGGGGCTTCCTGCGATTTCCACGCAGCTGGGACCAGGGCAGATACAGGTGAGTGTGGGGACATCTGAAGGTGCTCACCCCAGGCATGGGCCACTTTGCTGTCTCCACATGAAGTTGACTTTTTTTCTCAGCCCTCTCACCCTGAAACCAAAGTCCCCACTGGCCCAAGTGCACACAGCCTTCTGTTTGATGGAAGGGGGTGGTGGCCTTCTGCACAGAGCGTCAGCTCCCTCTAGGAGACTTGTCTCCTAGCTGCCGGCATTCACTGAAGGCCTCCTGCCCCACTGTGGCCTGGATGCCCATGGCAGACCCAGCCACACAGGTTCTTAAGTCTCCCTTGCCCTGCACTGGGAAGGTGGTCTGTTTGCCTGGCAACTCCAGATCAGCTCTGGTCTGGCTGAACCAGAGAGCTCCTCTGCCACCTGGTGGCTGGACCAAATTTTCCAATCACAAGGACCCCTTCCAAGTCTTCTCTGATTACTGGTCCTTAGCCTCTGTCGTATCTTGTATCTACATTGGAAGGGCTGATGTTGAAACTGAAACTCCAATACTTTGGCCACCTGATGCGAAGAGCTGACTCATTTGAAAAGACCCTGATGCTGGGAAGGATTGAAGGAGAGAGAAGAAGGGGATGACAGAGGATGAGATGGTTGGGGATGGCATCACTGACTCTGAGATAAACTCTGAGAGTTGGTGATGGACAGGGAGGCCTGGCGTGCTGCAGTCCCTGGGGTCGCAAAGAGTTGAACACGACTGAGCGACTGAACTGAACTGAACTGAGCTCTTTCTTTTACTATTGTTAATAATTCGTATATTGAACTTCCCTTTTCTAACTTACTGTTTGGTTTCTATAACCTGGTTGGACCCATTGCTACAGTCAGATAGCCCAGAATCAAAGCTTGCTTCTAAAATTTGTTCAGCCCTGTGATCATGAACAAATTGCTGAAACTCTGATTCCTAGTCTGTAAAAAGAAGGCAGATTACGTGCCCTTGTACAGTCATTATGAGAATTACACAGAGCACATTAAGAGCCTACAAGTCAGCAAGCTTTGTTAGATGTAGCCAGTTAAGGAGATAGAAATACAGGAAAAAAGTCAGAAAAGGAAAATATAAGCCAGAAAAACACCTGATAGAACAAAAGGCAGAGAGAAATGTTAACATAAAGTCAAGCAAAAAGCAAATGAGATGAATAGTCAATGGTCCTTGAATTTACTTCAAATGGCAGACATTTCATACAATACTTACAATTTAGAAACCATTTCAAAATACATTATTTCATCTAATCTTCACAATAATACCAGCTTAGTGTATAATGTCATAAATGATGCTGTCATTTTCAAAGGTCCGAGATGAGACTCAGAGGCACTTTGGAAGCCACCTGCTAGCTTGTAAAAAGAGGGTCTTACTCACCTGCATAGCCCATTGTCTTCGTACCACTGCCCTCTTGCGGTCAAGTAGATATTAACGCTTGAAACGTGTCTGTCAGCTCACGGGGCTGTCTCCAACTCTAGTCCTCAAAGACTCTAGACAACACTGACCGGTGTCTAGCCTGACTCAAAGAGGAAGTGTTATAATAATCTAATCTTGTAAGTTTAAACTTTTGCTCTGCATTAGGTCGTACTTAAAATTAGCCCAGTAATAAAGGTACTAATTCATTAGTGAAGCACACGTGTTATTTTGCAATAGAAATTTGATGACCAATGCTCTAGAGCTACATTTCTCAAAATTATTTGAACAGGGCACAGGTGATATTTTTAAATTTAATAATGGAAGAACGCATTTAATTTTATTCAAAACATACACACAATGCCTTCTGTTAAACAACCTTTATGTTAAAGAAGAAAAAAAGACGATTCCACAAATTGGTTTTCTCAGTAACACATCAAAGAGGAATAAATTTGTGTAGTAAAATGCCTAATGTTTAATAATAACACTGAATAGTATTTCAAGTATATTCTGATATTGAAAAATAAGAGAAATATTATTGCCTTTTTCCATCCTTTAGACAACATATATCAAGATAGAGATTAACCAGAAATTCTACACATGAATTAATGCCCAAGTTAAAGGTCATGTGCTCCCAAGTCAGACAATCTATAAGTGACTTTATGGTTTTCCCTGGTTAGGCATGTTATTTTCTTAAACATAGTTTGCATGCTAATAATAAAAATAGTAAACATATCATTTAGATTAAAATGACATATATGTTTTATAAAGGAAAATATCACTTGCAATTATTTTTAATAGAATATCCATTTATATAGTGTGGAATCTTTAATGTTCTGTGGAAACTTTTAAATATTTTAACAACTACAACCATTTCTCAGATAAAATCTTACGTTGGGACCACTATATGTAAACCAGACAAGAGTTTATTCACTTAAGTTTACTTTTGCATTTAAATTTATCCGTTAATCAGTTAAGAGAAATTAGACTATTTTGATGAACAAAAAATAATCCGTGGATAGCAGATGGCAGCTGCAGTTTTATTATAAGTTTCGCATCCACCCTTTTCTCTGGATATTTTTTTCTGGTTGGGCTGTATTGGTAAAATCATAATTACTATTTTGCAAATGGTAATCAAGGCCTCTACTCAGAGTTGTACAGGCTGTGCACTGCAGAACCCCAGGGGGCACCAGGAAATCCCCACCTGTAAGTCACTACTAAGAGTTGTTGGAATTTGTCTGTTTCTTGTTTTGGTTTCAAATGCCATGGACAGAGGAGCCTGGTAGGCTGAAGTCCATGGGGTTGCAAAGAGCTGGGCACGACTGAGCAACTAACCCTTTGTTTTGGTTTCAACAGCTCAGTTTTCACTGTCAGTATACTTTTCTATTAAGCTAATCTCAACATTTGAAAAAGGAGTCATAGTATCTGGCAACCAGAAAGTCGTGACTTGGATGATTTGGTGAAGTGGTGGAGATAAAAGCTTGACTGACTAGGTCAAAAGAAGAATTAGAGACAAAGTGTACACAGAACACTTTTGAGGAGTTCTGCCTTCAGCGATGAGTTTGGGGCGGTCTCCTCGGACACACTGGTGGCTGCGTTGCCCCCCGGCCGAGCCTGCAAGTCCTCCGGGAGCAGCAGCACCTCCATCCACCTCAACTGTAGCCCTGAGAGCGTCGCCATGATCTGAGGTCTGGGGAGGGTGGCTGGCCCTGCCTCCGCAGCTCTCCGCTTCTCCTTTGCATTTCTTTTGTACCCAAAAAACCCGATTTTGCGAAAAGTATTCTGTTGGGACACAGGCTGCCTCGCTCCTGGAGGAGGGGCCGTCCCACACCTGTGCCATAAAGGAGCGGGCCTCTTGGCAGGCTGCCCACGCCACACAGCCTGCTCCCCACACCGCAGTGTTATCTTTATTTTAAAGGTCACATTGGAGAAGGAAATGGCAACCCACTCCAGTATTCTTGCCTGGAGAATCCCATGGACGGAAAAGCCTGGCGGGCTACAGTCCACAGGGTGGCAAAGAGTCAGACACGACTGAGCAACTTCACTTTATTTCACATGGCGAAGAAAACAGATCAGATGAAAGCTATCTCTGACTCTTGTTTTCCTTATATACACTTATCTGTTTACTGATGAATCCTGTTGGTCCACGCCAGCATTAACACTTGCCTTGATTAGTGTGGTGACCTCCTACTTGGCCACTCTGTGGGTGTGCGTGTGCTTAATTGCTCAGCTGTGTCCGACTCTTTGCGACCCCATGACTGTAGCCCACCAGGCTCCTCTGTCTAGGCAAGAATACTGGAGTGGGTTGCCATGCTCTCCTCCAGGGGAATCTTCCCAACCCAGGGATCGAACCCAGGTCGCCTAGGCTGGTTCTTTACCATCTGATCTGCCAGGGAAGCCCACTTGGCCACTCTGATCTGCCCTTAACCCCACAATCTATTCTCAAAAAAACAACTAAAATTATAAACTATGCTTTTAAAACATGGGTTAGGTAATGGCACACCTCTGCCTCAAATCTTCTAATACATACTCATTTCACTCGTTATAAAAGCCAAAATTCAATAAGATCTTCATAAACTGGATCCAAGTTATCTTTGTGCTCCTACAACTGCCCCAGGCATCCCCCTCACTCCTCCAGGCACGCTGGCCTCCGCTGTGCCCGGAGAGCAAGCACGCGTCTGCCTGAGTTGTACTCATGATTCCCTCTGCCCAAAATGTTGTTGCTCCAGATATTCATGAGGTTCATGCCTTTATTTCCTGTAAAGAAAATGTTATCACACAGGCCTTCCCTCGCCACCCTGTATAATCTAGCAGCCTTCTTGCCCCAGCAGTCTCAGTTCCCCAACCTTCCTTCATTTCTTCTCTATATAAATTAGCAATGTTTACAATATATTCAGCATTTAGTTATTGTGTAGTTATTATCTGCTTTTCTCACTAGATTCTAAGCTCCACAAGAGTAGGACTATTTTCTTTTTGCTTGTAGCTATATCCTCATCTCTGAGCCTGATGCCTAGTACATAGTAGGTGCTTAATAAATATCCATTTAATGATGTAATAGTGATTAGTTGTTTCATTTTTTTTTTCTTTGCCTTGCCTCCTGTCTTGTGGGATCTTAGCTCCCCTACCAGGGACTGAACCTGTGCCCTAGGTGGTGGAAGCACAGAATCCTAAACACTTGACTGCCAGGGAATTCCCACAAAAAATTGAATTTATTCTTTTTCTATCTTGAGTCAAAAGTTTTAGTTTAATTGTTTATACTTATCTGCTGATTTAAACAGTGACATTGCAATACTATTTGTTGAGCTTTTTGAATTTATTAAACAGATCAGTAAAATTTGGCAAATTTGGCAACTAATTTGTTAATTTAACTTATGCAACTATGATATATTTATCAACCATAATTATGTTTATAAACAAAATGATCATTCTTATCATCCTCAAAATGTCTGTGCTAGGGCAATTGCCTCTATATGGGCAATGATCTGTGGTATAAAAAAGTAAATACCGTTTCTTGTTATTTCACACAAACTACACTGGAAGTCTGGCAAGTTAAAGTCAGCTTTTATGAATGGTTTTGTCAGATCTTGTTTTGTAATGTGTCAGCTTCCTATAAAATCCATTTGTCTTCTGATGCAACATGCAACAATTTCTTTAACACATATTAGCAGTAGTGTCTATACAAAGCAAAACTTCCATGCCATTGCTCTTGTAGGCTCAATAAAATGCTACTTTTACCTGTTTATTTAATAGTATATTAAAAAATCTGACCTCAATATATAAATTTACTTTCTTCTGTTGAGTACCTATCAATCACCTTTGCATTTACTCATCTGAACATACTGTAGCAAAATGGAAAGATTTTCACCAGCCATCCTCCTGTTAAGTCTGAGGTAGAAGATACTTTAAAGAAAGAAGACGTACGGATGGCTGACAACATGTGAAAAGACGCTCACCATCACTCATGATCAGAGAAATGCAAATCAAGACCACAGTGAGGTACCATTTCACGCCAATAAGAATGAGNAGGATGGGGAACACGTGTACACCTGTGGCAGATTCATGTTGATGTGTGGCAAAACCAATACAATATTGTAAAGTAATTAGCCTCCAATTAAAATAAATAAATTTAAATTTAAAAACAAAAACAAACCAACAAAAAAAGAATGAAGCTAGTGACCAAGAAGGATCTACTTTAATAAATAAATTTTTTAAAGGAATAAATCTAGAATATGACAAAAAGAATATTACTCTTTAAGTCAACTGATATAACTAAGGCCTTAAACATGCACACTGAGGTGTTACCCAATTTCTAATCTGACATCTACTAGGGAGGTTAGCAGTCCTGGTGATCTCCAAAGCATTATCATTCATCGCCTCTTATTTAACACTTCTGGTGAGCATGCTGAATATTATCACAGCATTTTAAGCATACACAAACACAGTCTTTCTCTTGAAGACATCTCAAATATCTCTGAAATACCTCTCTGGACTCCTACTGTTCTTTCTGTTAGAGGTTGAAGACCGCTGAACTAGAAGTCCTTTCCCTTGGACAGAGTAATGGGAAATAACAAAAGGTGGTCAGTTCTAACCCCAGAGCGCTCAGTGCCCTGGATGCCACTAGCCAACCGTGAGTTTCAACAGCGTATTGTGACCCAAGAGGATGGCCTGGCCCAGCAGCCTGCACGTGTCTCTTCTGCAATAAGACACTTAATGAACAGCGTTCATGTGTGAGACCCACTCCACTGCATGAACCCAGATGTTTTAGTAGCTGTGTGGCTTGCTTCAACTCAGCTGGGACTATGTACAGTTTCTAGAGGACTGGCTGTAGCTCCATCTTTTGTCTCTCACCAGCCCAACGGGTAACCATGTGTCATGAGTCTGTGGTGAAGATCCAGAGTACTGGAATAGATTGGGAGTCTGGGACTGACATGTATGTCCTACAATATTTAAAACACTTAAAGTAGATATGCTAGGCACTTCCTTGGTGGTCCAGTGGTTGAGAGTCCACCTGCTGATGCAGGGAACATGGGTTCAATCCCTGGTCCAGGAAGATTCCACGTGCAACAGGCAAATAAGCCCATGAGCCGCAACTGCTAAGCTGGCNGAGATCCAACCAGTCCATTCTGAAGGAGATCAGTCTTGGATGTTCATTGTAAGGGCTGATGCTAAAGCTCCAATACTTTGGCCACCTGATCGAAGAGTTGACTCATTGGAAAAAACCCTGATGCTGGGAGGGATTGGGGACAGGAGGAGAAGGGGACGACAGAGGATGAGATGGCTGGATGGCATCACTGACTCGATGGACATGAGTTTTAATGAACTCCGGAAGTTGATGATGGACAGGGAGGCCTGGTGTGCTGCGATTCATGGGGTTGTAAAGAATCAGACACGACTGAGCAACTGAACTGGAAGTGGAACTCCATATTGGTAACACTAGTGATGCCTGTCTCCATATCCTGTGAAGGGTACTCCACTTTAGAAACAGGAACTTGTTAAAACTTATACTTACAGTTATTTTAGCCATCACATATGTTCTTATTTCTCTCCTGTGTATGTTAATATCTCACACCTTTGATAACATGAAAACCACACAAGTTATAAAACTTGTTTTTGTTATTTTTCTATTTTTAAAGACGTTATAATAGTAATATTGAAGGGATCTCAAGATATCATTTGAACCAACAACACTGGTCTGATTGGGACTATTCCTATAAAGTGGTGGCATGACTCTGTGATGCCCGTGAGAGAGGCAGAAGGTACCTATACACATTCAGTAGCCAATTCTTTATGATAACTTAAATCAGGGGCTTTCCTATTAAGGAAGGAAAAATAGCAGTAATATCAAACACAGCATCTTGAATATGACTGGTCATCTTCAATTTTCAATAGACCAATGTTTGAAATTATGACTCTTCCCTTGTTTAAAACTGTGGCTAGGCAAAGGGAATGCTTTCCAAGTAGCTGACCAGGTTTTTTCTCAACTTTTGTCTTCCTTCTCTTTCTTCCAATTTCCCAATCCCTTTCTTTGTCCTTGCTTTTCTCTCCCTATTTCTTTTTCTCTCCTTTTTTTATGAAAAGGGAACCATAATTTGAAGACTGAAGCTCTGAGTCTAAGCCATCTCTTTGCTACACATTGATACAGGGGCACTTTTTAGACTCTCTTGTTGATTATGGTTCTGTACATTAAAGTATTGGTATGCCTATTAAATAGTGAAATCCTAATAGATAAACTTTTGTTGGAAAAAAATTTTCTATATCATTCTATATATTTGAAATGTATTTAAAAAATATAAAAATTAATTGCAAAAACTTGATAGGGATATAGAAAACTTTAATCTACTTACTGGTTATTAGTGCAAATTTTAATTTCAAATACATCTTAAACCACATTAACTTGTGAATGAATTTTTCTATTTGACACCATTTTCAAGTAAAACATAGTGAATTAAAATATTTTAATATAAAATTTTATTGTATAATAATACATAATGTTATATTTTGAAGATGAATTATAAAAATATTAAGGGTATTATTTAAACATATATTAAGGGTATTTTTGACCCTTCAATGAATAATTGTTGGTCTCAGGTCATCAAGGGCTTTCCAGATGGCACAACTGATAAAGAATAGGCCTGCCAATGCAGGAGACACAAAAGATCCCTGCAGTGGGATGGTACCCCAGAGAAGGAAATGGCAACCCACTCCAGTATTCTTGGTTGGAAATTCCCTGGACAGAGGAAACTGGTTGGGCTACAGTCCATGGGGTCTCAAAGAACTGGCCATGACTGAGTGTGTACACACACACACACACACACACACACACACACACACAGGTCATCAAACTATGGTCTATTGAATTCTTTTTTATAGGTGTAAGCTCCCAAAAGTCAATATATTTATAGCATATTTACTATAAAGTGGCAAGTTATCCTGATAATACCATGTTAAAATTTTGCTAACATTATTTTCATGCAGAAACTCACAGTGGGATTAACATATGTCACAATTCAAAAGTCTAAACAGAATTCTACTTAAATGGACTGATTCTGAAGGAGAAAGTGTTCAGGTATTTATCTGTAGCACTTCTGGGAGAACTGCCCAAACCCTATAGCATTAGTATTCGTGCAACTTTATATTCTCATCCTAGAAATTGTTCTTCTGGAAAATGTACAATAATGTTAAAATGTTAGGTAATTATATATGGTCATATATGTAGTGATTTACTGATAGATAAGAAAAGAGGATGAACAGGTATACAGGAAGCATTAAAGTTAAGAGTAAACTTGGCCTTACTTTGCTTTTCCTTAGTACATGTATTTCAAGATGATTGTGCTGCCACTATGATTGAAATACTTAGATTAGCATTAATAATAACAAGAATAATAAAAAATATCACATCTGATTATATGTAGGTGTTTTACATCTATTCCCTGCTTTAATCTGCATGGAAGCCAAGCAACGTAAGTATCAAATTAAACTAAATTTTAAGATGACAAAACTTAACCGTCGACAGGTTAGATGATAAGTACAAAGTAGCCAGTACAACAACCTGCATTGTTTGCTTCACATCCTNAAATTTTAATTTCAAATACATCTTAAACCACATTAACTTGTGAATGAATTTTTCTATTTGACACCATTTTCAAGTAAAACATAGTGAATTAAAATATTTTAATATAAAATTTTATTGTATAATAATACATAATGTTATATTTTGAAGATGAATTATAAAAATATTAAGGGTATTATTTAAACATATATTAAGGGTATTTTTGACCCTTCAATGAATAATTGTTGGTCTCAGGTCATCAAGGGCTTTCCAGATGGCACAACTGATAAAGAATAGGCCTGCCAATGCAGGAGACACAAAAGATCCCTGCAGTGGGATGGTACCCCAGAGAAGGAAATGGCAACCCACTCCAGTATTCTTGGTTGGAAATTCCCTGGACAGAGGAAACTGGTTGGGCTACAGTCCATGGGGTCTCAAAGAACTGGCCATGACTGAGTGTGTACACACACACACACACACACACACACAGGTCATCAAACTATGGTCTATTGAATTCTTTTTTATAGGTGTAAGCTCCCAAAAGTCAATATATTTATAGCATATTTACTATAAAGTGGCAAGTTATCCTGATAATACCATGTTAAAATTTTGCTAACATTATTTTCATGCAGAAACTCACAGTGGGATTAACATATGTCACAGTTCAAAAGTCTAAACAGAATTCTACTTAAATGGACTGATTCTGAAGGAGAAAGTGTTCAGGTATTTATCTGTAGCACTTCTGGGAGAACTGCCCAAACCCTATAGCATTAGTATTTGTGCAACTTTATATNCATGCAGAAACTCACAGTGGGATTAACATATGTCACAGTTCAAAAGTCTAAACAGAATTCTACTTAAATGGACTGATTCTGAAGGAGAAAGTGTTCAGGTATTTATCTGTAGCACTTCTGGGAGAACTGCCCAAACCCTATAGCATTAGTATTCGTGCAACTTTATATTCTCATCCTAGAAATTGTTCTTCTGGAAAATGTACAATAATGTTAAAATGTTAGGTAATTATATATGGTCATATATGTAGTGATTTACTGATAGATAAGAAAAGAGGATGAACAGGTATACAGGAAGCATTAAAGTTAAGAGTAAACTTGGCCTTACTTTGCTTTTCCTTAGTACATGTATTTCAAGATGATTGTGCTGCCACTATGATTGAAATACTTAGATTAGCATTAATAATAACAAGAATAATAAAAAATATCACATCTGATTATATGTAGGTGTTTTACATCTATTCCCTGCTTCAATCTGCATGGAAGCCAAGCAACGTAAGTATCAAATTAAACTAAATTTTAAGATGACAAAACTTAACCGTCGACAGGTTAGATGATAAGTACAAAGTAGCCAGTACAACAACCTGCATTGTTTGCTTCACATCCTCAATGTATGTAGTAAGTTCTACATATAGTAAATGTCAAGTAAACATTTATTTTTGAGTAGTGATAGGATGCCTTTGAAGTAAATTAAATCTATCCACAGCATTGCATAGATATTACCTTTTTGATCTTCAAGTCTTATCCAGAAGGATGAAGGGACTGAATGTTCTAATCAGAGTATCACTACTATAAATGCTTGTAAGGAATACACAAATAGGGGGTAAATTTCATGACTAGAGCAATGGAGAGAGGTGAGGATACAAGACGGTTCAATGAGACTGAAGAATGGAAGTTTTGGAAGGCAGGACATGAAAGATTTGAGGTTCTAGAAAATTAATGCATGTATTACCAGTTGTATCTGTGGATATAAAAGTGGGGAAATTAAAATTACCAATATTTTTATATTATATTCTCTTTATAAAGCATTTAATTTGCTTATATTTAAATGAACTGTGATCTAAACTAATTAAGGCACTGATTTCTTTTAATTTTCTTATATTTCTGCTAACACCTGCCCAGTGCATGACACTAATTGATGTTTAATATTGTTATGCAAAGTATGATTAAAAAACACAATCAGTGGCAACAAAAGATACAGAAAGGACAGAATTTTGTGTTCACAAAGGGATATTACAGCCTTTGGAAATTATAGTAGAGATATTTTGTTTGATAATGGGTTAATGGCCCTATTTGTGAGTAGTTAAATCAAATAACAACAACAACAAATCTTGTCATTAACTCTTTAAATTCCTAAAAGGAGTAGGGGAAAGAATGGTATTTAATGAGTATCTATTTTTTGAAAGGTGCCAAGTCTCTGCACTTACTTTATTTACACATCATATCAACTAGACCAGTTAAACAATAATAATCTCACTTTACATATGTGAGAATAGGCTGACAGGGTTGAACAAGTTTCTAAATACAATTTAGCTAGTTTTTGTTGAAGACTGAAAATGTGAAGTGATTGTTTTGTGGAACCACAGTTATGAGTGAATGTATTTTCTCTCTGTTTCTCTCTCAATATATATCAGATTTTGACTTTGAACATGAATATCAAGTTCCTCAATTCAAAATTAGGACTTCAAGTGTTGTGCTCCTAAAAATAGTGTTCTTTTGTTTTAATATGTAATCAGAAGTTTTCTAGGCCTTGTAATAGATTGAGCATTGGTAGATTAGTCTCATACATACTCAAGGTGGAAAAGAAATCCTTTTAAATCCATATTATACTAAATTTGACTTGTCACTTTATCTTCTTTCCTTGCACTTGAGTAAAGCCCTAATAAATGCATTTTGGAAATGGATTTCCCTCAAGAGCTATCTCACTCATTTGTCACAGAGGAAAAAAAAAAAGACAGAAAATATTCAACTTAAACCTCTGCTTTATGCTGAAGATAAAATTCAGTTAAATAAGTTTTGCCTATTTTTCTTTTTTACACATTTGATAGTATTTCTTAATGCACCCTGAGGACTGATCTAATCTGATACTTTTCTCTTTATATCTCTAAACTATTGTGTGTATGTATGTGCCTGTGTGAGCGTGTGTACATAAATCTTTCACTAATGCATTATGGGAACTTTGTATATTGCAGGTGGCTGAATTTGATGATTGCTATGTCTTTGATTCAGTTAGCAATCATTAAAAAGTCCTTAAATCATCACAATGAAAACATAATTTATTTCCTGACCTGCAAGTGTTCTTTTAATACCTTCGGTCAATAGCAGCTCAAGTTTTGTTCCTATTATGCTGCTCCTATTTTCAACTTGCTTTCAAAGCAGTTTGATTCATTTTCTTTTCTTGCTAGCTTTTTAAAATTATTATTATTCAAATACAGCTTTAACTGCTGTAAATCAAATAATTTTTCAAGCATTTTATAAAAGTGCTCTAGAGACAGGCAAGTTTATCAGGTTTCATAAACTTTATTCAATAAAGTATCTAGAGCAATAATTCTTTGGGGGTTCCAGATGGTTTACGAACCATTGTGAAGGCTGCTGCTACTGCTGCTAAGTCGCGTCTGTGGTCTCCCGACTCTGTGCAACTCCATAGACGGCAGCCTACCAGGCTCCGCTGGCCCTGGGATTCTCTAGGCATTACCGCTTATTTCATACTTTACATAAAGTTTTCGTGCATTTGTGCTGCATTGCCAAAAGCTAGAACAGTTACATGCTCCAGCAAGAAAAATATCCTTAGGAACAGCATCAAAAATGAGTTCAGCACTAAGTCATAGTTTAGTTTTCTGTTGAAGAAAATAACCTATGGATATGTTATAACAGAATGTCATTTAAGATATTTTTCAACATATAGAAAACATATAGCTTTCAACACAGAGCTTTATTAGCCCAGGGCAAAGTACTTTTCTTAGAATGTATAAAGATTGTGAGTCAGATCCCATACAGTCTCCCTGTTGTAAGGAACTTGGGGAGCCTCTTTGACAATCAGGGTTCCCAGGATTCTCTCTTCTGACAGGGCCGTGTGCCAGGGCTGGTAAGTTAGATTTCATGAGATCTGGCTTCAGTAGATGCTGTTCCTTTGTGTGGAAATTTGGAGAAGGTGCTGAAATTCCCACACCCCAGCTAGTGAGCTGCTCAGTATCTATGCAGCCCAGACACCAGCACAGGTTAAAGCACCCTGGAACATGCAAATTGCATGGCACCCGTGGCTCACCTGTGCCAAACTGGTCCACTACCAGTCTATGCCTTTTAGGCCTGGCCTTCTGCTTGGGGCTAGTGGGACCCAGTACTGCTCCCCTGTCGGCACGAGGCTATGGGAAGAGCCGTATCCATGTGGCCCTGGTGCTGTGGACTCGTGGCCTGTCGTCCGAGAAGGAGCCCCAGCTTTCGGGATCCCACAAGGTGGGGTTTTGTCTGATAAAAAGGGTCAGCTGAGATGGGGGCCTGTTTCTTCCTTTCTCTGTGGTCCCTACACAGCTCATAGAGACCTGTCTTCTTGCTACCCTTGCAGCGGTTCTTCAAATACTTCTCACTGCACACTTGATGCAGGCAGTGGAATTAACTAGGAGGGCACCAGCTGTTGTCTTTCCTCAGTAGGCCCACTATCAACTCACCCAGTCCAAAGCCGAGCCCATGGGTTACCATCATCGTGTTCAACACTGGAAAAAAAACACTATGAGTGTTAGAGTTATAACACAGCTGGAACAGTAGTGAGAAAATAAACCCCAGCAAACCAAAGAAGTCCAAAGGTATAGACATATCATATTCAAACTGCAAAATCAAAGAAAAATAGATGTTGAATGGAGTCTCTAAAACTAAAAGCCTAACAACACCTGTACATAAGCTGTGTACTTAAATTGACAAAGTTATCTTCCATGGGATACTGGTTATTTCTGATATTGCTATCTATATATACTGGAACTAAACAATTAACTGCATAGATGACAGGTGCTGGGGAGCCATGTTTCTCATTGTTGAAGTGGGGATTTATAGAGAAGAATGAGAGGGAAGTTAGAATTATCTATGTGGTAATGGATTTGAATTGGAGATATCATTATGAACTCATGTTTAAAGTAAAATAGATACAGATAATACCATAAATAAATGATTCTAGATGTGTTTATATGCATGAGTTACTGTTTGTATATATATTTACTTGTTCTTTTCACAAAAAGGGTCTAGAAGCAACAACACTTTAGTGGTAAGTACACCAACTCTCAGACATGGGTTTCTTATGCTATTCTCCAGTAAAAGAAACCAGGATGTTAGAGAAATGACAGACTGTAGGAAAAGGATAAGAAATATATACAATGAGGCCAGAGCATCTTAGTGAAAACATTTGAGGAAGTGCTCAGAAAACAATACAGTGATTAAAGTATGCAAGTGGGACATTGGAGCTGACTGAAATGGGCAAAAATGGGCACATTTGAACAACAAAATATATAAAATAGTATTTGATTATAAACTGGAGTCTAATATATACTTATATGTCTCTATATATTTAGTCTAAAATATATTTCCAGACATTCTGGAATGGGAAGTCAAGTGGGCTTTAGGAAGAATCACTATGAACAAAGAGAGTGGAGGTGATGGAATTCCCGTTGAGCTATTTCAAATCCTAAAAGATGATGCTTGGAAAAGGCTTCCCTCAATATGCCACCAAATCTAGAAAACAGCAGTGGCCACAGGGCTGGAAAAAGTCAGTTTTCATTCCAATTCCAAAGAATACTGATGCCAAAGGATGCTCAAACTACCAAGCAATTGTACTCACCTCACACACTAGCAAAGGAATGCACAAAATTTCCAAGCCAGGCTTCAACATTATGTGAACTGTGAACTTCTAGATGTTCATGCTAGATTTAGAAAAGGCAGAGGAATGAGAGATCAAATTTCCAACATCCTCTGGATCATCAAAAGAGCAAGAGAGTTTCAGAAAAACATCTACACCTGTTTTATTGACTACAATAAAGCCTTTGACTGTGTTGATCACAACAAACTATGGAAAATTCCTCAAGAGATGGGAATACCAGACCACATGACCTGCCTCCTGAGAAATCTGTATGCAGATCAAGAAGCAATAGTTAGAACTGGACATGGAACTATATATTGGTTCCAAATCAGGAATGGAGTACATCAAGGCTGTATATTGGCACCCTGTTTATTTCACTTATATGCAGAGTACATCATGCAAAATGCCAGGTTGGATGAAGGACAAACTGGAATGAAGATTGCCAGGAGAAATATAAATAACCTCAGATATACAGATGACCCCAGCCTTATGGCAGAAAGCAAAGAACTAAAGAGCCTCTTGATGAAAGTGAAAGAGGAGAGTGAAATAGTTGGCTTAAAACTCAACATTCAGAAAACTAAGATCATGGCATCTGGTCCCATCACTTCATGGCAAATAGATGAGGAAATAATGGAAAGAGTGACAGATTTTATTCTGGGAGGCTTCAAAATCACTGCAGATTGTGACTGCAGCCATGAACTTAAAAGATACTTGCTCCCTGGAAGTTATGACCAACCTAGACAGCCTATTAAAAGCAGAGACATTACTTTGCCAACAAACGTCCATCTAGTCAAAGCCATGGTTTTTCCAGTAGTCATACATGGATATGAGAGTTGGACTATAAAGAAAACTTGATTGCTGAATAATTGATAATTTTGAACTGTGGTGTTGGAGAAAACTTTTGAGAGTCACTTGGACTGCAAGGAGATCCAACCAGTCCATCCTAAAGGAGATCAGTCCTGAATGTTCATTGGGAGGACTGATGCTGAAGCTGAAACTCCAATACTTTGGACACCTGATGTGAAGAGCTGACTAATTTAAAAAGACCCTGGTGCTGGGAAAGATTGAAGGCAGGAGGAGAAGGGGACAACAGAGAATGAGATGGTTGGATGGCATCACCGCCTTGATGAACATGAGTTTGAGTAAGCACCGGGAGTTGCTGATGGATGGGGAAGCCTGTTATGCTATCCAAGGGGTCGCAAAGAGTCTCTCAGGACTCAGGACTGTTAATCTCTCAGAGTCTCAGTCTCAGGGACTCTGTCCATGGCATTGCAAAGAGTCAGACAGGACTGAGTGACTGAATTAAAAAATATATATAGGTCCATATTCAAATAAATGATTAAATAAATAAATGAGAAGGAAAGAAGAATAGAAAAATTTTCCTTGTGGAAGAGTTCCAAATAATTTATGTAGATGACTGTTAAGTCTAGGCAATTCCTAGACTTCCTTCCAAATAATAATTCTAAAAAGAAGGGAGCTGTAACATCACAGTAAAGAAATTTGACAAAGGCTAACTTAGCCAGGTGATTAAGGTCATCAACCTTATAAGTCACGTTGAAAATATGTACATGATATGATATAATAAGGCTGTATGGTTTTTCTTCTCCAAATCTGTAACTGCAGTAGAAAATCATATGAAAAACATAAAATTCCAATTAAGGGATAGACAGCAAAATACCTGACCAGAATTACTCAAAATTGTCATCTGAATATAGAAAGTGTATGAAACTCTAAAAGCCTAGAGGAGATATGAAAACTAAATGTGATACCCAGAGTGGGATCCTGGATCATAGAACATTAGGTGAAAACTAAGGAAATCTGAATAACCTATGGACTTTTGAAAATAAATATAATGGTTGATTTCGTATGTTTATTTGACTAGGCCATAGGGTGCCCATTTGGTCAAACATTATTCTGATTGTGTCTTTGAAGTTCTTTCTGAATGAACTTAACATTTGCGTCTGTAGACTGAGTGAAACAGATTGTCCTCCCTCAAGTGGATGGTCCTCAACCACTTGAAACCTGAATAGAACAGAGAGACTGAGTGATTAAGAGGGATCTTCTCCTGACTGATTGATCTGAGATCTTGGTGTTTTTCCAGCCTTTAGATTCAGACTGAAACTTCTATTTGTCGTCTAGGGACTGCTGGCTTTGAGACTTAAAATTACACCATTGTTTCTTCTGTTTTTAGGTCTTCAGACTTGGACCAGTGAGTGTGAGTGTTAAGTTGCTCAGTCGTGCCCGACTCTTTGCTACCCCGTGGACTGCAGCCTTCTAGGCCCCTCTGTCCATGAGATTTTCCAGGCAAGGATACTGGAGTGGGTTTGCTTTCCTGAGTCTTCAGCTTTCCTACTATAGATCTTGGACCTCTCAGAGTCCATAATTGTGTGAGTTGATTTCTTATAATAAATCTCTTTGCATTCTTTTCTAGAGAACTCTAATATAGTAAGTGTACATAAATGTTCGTTTATTAGTGGTAATAAACATAAGATATAGTACTTGGGATTCTAGATGCCAGGTGTATGAGGAGATAATCTCCATACTATCTTTGCAATGTTTTCTGCAAACCTAAAACTGTTCTAAAATAAAAATGCTTTTAAAAAAAGAGTTGATGTCAGATTTTGAACCTGTATAAATGAGTAGTTGTAACATTCTTAAAATTGAGGAGTTGGCATTTAAAAAAATTAAGGTATATATAGAATACATATTTCTCTGTATTCTATGTATTTTAGTGTGTATTGAATATTCTCCATATTTTATATGTACTTCAGTTTTGCGAAATCTTAAAATTGGTGCTTTATTAAAGTTGTTAATTCATCTCAAATAACATACCACATAAATACTCTCCTTTGCCTTCATATTGATATTCCTAATTTATTTTTGATATTCAATTTTGTCTAATGGTGAGTTTAAAAATCTTCCTCAAATTATTTTAAAGTGGTTAGAATACTAAACAAGTAAATAGTAGTGATAAAGGAAAGACAGTTGGTTTCAACTGTCTATTTTTATATATCTTAATATGATATAGCATTAATCCTATTGACAACTGTTTTACTGCTGTGACATTTCTGTATAAGAAGAGGTGAGAAAATAGTTACAGGATGTTAACTTGGCTTATGGACTGAGGCTGGTAGGGTTAAATATATTCTTTTTGTCTTCTTGTTTTGTTTTTTTTTGACAACTTCTTACAAACAAAACTATTTGAAAACTCATTTATAATTGTTTGTATAGGCTGGCATATATTAGCAATTTAAGCACTTACAAATAAAGTAGATTTATGACCAACCTAGATAGCATATTAAAAAGCAGAGATATTACTTTGCCAACAAAGGTCTGTCTAATCAAGGCTATGGTTTTTCCAGTGGTAATGTATGGATATGAGATTTGGACTGTGAAGAAAGCTAAGCACCAAAGAACTGATGCATTTAAACTGTGGTGTTGGAGAAGACTCTTGAGAGTCCCTTGGACTGCAAGGAGATCCAAACAGTTCATCCTAAAGGTGACCAGTCCTGGGTGTTCATTGGAAGGACTGATGCTGAGGCTGAACTCCAATACTTTGACCACCTCCTGCAAATAGTTGACTCATTGGAAAAGACTCTGATGCTGGGAGGGATTGGGGGCAGGATGAGAAGGGGAAGACAGAGGATAAGATGACTGGATGGCATCACCGACTTGATGGACATGGGTTTGAGTGGACTATGGGAGTTGGTGATGGACAGGGAGGCCTGGCAATCTGTGATTCATGGGGTCTCAAAGAGTCGGACGTGACTGAGCAACTGAACTGAACTGAACCCTACTCATCTAGCTTAAGTGGATATGATTATATCCTTGTGAGATAGATCTGTGAGGTAATTAAGTCTGAGAAACAATTTGAAGTACTTTTATTCCAGATCCTAGAGTCATGATGGTACTGAAAATTCAGTCAGTCAGTTCAGTCGCTCAGTCCTGTCCGACTCTTTGTGACCCCATGGACTGCAGCATAACAGGCCTGCTGGCCCATCACCAACTTCCAGAATTTCTCAAACTGATGTCCATTGAGTTGGTGATACCCTCCAACCATGTCATCCTCTGTTGTCCCCTTCTCCTCCTGCCTTCAGTCTTTCCAAGCATCAGTATATTTTCCAGTGTGTCAGTTCTTCACATCAGGTGGCCAAAGTACTGGAGTTTCAGCTTCAGCATTAGTCCTTCCAATGAATATTCAGGACTTATTTCCTTTAGGATGGACTGGTTGGATCTCCTTGCAGTCCAAGGGAATCTCAAGAGTCTTCATGAACACCAAAGTTCAAAAGCATAAATTCTTCAGTGCTCAGTTTTCTTTATAGTCCAACTCTCACATTCATACATGACTACTGGAAAAACCATAGCTTTGACTACATGGACCTTTGTTGGCAAAGTAATGTCTCTGCTTTTTAATAGGCTGTCTAGATTGGCCATAGCTTTTCTTCCAAGGAGTAAGCATCTTTTAATTTCATGGCTGCAGTCACCATCTGCAGTGATTTTGGAGCACCCTCAAATAAAGTCTGTCACTGATTCCCCATCTATTTGCCATGAAGTGATAGGACCAGATGCCATGATCTTAGTTTTCAGAATATTGATTTTTAAGCCAACTATTTCACTCTCCTCTTTCACTTTCATCATGAAGCTCTGTAGTTCTTTGCTTTCTGCCATAAGAGTGGTGTAATCTGCATATATCAGGTTATGACAATCCAAGTTACAGAAAATTAATTATGTGAGTCCTAGTTGGATAAGGCTGTTTCAGCAGCAGTTAGATAGTAACTTGTGTGTGAAACTCCAGTCTGTCTGCTTTCACTCAGTAGTGCCTTCAATATTTCTGGTCAGACTTCTTTCATTCAGCTCTAAGAGCCAATGAGTCACTGCTACTTTACTATTGCAGACCAAGATAAAACAGAAATAATCTCCCTTTATGCAGTTGCAACACAAACAATTAGGGAAAGTTGCTGATGGACTAGGTCTAAAAACATTAAATTGACACAACCTCACTTTGCTTCACTAGGCATCATTGTTTAAGAAACTTCATAGTCTCCGACCTCTTGATAAATTCCCTTTGGTTTTGGGAGGATTTTAACATTGCCCAGGGGAATTCTCAAACTTTTCTGCAGATGTAGGTCTAGAATATAGTTGCAATGTAAAATTTTAATTTGTGCTTCTTTTTTTGATGCTCTGATTATAAGATGAGCAGCACATATGATTTCTTCCTCCCATTTAAAAAATTTTCTATCATGAACCAACAAAGAATATTACTAAAACAACTAAATTATTCATATTTTCAAATATTCTTTGGTATGGAGGTAAAAGCTTTTCAATTCAGTTCAGTCACTCAGTCATATCCAACTGTTTGCGACCCCATGAACTGCAGCATGCCAGGCCTCTCTGTCCAAAACCAACGCCCAGAGTCCACCCAAACCCATGTTCATCAAGTCAGTGATGCCATCCAGCCATCTTATCCTCTGTAATCCCCTTCTCGTCCTGCCCCCAATCCCTCCCAGCATCAGAGTCTTTTTTAATGAGTCAACTCTTTGTATGAGGTGGCCAAAGTACTGAAGTTTCAGCTTTAGCATCATTCCTTCCAAAGAACACTCAGAACTGATCTCCTTTAGAATGGACTGGTTGGATCTCCTTGNATATAAATTTAAAAAGAAAAATATATATATATCTGTCAGTGTATTTAGGCTTGTATAACAAAAATATCATAAATTGAGTGACTTATAAATTATTTATCATACATCTGGAGACTGAAAGTCCTGGATTATAGAACCAGAAGTTTTGGTTTGTGGTGAGGACACTCTTCCTGGTTCATAGATGGTCATCTCACTGTTAACTCATATGGCTGAAAGGACAAAGGATCTTTCTGAAGATTCTTTTATAATAGTAATAGTCTCATTCACGAGGGCTCCACTGTCATAGCCTGATCATAACCCAAATGTCCCACCTCCTAATACCATGACCTTGGGGATTAGGATTTCAATATACAAATTTTAGGAAGAGACAAACATTCATATCAAAGCAATAATATAATTTGTAGTATATAGGCAACAATACTTAAAGGAAAAGGCTTTCCTGGTGGTTCAGTGGTAAAGAATCTGCCTGCAGTATAATTTGATCCCTAGATCTGGAAGATACCCTGGATAAGGAAATGGCAACCCACTCCAGTATTCTTGCCTGGGAAATCCCATAAACAGAGGAGCCTGATGGGTTACATTCCATGGGATCACAAAACAGTTGAACACATGTTAGTGAGTAAAACAACAGCAACATTTAAAGAAATATTTGGAGCTCTAATAACTGTATCAAAAAAATAAAAAGAAGGGTTGCAATTTAACTTTTTAAGCTTTCAACTCATGAAGCTGGAAAAAAAGCAAATTGAATATAACAATATCATCCTTTTACCTCCTCCACAGCATTTCACTCCACAAATTTCACTAAAAATGTCAAGATAAACCTTCCATTTTTTTTAAAAATTAGCTTTTTGGTCATGATGTTAGATGTGTGGTTATTGTATAGCTCCAAATCTGTTATTTTGAAAGATAGAGTTTATGAAAGAAAAAGCATAAAATGATATATTTATTAACAATTTAAAGAATTGTTGGGAAAACAAATATTGACTAAATAAAATGCAATTTAAAAAGATAATGATATAAAATAATTGAACATATTTCTAATCTCATAAGAATCCTGAACAGTAATATTATTTATACCTCCTTTGACAGATAAACAATAGTAGGGAGATAAATGTGATCAGTCAGAAATAAAAAGCTGATGTACTTTTTCCTCAAATTTTAGGTAGTGAAATAGTAAGGGTTTGGAAATGGATGTGATTTTGAATAGTATTACAAAGAAAATATTGAAAATTTCCTCAGTCAATGGTGCATCTAAGTGAAATGAATAAAACTGTATTTGCTTAGAAATCTACTTGTTGATAAACGTGTGATCTTCCCTGGTGGCTCAGACGGTAAAGAATCTTCCTGCAATGCAGGAGACCCAGGTTCAATTCCTGGGTGGGGAAGATCCCCTGGAGAAGGAAATGGCAATCCACCCCAGCACTCTTGCCTGGAAAATCCCATGGACGGAGGAGCCTGATAGGGTATAGTCCATGGGGTCGCAAAGAGTCGGACGTGACCCAGCGACTTCACTTCATTTACATATATATGTGTGTGTGTGTGTGTGTGTGTGTTATTTTAATTATGGTGGTATTAGTCACTCAGTGATGTCTCACTTTAGAACCCATAGACTGTAGCCCACTAGGCTCCTCTGTCCTTAGAATTTCTCAGGCAAGAATATTGGAGTGGGTTGCTATTTCCTTCTCCAGGAAAACTTCCTTACCCAGGGATTGAACCAGAGTCTCCTGCATTGTAGGCAGATTCTTATACCAATATGACAGATGCTTGTAAGACATTTTTAAAAATATGTATACAAAGCTTCAAAAATAATTTTTTCTCCTTCAATTGTCACATCCTACATTTGACAGAATATAGTTTTATGTACATTCTTCTTTATATAACGGCATTTCATGTTTGGTTTTACAGAAGAAAAAATAAAAGATAAATTGGACAGCATAACATTGAGCATTATTGAAGAGCAGAATTGCGGTTTTTTTTTTTTTTAGCTTCAAAATTGTGCTGCAAACATATGAACAATTTGAAAAGTCTGTGACCATTGTATCTTTTCTATGTAATTCATGTTAAAAATACTGGTTAATTAATCTGGATCCAAATGCCTATAATTACACAGTTCAAATTAAGACTTCTATTATCATTGAGAGAAGTAAACACAAATCAGGAGAAAATGGTTACTTATATTTTAAACTGTGAAGTTTATATGAGAAATAAATTAACCATAAAATTAGAGTGCAGGCAGCTTTCTGAAGAAAAAGTCTTAAAGGTATTCTAAAATACTTAAAATGCAATATTTCCTTAGCAGATTTAAACAGAGACACAAGTTGAACAAGGAAATTTGAAAATTGGGCGAAATTTAGATTCCCTTTAAATTAACCTTTGCTTAAGATTCTTAGAAAATGAATTGGACTCACTGTAAGCTTCTATGCTATAATTAAAAGAACAGATGAAATGTTCCATTTATTCCCTGGTCACCATAAACTTAGATATTCATAGCACTCTTTCCAAAATGGCTACCACCAACATTACTTTCCCGCAGAGGGAAAAACGAATTCTTTCGAAGAACAAAGGAGTAATATAAAAGAAAGTAGATTTAAAGTACAGAGAAATGTGTATGTTTGAAGTTTAAAATTTTTAATAAGGAGGGATTTTTACTTTCTTAAAAATCATACAGTCTTTTAAAACTTAACTTAGAGATAACTATACAGAGGAATGTGTAAAATTCAGATAATTTCTTTCATAAAATAATTAGGAAAGAAAGATTATTGAGAAGGATAAAATCTTAAGAATATATGAACACTAAACTCTTCTGGGGTGACAAAGAAAAAGTAGAAATCTTGCAACTATGAACTATGAAAACAGTCTTTAGATTTGATTACAGACTATGAGACCATGTTTTAAAAGACTGACAATGGCAAGGATCTAGATATATATTGTAAATAATGGCTAACCTATACTCATATGACTATTAAAAGTACAGAAAATAGTTTAAGATATTTAAAGATCTTATTAAAATTTAAATTTATTCCATATATAAATTTAATTTGATCTAAAATCTAAGGTATACTTCAATTTCAAAACATAAATCTGGGGTTTGCTAGATCAAGTTTGAACCACCCAATTCAGCAATTACCTTTGTTTAGGTTTTGCTTTTATCATTGACTTTTTCAAAAAACGATTTTAAATTTTAAAATAATTTTAGAAAATTTGAGAGGAAAATACATATATTTAACATCCCTTGCCTCCATACATAAGTAGCCATCTTTATTATTAGCATCCTTAGGTAGGGTGGTACATTTGTTATCATTGATGAACCTGTCTTTACACATCACAACCACCGAATGTCATAGTATATATTATGATGCACTGGTGGTAGTATATATTTCATGGGTGTGGAAATGTATAGTGACTTACGCACATTATAGTACCATATAGAATTTTTTTGCTGCCCTAAAAATTATGTGTTCCACCTATGTTCCTCTCACCCCTAACCTTTGGCAACCACTAATTTCTTTGCTGACTTTGTAGTTTTACCTTTTTCCAGATGTCATACAGTTGGAATCATACAATATGTTGCCTTTTCACATTGCTTCTTTCACTTTGAAATATGAAGTTAAGATTTCTGTGTCTTATCATGGCCTGTTTCTTTCTTTCTTTTTTTTTTTTTTTAATTTTCTTGTTGTTCATTTCTTCTTAGGGNTCATACAATATGTTGCCTTTTCACATTGCTTCTTTCACTTTGTAATATGAAGTTAAGATTTCTGTGTCTTATCATGGCCTGTTTCTTTCTTTTTTTTTTTTTTTAATTTTCTTGTTGTTCATTTCTTCTTAGGGCCAAATAACGTTATGTTGTCTGGATGTACTACAGTTTATTTATCCATCCACCTGTTGAAAGGCATGTTCATTGCTTCCAAGTTTTAGCAATTTTTATTTTTTGTGTGTGAAAAAGTTTTAACAATTTTAAATCAAATTGCATAGAAAACTGCATGCAGATTTTTGTGTGGACATAAATTTTTAACAACTTGGGGAAAAATACCAAAGAGCACAATTACTGGATCATATGGTATGTAGTATCTTTATTTTTGTAAGAAACCACCAAACTGTTTCTCTAAGTGGTTGTATCTTGTTACATTCCTACTAGCAATGAATGAGAGTTTCTCTTCTTCGCCTCCTTGTCACATTTCTTATTGTCAAAGTTCTGAATTTAGGCCATTATAATAGATGTGTTTCATTGAGTTAGACAAGGCTATGGTCCATGGGATCAGTTTGTTTAGTTTTCTGATAGTGGTTTTCATTCTGGCTGCCCTCTGATGGATAAGGATAAGAGGCTTGTGGAAGGCTATCTGATAGGGGAGACTGACTATGGAGGAATCTAGGTCTTGTTCTGATGGATAGGGCCATGCTCAGAAAATCTTTAATCCAGCTTTCTGTGAATGGGCGGGGGTGTGTTCCCTCCTTGTTTGGCCTGAGTCCAAACTATGGTAGGGGTAATGGCAGTAATGGCAACCTTCTTCAAAAAGACTTATATCCGCTATGTTGAATTGAGTGCCCCTGGCCCAGCAGCATGGCACTGTGGACCCACTCCTCCTTCAGAGACTCCTGGACTCTCATAGGCAAGTCTGACTCAGTCTCTTGTGGGGGCACTGCTACTTTCTCCTGGGTCTGGGTGCACAAAAAGTTTGGTTTTGCCCTCCAAGAGTGTGTTTCCTCAGTCCTATGAAAGTTCTGTAGTCAAATCCCACTGGCCTCTGAAGTCAAATTCCCTGGGGGTTCTCAGNTCTCCTGAGTCTGGGTGCACAAAAAGTTTGGTTTTGCCCTCCAAGAGTGTGTTTCCTCAGTCCTATGAAAGTTCTGTAGTCAAATCCCACTGGTCTCTGAAGTCAAATTCCCTGGGGGTTCTCAGTCCCTTTGCTGGATACCCAGGTTGGGAAATCTTTTGTGGGTCCAAAGAAAGGCAATGCCAAAGAATGTTCAAACTACCGCACAACTGCACTCATCTCACATGCTAGGAAAGTAATGCTCAAAATTCTCTGAGTGAGGCTTCAACAGTACATGAACTGGGAACTTCCAGATGTTCAAGGTAGATTTATAAAAAGCAGAAGAGTTAGAGATCAAATTGCCAAAATTCGTTGGATCATTAAAAGAGCAAGAGAATTCTAGAAAAACATCTACTTCTGCTTTATTGACTATGCCAAAGCCTTTGACTGTGTGGATCACAACAAACTGTGGAAAATTCTTTAAGAGTTGAGAACAACAGCCTACCTCACCTGCCTCCTGAGAAATCTGTATGCAGGTCAAGAAGCAACAGTTAGAACTGGACATAGAGCAATGGACTGGTTCCAAATCAGGAATGGATTTCTTCAAGGCTGTATATCGTCATCCTGTTTATTTAACTTCTCTACAGAGTACATCATGTGAAATGTCAGGCTGAAGCACAAGCTGGAATCAAGATTGGTGGGAGAAATATCAATAACCTTAGATATGCAGACGACACCACCCTTATGGCAGAAAACAAAGAGGAACTAAAGAGTCTCTTTATGAAAGTGAAAGAGGAGAGTGAAAAAATGTCTTAAAGTGCAACATTCAAAAAACTGACATCATGGCACCTGGTCCCATCACTTCATGGTAAATAGATGGGGAAACAATGAAAACAGTGACAGATTTTATTTTCTTCAGCTCCAAAATTACTGCTGATAATGACTGTAAACAGGAAATTAAAAGACACTCGCTCCTTGGAAGAAAAGCTATGACTGACCTAGACAACATATTAAAGAGTAGAGACATTACTTTGCCAAAAAGGTCTATCTAGTCAAAGCAATGGTTTTTCCAGTACTCATATATGAATGTGAGAGTTGGACTATAAATAAGCTGAGTACCAAGAATTGATGCTTTTGAACTGTGGTGTTGGAGAAGACTCATGAGAATCTTTTAAACTGCGAGGAGATATAACCAGTCCATCCTAAAGGAAATCAATCCTGAATATTCATTGAAAGGACTGATGCTCAAGTTGAAGCTCCAATATTTTTGCCACCTGGTACGAAGAGCTGACTTATTAGAGAAGGCCCTGATGCTGGGGAAGATTGAAAATAAGAGGAGAAAGGGACAACAGAACATGAGATTGTTGGATGGTATCATTGACTCAATGAACATGAATTTGAGCAAGCTCTGGGAGTTGGTGATGTTGGAAAGCCTGGTGTGCTGCAGTCCATGGGGTCACAAAGTAGGACATGACTGAGGGACTGAGCTGAACTGAACTGAGTAGATGTATAGTACAATTCATTGTTATTTAATTTTCCTGTTCCTAGTGACAAATGATATGTAGCAACTTTTCATATGTTTATTTGCCATTTATGTATCTTCTTTGTTAAGACTTCTGTTAAGGACTTTGGCCTATATTTAATTGGGTTGCTTTTTTTGTTGAATTTTAAGACTTCTTTTGTAATTTGGATAATGGTGTTCTATCAAATGTGTCTTTTTTTCTTTTTATATTTTAATTAATTAATTTTAATTGGAGGCTATTACTTTAGAATATTGTAGTAGTTTTTGCCATATATTGACATGAATCAGCCATGGATGTATATGTATCTCCCATCCTGAACCCCCCTCCCATCTCACTCTCACTCCCCATCCCATCCCACTCTCACTCCCCATCCCATCCCATCCACAGGGTCAGCCCAGTGCACTGGCCCTGAGCACCCTGTCTCATGCATTGGACCTGGACTGGTGATCTATTTCACACATGGTAATATACATGTTTCAATGCTATTCTCTCCAATCATCCCACCCTTGCCTTCTCCTATAGAGTCCAAAAGTCTGTTCTTTACATCTGTGTCTCTTTTGCTGTCTTGCATATATGGTCATTATTACCATATTTCTAAATTCCATATATATATGCATTAATATACTGTATTGGTGTTTTTCTTTTTGATTTACTTCACACTGTATAATAGGCCCCAGTTTCATTCACCTCATTAGAACTAATTCAAATGTATTCTTTTTAATAGCTGATTAATATTCCATTTAATATTCCATTGTGTGTGTGTGTACGATAGCTTTCGTATCTATTCATCTGCCAATGGACATCTAGGTTGCTTCCATGTTCTAGCTATTGTAAACAGTGCTGCAGTGAACATTGGGGTACATGTGTCTCTTTCAATTCTGGTTTCCTCAGTGTGTATGCCCAGAAGTGGAATTGTGTCGTATAGCAGTTCTATTTCCATTTTTTTAAGGAATCTCCATTCTGTTCTCGATAGTGGCTGTACAAATTTGCATTCCCATCAACAGTGTAAGAGGGTTCCCTTTTCTCTGCACCCTCTCCAGTATTTATTTTTTGTAGACTTTTGGATAGCAGCAATTCTGACAAGCATGAGATAATACCTCGTTGGGGTTGTGATTTGCATTTCTCTGATAATGAGTGATGTGAGCATCTTTTCATGTGTTTGTTAGCCATCAGTGTGTCTTCATTGGAAGAATGTCTGTTTAGTTCTTTAGCCAATTTTTTGATTGGGTCTTTTGTTTTTCTGGAATTGGGCTGTAGGAACTGCTTGTATATTTTTTGAGATTAACTCTTTGTCATTTGCTTCATTTACTATAATTTTCTCCCATTCTGAGGACTGTCTTTCACCTTGCTTATAGTTTCCTTTTTTGTGCAAAAGCTTTAAGTTTAATTAGGTCCCATTTGTTTATTTTTGCTTTTATTTCCATTACTGTGGGAAGTGGGTCATAGAGGATCCTGCTGTGAGTGTTTTGTGTATGTTTTCAGAGAGTGTTTTGTGTATGTTTTCTTATAGGAATTTTATAATTTCTGTTCTTACATTTAGATCTTTAATTTATTTTGAGTTTATTTTTGCGTATGGTGTTAGGAAATGTCCTAGTTTCATTCTTTTACAAGTGGTTGACCAGTATTCCCAGCACCACTTGTTAAAGAAATTGTCTTTTTTCCATTGTATATTCTTGCCCCCTTTGTCAAAGATAAGGTGTCCATAGGTGTGTGGATTTATCTCTAGGCTTTATATTTTGTTCCATTGATCTATATTTCTGTCTTGTGCTAGTTCCATACTGTTTTAATGACGGTAGCTTTGTAGTAGAGCCTGAGGTCAGGTAGGTTGATTCCTTCAATTCCATTCTTCTTTCAAGATTGCTTTGGCTATTTGAGTTTTTTTTGTATTTCCATACAAATTATGAAATTATTTNCTGTCTTGTGCTAGTTCCATACTGTTTTAATGACGGTAGCTTTGTAGTAGAGCCTGAGGTCAGGTAGGTTGATTCCTTCAATTCCATTCTTCTTTCAAGATTGCTTTGGCTATTTGAGTTTTTTTTGTATTTCCATACAAATTATGAAATTATTTGTTGTAGTTCTTTGAAAAATACCATTGGTAGCTTGATAGGGATTGCATTGAATCTATAGATTGCTTTGAGTAGTATACTCATTTCCACTATATTGATTCTTCC
>SJYW01030929.1:285863-299262 GCA_006410735.1 Raphicerus campestris | reverse complement strand
TAAAAGATGATGCTGTTAAAGTGCTGCACTCAATATGCCAACAAATTTGAAAAACTCAGAAGTGACCAAAGAAATGGAAAAGGTCAGTTTTCATTCAAACCTCAAAAAAAGGCAATGCCAAAGAATGTTCAAACTACCGTACAATTGCACTCATTTCACATGCTAGCAAGGGTAATGCTCAAAATCTTCAAGCTTGGCTTCAACAGTATGTGAACCAAGAGTTTCCAGCTGTACAACCTGCATTTACAAAACGCAGAGGGATCAGAGATTAAACTGCCAACAACTATGGATCATAGAAAAAGGAAGGTGAAGACACTCAGTCGTGTCCGACTTTTTGCGACCCCATGGACTGTAACCTACTAGGCTTCTCTGTCCATGGGATTCTCCAGGCAAGAATACTGGAGTGGATTGCCATTTCCTTCTCCAGGGGATCTTCCCGACCCAGGGATCGAACTCGGGTCTCCCACGTTGGAGGCAGACGCTTTAACCTCTGAGCCACTAAGAAAAAGGAACTGTGTGGTTCACTTAAAAACTGGGAAATTCATAAAAAGATAGGAATGCTAGGCCACCTTACCTCTCTCCTTGAAAAACCTGTATGCAGGATAAGAAGCAACAGTTAGAACTGGCCATGGAACAATGGAATGTGCAAAATTGGGAAAAGAGTATGTCAAGGCTGTAAATTGTCAAACAACTTATTGAACTTCTGTGCGGAGTACATCCTGGGGCTTCCCAGGTGGCATAGGTGTTGAAGAATGCCACTGTAGGAGACATAAAAGACACAGGTTTGATCCCTGGGTAAAGAATATCCCCTGCAGGAGGGCATGGCATTCCACTCCAGTATTCTTGCCTGGAAAAGTCCATGGGCAGAAGAACCTGGTAGGCTTTAGTCCATGGGATTGCAGATTCAGACATGACTGTAGTGTCTTAGCACACAGAGTACATCATAGGAAATGCTGGGTTGGATGACCTACAAGGTGGAATCAAGATTGCTGGGGGAAATATCAACAACCTCACATATGAAGGTGATACAATTCTAACTGCAGAAAGCAAAGAGAAATAAAGAGCCTCTTGATGAAGGTGAAAGAGGAGAGAGAGAAAGCTGTTTTTAGCCTCAACATTCAAAAAACTAAAATCTTGGCATCTGGTTCCATTTCTTCATGACAAATAGATGGTGAAAAATTGGAAACAGAGATGTATTTTCTTTTCTTTGACTTCAAAATCACTGCAGATGGTGACTGCAGTCACAAAATTAAGACACTTGCTCCTTGGAAGAAAAGCTATGACAAACCTAGACTGTATATTAAAAAGCAGAGACATCACTTTGCTGACAAAGATCTGTACAGTCAAAGTTATGATTTTTCCAGTACTCGTATATGGATGTGAGAGTTGGACCATACAGAAGGCGATTGCCAAAGAATTAATGCTTTTTGAACTGTATTGTTGGAAAAGATTCTTGAGAGTCTGTTGGACTGCAAGGAGATCAAGCCAGTTATTCCTAAAGGAAATCAACTGTGAATATTCAGTGGGATTATTGAGGCTGAAGCTGAAGCTCTAGTACTTTGGCCACCTAATGCAAAGAGCCTTCTCATTGGAAAAGACCGTGATGCTGGAAAAGATTGAAGGCAGGAGAAGAAAGAAATGACAGAGGCTGAAATGGTTGGATGGCATCACCAACTCAGTGGACATGAGTTTGAGCAAACTCCAGTAGATAATGAAGGACAGGAAAGCCTGGCATGCTGCACTTCATCAGATTGCAGAGTCAGACACATCTTAGCAACTGAAAAACAGTACTCACACACACAGAGATGTGTACACACACACACACACATATGTGNCACAAAGCTAGTGGAGGTGATGAATTCCAGCTGAGCTATTTTAGATATTAAAAGATGATGCTGTTAAAGTGCTGCACTCAATATGCCAACAAATTTGAAAAACTCAGAAGTGACCAAAGAAATGGAAAAGGTCAGTTTTCATTCAAACCTCAAAAAAAGGCAATGCCAAAGAATGTTCAAACTACCGTACAATTGCACTCATTTCACATGCTAGCAAGGGTAATGCTCAAAATCTTCAAGCTTGGCTTCAACAGTATGTGAACCAAGAGTTTCCAGCTGTACAACCTGCATTTACAAAACGCAGAGGGATCAGAGATTAAACTGCCAACAACTATGGATCATAGAAAAAGGAAGGTGAAGACACTCAGTCGTGTCCGACTTTTTGCGACCCCGTGGACTGTAACCTACTAGGCTTCTCTGTCCATGGGATTCTCCAGGCAAGAATACTGGAGTGGATTGCCATTTCCTTCTCCAGGGGATCTTCCCGACCCAGGGATCGAACTCGGGTCTCCCACGTTGGAGGCAGACGCTTTAACCTCTGAGCCACTAAGAAAAAGGAACTGTGTGGTTCACTTAAAAACTGGGAAATTCATAAAAAGATAGGAATGCTAGGCCACCTTACCTCTCTCCTTGAAAAACCTGTATGCAGGATAAGAAGCAACAGTTAGAACTGGCCATGGAACAATGGAATGTGCAAAATTGGGAAAAGAGTATGTCAAGGCTGTAAATTGTCAAACAACTTATTGAACTTCTGTGCGGAGTACATCCTGGGGCTTCCCAGGTGGCATAGGTGTTGAAGAATGCCACTGTAGGAGACATAAAAGACACAGGTTTGATCCCTGGGTAAAGAATATCCCCTGCAGGAGGGCATGGCATTCCACTCCAGTATTCTTGCCTGGAAAAGTCCATGGGCAGAGGAACCTGGTGGGCTTTAGTCCATGGGATTGCAGATTCAGACATGACTGTAGTGTCTTAGCACACAGAGTACATCATAGGAAATGCTGGGTTGGATGACCTACAAGGTGGAATCAAGATTGCTGAGGAAAATATCAACAACCTCACATATGAAGGTGATACAATTCTAACTGCAGAAAGCAAAGAGAAATAAAGAGCCTCTTGATGAAGGTGAAAGAGGAGAGAGAGAAAGCTGTTTTTAGCCTCAACATTCAAAAAACTAAAATCTTGGCATCTGGTTCCATTTCTTCATGACAAATAGATGGTGAAAAATTGGAAACAGAGATGTATTTTCTTTTCTTTGACTTCAAAATCACTGCAGATGGTGACTGCAGTCACAAAATTAAGACACTTGCTCCTTGGAAGAAAAGCTATGACAAACCTAGACTGTATATTAAAAAGCAGAGACATCACTTTGCTGACAAAGATCTGTACAGTCAAAGTTATGATTTTTCCAGTACTCGTATATGGATGTGAGAGTTGGACCATACAGAAGGCGATTGCCAAAGAATTAATGCTTTTTGAACTGTATTGTTGGAAAAGATTCTTGAGAGTCTGTTGGACTGCAAGGAGATCAAGCCAGTTATTCCTAAAGGAAATCAACTGTGAATATTCAGTGGGATTATTGAGGCTGAAGCTGAAGCTCTAGTACTTTGGCCACCTAATGCAAAGAGCCTTCTCATTGGAAAAGACCGTGATGCTGGAAAAGATTGAAGGCAGGAGAAGAAAGAAATGACAGAGGCTGAAATGGTTGGATGGCATCACCAACTCAGTGGACATGAGTTTGAGCAAACTCCAGTAGATAATGAAGGACAGGAAAGCCTGGCATGCTGCACTTCATCAGATTGCAGAGTCAGACACATCTTAGCAACTGAAAAACAGTACTCACACACACAGAGATGTGTACACACACACACACACACACATATGTGAATACACGCACATACACACACATATATGAATATGTATATAAACATACACATATATACACACATCCAAATATATATAAAAGAAAACAGAAAAAAAATCCCTTCCAAATGGAGCATAAAGGAGAAAGTTAGCATAAAGGAAAGGGAATTTAGATAAAAAGAGGAGAAGTGATGAAGTCAGGAGGGCAGGAAAGCCAGAGGATATCAATTAGGATGATGTGGTGAATGGCAGAACTGGATAGTTTTTTAAAAAGAGAGAAAAGAACACAGAAGAGAGAAGGAGAGAAAGGAAGAGTTTACTTTTTATTTATAAATATATGTGTGTGAAAGTGTTAGTCACTCACTAGTGTCCGACTCTTTGCCATCTCATGGATTGTAGCCCACAAGACTCCTCTGTCAACTGAAATTTTCCAGGCAAGAATACTGGAATGGGTTGCCATTTCCTTCTCTAGGAAATCTTTCCAACCCAGGAATTGAACTTGGGTCTCATTCACTGCAGGCAGATTCTTACCATCTGAACTACCAGGGAAACCCATGAACACATTCTCTTTTTATATTGATATGTGTAAGTGATGTCTGAAAATATATGTCATACACTCAGAATCCTGAATATGGTATATTATACATTCAATCTATTCAAAATAATTATATATGTCTTTTTGAAAACATGTACACACACACACATTCAGTAAAACGAAATAAACTAAAAGGAAACAAGTGCTTATAATGTTCACATGAAAATATTTTACTGAAAGGTTTAAAAGGAAAAAGACTTTGAAAATCAAAAATTAATTAATAGATTTAAAGTTTTAAGAGGATTCTTCTGGTGTATTTATGCATACATGTAATAGTTCAGTTCAGTTGCTCAGTCATGTCTGACTCATTGCAACCCCATGAACTGCAGCACGCCAGGCCTCCCTGTCCATCATCAACTCCCGGAGTTCACCCAAACTCATGTCCATCATGTCAGTGATGCCATCCAGCCATCTCATCCTCTGTCGTCCCCTTCTTCTCCTGCCCCCAATCCCTCCGAGCATCAGAATCTTTTCCAATGAGACAACTCTTTGCATGAGTTGGCCAAAGTATTTGAGTTTCAGCTTCAGCATCAGTCCTTCCAAAGAACACGCAGGACTGATCTCCTTTAGAATGGACAGGTTGGAACTCCTTGCAGTCCAAGGGACTCTCAAGAGTCTTTTCTAACACCACAGTTCAAAACATAAATTCTTCAGTGCTCAGCTTTCTTCACAGTCCAACTTTCACATCCATACATGAACACTGGAAAAACCAGAGCCTTGACTAGATGGACCTTAGTCAGCAAAGTAATGTCTCTGCTTTTGAATATGTTATCTAGGTTGGTCATAACTTTCCTTCCAAGGAGTAAGCGTCTTTTAATTTCATGGCTGCAATCACCATCTACAGTGAGTTTGGAGCCCCTCAAAATAAAGTCTGAAACTGTTTTCACTGTTTTCTCCATCTATTTGCCATGAAGTGATGGGACCAGATGCCATGATCTTAGTTTTCTTGAAGCCAACATTTCACTCTCCTCTTTCACTTTCATCAAGAGGCTTTTTAGTTCCTTTTCACTTTCTGCCATATCTGATAGAGTGCCTGATGAAATATGGACTGAAGTTCATGACATTGTACAGGAGACAGGGATCAAGACCATCCCCATGGAAAAGAAATGTAAAAAAGCAAAACGGCTGTCTAGGGAGGCCTTAAAATTAGCTATGAAAAGAAGAGAAGTGAAAAGCAAAGGAGAAAAGGAAAGATATAAGCACCTGAATGCAGAGTTCCTAAGAATAGCAAGAAGAGATAAGAAAGCCTTCTTCAGCGATCAATGCAAAGAAACAGAGGAAAACAACAGAATGGAAAAAGCTAGAGCTTTCTTCAAGAAAATTAGAGATACCAAGGGAACATTTCATGCAAAGATGCGCTCGATAAAGGACAGAAATGGTATGGACCTAACAGAAGCAGAAGATATNCTAGAGCTTTCTTCAAGAAAATTAGAGATACCAAGGGAACATTTCATGCAAAGAGGGGCTCGATAAAGGACAGAAATGGTATGGACCTAACAGAAGCAGATGATATTAAGAAGAGGTGGCAAGAACAAAGAAGAACTGTACAAAAATTTTTTTTATTACAAAGATAATCATGATGATGTGATCACTAATCTGAAGCCAGACATCTTGGAATGTGAAGTCAAGTGGGCCTTAGAAGCATCACTATAAACAAAGCTTGTGGAAGTGATGGAATTTCAGTTGAGCTGTTTCAAATCCTGAAAGATGATACTGTGAAAGTGCTGCACTCAATATGCCAGCAAATTTGGAAAANTTGGATTTAACACCTAGGTGGCAACAGTGGTAAAGAACCTACCTGGCAGTGCAGGAGACATAAGAGACATGGGTTTGATCCTTGGGTTGGGAAGATTCCCCGGATAAGGAAATGGCAACCCCCTCCAACATTGTTGCCTGGAAAATTCCATGGACAGAGGAGTCTGGTCGGCTACAGTCTATGGGATAGCAAAGAATCAGTTATGACTAAAGCACCCTAGACTAAGAGTGAGGTCATTGACACATTAGATATTTATAGTGGTGTTGGTAGGGGTGGTGTTGTGTGGGAGAGAGTAGGGGACTGCAAATACCTGATTGGAGATTCAAGAAAGAATGTGAAAAAATTAAAACAGTGGTGATTAATGACTCTTCTAAGAATTTGTTTTATAATGAGAAGTAGACAGATAGAATCCTAGCTTAAGAGGTGGTCATTTTTTTTTTTTTTTAAGTGGGGAAGCAATGGGCCAGTCAGCATGGTTTTGGTTGTCCATATTCAGCTGCAAAGGTAAATAAACTGGGAAAATAAACTTAGAATTAATAATGATTTTTAGTCAAGTACTTAACATGAAACAAGGAAGATGAAAGATATTTTAGGATATATGAAAAAGAAGTGAACTTAAGTCTTTAAGAAACATTGAAAAAGTGGTCAATAGATTATGCATCCCAGTAGGGTTGAAATATTCCTGATATGGAGATATTGGATGATAATCAGCTGAAAAGAAAAGAAGTGGTTATTTGAGAAGCTTGAAACTGAGATTTTAGTGGTATCACAGTTATTAGCAATAACAAAATACCTTGTATAGCAATAGAGAATGGACATGTAAGATAAGTGTGAAAATAAAATCATTGCAAGAGAGGAACAATTATATTGAATCATTTTATGTTAGTGTCATTTAGAAGTATATGGAAAAGACTAAAATGATGATAGGTATAGCATTGAGTTCATAACAATGAATCAGTAACTGAGCTCTTTTAACAACTAAAATGGATCACAGACAAAACTGTAACATCCCTAGAAAATAATAAAGAAGCTAGATGACATTGGACATTGGGTGTGTCAATGAGTTTTAAAATACAATACTAAACACGTGGTCCTTGAAAAAATAATTGAGGAACTGGATTTTCTTAAAATTAAAAACTTCTCTACAAAGGACAATGTAAAGAAAATGAGACAGACACAGATTGGAAAAGCACAGATTGCAAAAGACGCATCTGATAAAGGACTGTATTTTAATTCATAAGAAAGAATTTTTAAAGTTCAGTGAGGTAAGAATAAAGGAAAATCTTTCATCATGAAAAAGACTCATAGACATTCTAGCTTTCACAATATTCAACACTATTCTTTTTTAGAAGTACAACTTCACTAGTAAAATTAAAATGCTGAAAGGCTACTATTTACTGTCTCCATCTGATTTCAGTTAAATCATGAAGAATACAAGATAAATTACAGTTTTACATAGAATAAACCTTGAAGCTAAAGAAAACAATAAGATATATGGAATTTACTTAGGTGGTTATAGTAATTAAAAGTTAAGGCTCTCTTATATGCATTACACACTCTGTCTGAGGACACAGTAATATAATGAATCAATCAGATCCTACATTTCAGCTCAGATGGTGGAACAATAATAATAAAATTTGTGGAACAGGATTGTTCTATTGATCTCTTCTAAATCTAATCTCACTGTACTAACCAATCACTAGGTTTCTACCTAAATAGGACTTTTGCCTTAAAGCAGTGACAGCTAGGGTTGCTGTTATGGAGAATGTTTTCATTAAGTCCTGTCATCTATTATTTGAATATAGCCATCAACATCATGACAGCAAGTGCTTTTGTGAGTTTGACCATTCTATGAGAATAAAATAAATAAATACCAACACATACACACACACATACAAAGACACATATATTTCCAAGTCTAGACATTAATATAGAAAGTGATTGGGGCTAAATCAGATATGAAAAAAAATTAATTTCTCCTCTATAATTTAAATTAGAACAGAAGTCAGGACTTGGAAATGTAGGTGCTTTCTTATTTTCTAGTAGAAAAATTAGCTGTATGCAAGACATTGTTGTTTTAAAAGGAAGGGCTTCCCTGGTGGCTCAGAGGTTAAAATGTCTGCCTTCGATGTGGGAGACCCAGATTCGATCTCTGGGTTGGGAAGATCCCCTGGAGAAGGAAATGGTAACACACTCCAGTATTCTTGCCTGGAGAGCCCATGAATGGAGAAGCCTAGTAGGCTACAGTCCACGGGGTCGCAAAGAGTCAGATATGACTGAGTGACTTCGTAAATGTTAAAAAATAAAAATAAGAAGTATAACCTCATTTTGGGCTTCCCTGATGGCTCAGCAGTAAAGTACCTGCCTGCAGTTCAAGAGTTGCAGAAGATGACAGTTCGATCCCTGGGTCAGCAGATCCTCTGGAGGAGAGCATGGCAACCCACTCCAATATTCTTGCCTGGAAAATCCCATGGACAGAGGAGCCTGACGGGCTACAATCTGCAGGGTCACAAAGAGTTGGACATGACTGAAGAGAATTAGCTAGCCACACCCCCATAAGTTCATTCCAGTGACAGTATTACCTTCAATAATGTCCAATATCCTGCTGCCTTTAAAATAGCTTTTATATTTCAAAGTCATCTTTTCTTTTTTCAGCCAAGATTTTAAATTCAGAGGTGAGGTCAGGTATCTCTTAGAAAGATAGATTCAAGGAAGAATAATAATTCCAGCTAGTAATTTTGATGTGTAAAAACTAAGAAAATCATTTGCATGTTAAGTCAGTGTTCAGTTCAGTTGCCCAGTCGTGTCCGACTCTTTCTGACACCATGTATTACAGTGCACCAGGCCTCCTTGCCCATCAACATCGCCCAGAGTTCACTCAGACTCATGTCCATTGAGTCCATGATGCCATCCAGCCATCTCATCCTCAGTCGTCCCCTTCTCCTCCTGCCCCAATCCCTCCCAGCATCAGAGATATTCCAGTGAGTCAACCCTTCACATGTTGTGGCCAAAGTACTGGAGNTTATATGTAAGAAACAAAAATCCTAAATGTAGGGTGAAAAGACTGCAAATATACCTACATGAAAAGTAAGTAATTCTGCTCATCAAGTGACATGGCTTTTTGAAAAGTAAATTAGCACAGCTTCTCAGGAGAAGAGGATAAGAGGAAAAATTCTGAGGGCAGAAGGACATCAAGTGCAACATTCTAGTATGGGAACATGCTTCATAATTTGAAGAACAAGAGAAAGGGTGGCTGAAGCAGGGTTAGAAGTGTAGTAGAAAAAAAGATTTGAAAATTTATAATGAACCAGATCATAGTAATCAAATTTGAGACTATTTTGTGAAAATTTTATTTGACAAAAGGAGAACTGAGACTTTACTGTTGGATTTAACACCTAGGTGGCAACAGTGGTAAAGAACCTACCTGGCAGTGCAGGAGACATAAGAGACATGGGTTTGATCCTTGGGTTGGGAAGATTCCCCGGATAAGGAAATGGCAACCCCCTCCAACATTGTTGCCTGGAAAATTCCATGGACAGAGGAGTCTGGTCGGCTACAGTCCATGGGATGGCAAAGAATCAGTTATGACTAAAGCACCTTAGACTAAGACTGAGGTCATTGACACATTAGATATTTATAGTGGTGTTGGTAGGGGTGGTGTTGTGTGGGAGAGAGGAGGGGACTGCAAAAACCTGATTGGAGATTCAAGAAAGAATGTGAAAAAATTAAAACAGTGGTGATTAATGACTCTTCTAAGAATTTGTTTTATAATGAGAAGTAGACAGATAGAATCCTAGCTTAAGAGGTGGTCATTTTTTTTTTTTTTAAGTGGGGAAGCAATGGGCCAGTCAGCATGGTTTTGGTTGTCCATATTCAGCTGCAAAGGTAAATAAACTGGGAAAATAAACTTAGAATTAATAATGATTTTTAGTCAAGTACTTAACATGAAACAAGGAAGATGAAAGATATTTTAGGATATATGAAAAAGAAGTGAACTTAAGTCTTTAAGAAACATTGAAAAAGTGGTCAATAGATTATGCATCCCAGTAGGGTTGAAATATTCCTGATATGGAGATATTGGATGATAATCAGCTGAAAAGAAAAGAAGTGGTTATTTGAGATGCTTGAAACTGAGATTTTAGTGGTATCACAGTTATTAGCAATAACAAAATACCTTGTATAGCAATAGAGAATGGACATGTAAGATAAGTGTGAAAATAAAATCATTGCAAGAGAGGAACAATTATATTGAATCATTTTATGTTAGTGTCATTTAGAAGTATATGGAAAAGACTAAAATGATGATAGGTATAGCATTGAGTTCATAACAATGAATCAGTAACTGAGCTCTTTTAACAACTAAAATGGATCACAGACAAAACTGTAACATCCCTAGAAAATAATAAAGAAGCTAGATGACATTGGACATTGGGTGTGTCAATGAGTTTTAAAATACAATACTAAACACGTGGTCCTTGAAAAAATAATTGAGGAACTGGATTTTCTTAAAATTAAAAACTTCTCTACAAAGGACAATGTAAAGAAAATGAGACAGACACAGATTGGAAAAGCACAGATTGCAAAAGACGCATCTGATAAAGGACTGTATTTTAATTCATAAGAAAGAATTTTTAAAGTTCAGTGAGGTAAGAATAAAGGAAAATCTTTCATCATGAAAAAGACTCATAGACATTCTAGCTTTCACAATATTCAACACTATTCTTTTTTAGAAGTACAACTTCACTAGTAAAATTAAAATGCTGAAAGGCTACTATTTACTGTCTCCATCTGATATCAGTTAAATCATGAAGAATACAAGATAAATTACAGTTTTACATAGAATAAACCTTGAAGCTAAAGAAAACAATAAGATATATGGAATTTACTTAGGTGGTTATAGTAATTAAAAGTTAAGGCTCTCTTATATGCATTACACACTCTGTCTGAGGACACAGTAATATAATGAATCAATCAGATCCTACATTTCAGCTCAGATGGTGGAACAATAATAATAAAATTTGTGGAACAGGATTGTTCTATTGATCTCTTCTAAATCTAATCTCACTGTACTAACCAATCACTAGGTTTCTACCTAAATAGGACTTTTGCCTTAAAGCAGTGACAGCTAGGGTTGCTGTTATGGAGAATGTTTTCATTAAGTCCTGTCATCTATTATTTGAATATAGCCATCAACATCATGACAGCAAGTGCTTCTGTGAGTTTGACCATTCTATGAGAATAAAATAAATAAATACCAACACATACACACACACATACAAAGACACATATATTTCCAAGTCTAGACATTAATATAGAAAGTGATTGGGGCTAAATCAGATATGAAAAAAAATTAATTTCTCCTCTATAATTTAAATTAGAACAGAAGTCAGGACTTGGAAATGTAGGTGCTTTCTTATTTTCTAGTAGAAAAATTAGCTGTATGCAAGACATTGTTGTTTTAAAAGGAAGGGCTTCCCTGGTGGCTCAGAGGTTAAAATGTCTGCCTTCGATGTGGGAGACCCAGGTTCGATCTCTGGGTTGGGAAGATCCCCTGGAGAAGGAAATGGTAACACACTCCAGTATTCTTGCCTGGAGAGCCCATGAATGGAGAAGCCTAGTAGGCTACAGTCCACGGGGTCGCAAAGAGTCAGATATGACTGAGTGACTTCGTAAATGTTAAAAAATAAAAATAAGAAGTATAACCTCATTTTGGGCTTCCCTGACGGCTCAGCAGTAAAGTACCTGCCTGCAGTTCAAGAGTTGCAGAAGATGACAGTTCGATCCCTGGGTCAGCAGATCCTCTGGAGGAGAGCATGGCAACCCACTCCAATATTCTTGCCTGGAAAATCCCATGGACAGAGGAGCCTGACGGGCTACAATCTGTAGGGTCACAAAGAGTTGGACATGACTGAAGAGAATTAGCTAGCCACACCCCCATAAGTTCATTCCAGTGACAGTATTACCTTCAATAATGTCCAATATCCTGCTGCCTTTAAAATAGCTTTTATATTTCAAAGTCATCTTTTCTTTTTTCAGCCAAGATTTTAAATTCAGAGGTGAGGTCAGGTATCTCTTAGAAAGATAGATTCAAGGAAGAATAATAATTCCAGCTAGTAATTTTGATGTGTAAAAACTAAGAAAATCATTTGCATGTTAAGTCAGTGTTCAGTTCAGTTGCCCAGTCGTGTCCGACTCTTTCTGACACCATGTATTACAGTGCACCAGGCCTCCTTGCCCATCAACATCGCCCAGAGTTCACTCAGACTCATGTCCATTGAGTCCATGATGCCATCCAGCCATCTCATCCTCAGTCGTCCCCTTCTCCTCCTGCCCCAATCCCTCCCAGCATCAGAGATATTCCAGTGAGTCAACCCTTCACATGTTGTGGCCAAAGTACTGGAGATTCAGCTTCAGCATCAATCCTTCCAAAGAAATCCCAGGGTTGATCTCCTTCAGAATGGACTGGTTGGTTCTCCTTGCAGTCCAAGGGACTCGCAAGAGTCTTCTCCAACACCACAGTTCAAAACCATCAATTCTTTGTGGCTCAGCCTTCTTTACAGTCCAACTCTCACATCCATACATGACCACAGGAAAAACCATAGCCTTGAATAGACAGACCTTAGTTGGCAAAGTAATATCTCTGCTTTTGAATATACTATCTAGGTTGGTCATAACTTTTCTTCCAAGGGGTAAACACCTTTTAATTTCATGGATGCAGTCACCATCGGCAGTGATTTTGGAGCCCCCCAAAGTAAAATTTGACACTGTTTCCCCATCTATTACCATGAAGTGATTAGACCGGATGCCATGATCTTGTTTTCTGAATGTTGAGCTTTAAACCAACTTTTTAACTCTCCTCTTTCACTTTCATCAAGAGGCTTTTTAGCTCCTCTTCACTTTCTGCCATAAGGGTGGTATTATCTGCATATCTGAGGTTATTGATATTTCTCCCGGCAATCATGATTCCAGCTTGTGTTTCTTCCAGTCCACCATTTCTCATGATGTACTCTGCAAAGAAGTGAAATAAGCAGGGTGACAATATACAGCCTTGAGGCACTCCTTTTCCTATTTGGAACCAGTCTGTTGTTCCATGTCCAGTTTTAACTGTTGCTTCCTGACCTGCATACAGATTTCTCAAGAGGCAGGCTAAGTGGTCTGGTATTCCCATCTTTTTCAGAATTTTCCAGTTTATTGAGAATTTTCCAGTTAAAGGCTTTGGCATAGTCAGTAAAACAGAAATAGATGTTTTTTTTCTGGAACTCTCTTGCTTTTTCCATGATCCAGTGGATGTTGGCAATTTGATCTCTGGTTCCTCTGCCTTTTCTAAAACCAGCTTGAACATCAGGGAGT
>SJYW01030929.1:237648-280858 GCA_006410735.1 Raphicerus campestris | reverse complement strand
TTTTTTTCTGGAACTCTCTTGCTTTTTCCATGATCCAGTGGATGTTGGCAATTTGATCTCTGGTTCCTCTGCCTTTTCTAAAACCAGCTTGAACATCAGGGAGTTCACGGTTCACGTATTGCTGAAGCCTGGCTTGGAGAATTTTGAGCATTACTTTACTAGCATGTGAGATGAGTGCAATTGTGTGGTAGTTTGAGCATTCTTTGGCATTGCCTTTCTTTGGAATTGGAATGAAATCTGACCTTTTCCATTCCTGTGGCCACTGCTGAGCTTTCCAAATTTGCTGGCATATTGAGTGCAGCACTTTCAGAGCATCATCTTTCAGGATTTAAAACAGCTCAATTGGAATTCCATCACCTCCACTATTTTTGTTTGTAGTGATGCTTTCTAAGGCCCACTTGACTTCACATTCCAAGATGTCTGGCTCTAGATTAGTGACCACCTCATCGTGACTATCTGGGTCGTGAAGATCTTTTTTGTACAGTTCTTCTGTGTATTCTTGCCACCTCTTCTTAATATCTTCTGCTTCTGTTAGGTCCATACCATTTCTGTTCTTTATTGAGTCCATCTTTGCATGAAATGTTCCCTTGGTATCTCTAATTTTCTTGAAGAGATCGCTAATCTTTCCCAATCTATTGTTTTCCTCAATTTATTTGCATTGATTGTTGAGGAAGTCTTTCTTATCTCTTCTTGCCAAATACCCAGAATAACAGGAAAGTTTGACCTTGGAGTACAAAATGAAGCAGGACAAAAGCTAGCAGTTTTGTGAAGAGAATATGCTTGTCGTAGCAAATACGTTTTCCAACAGCCTAGGAGATGACTCTACATAGGAAACATCACCAAATAGTTAATCCCAAACTGGATTGATTATGTTCTTTGCAGCTAAAAAATGGAGAATGTCTATCAAGTCAGCAAAAACAAGACTTAGAGATGACTGTGGCTCAGCTCATGAGCTCCTTATTGCAAAATTCAGGCTTAAATTGAAGAAAGTAGAGAAAATCACTAGGCAATTAAGATATGACCTAAACCAAATCCATTATGATTAAACAGTGGAGATGACAAATAAATGCAGTGGATTAGATATAGTAGACAGAATACCTAAATGGAGGTTTCTAACATTGTACAGAAGGCAGTGACCAAAACCATCACAAAGAAAAAGAAATGTAAGAAGGCAAAGTGGTTGCCTGAGGAGGCTTTACAAATAGCTGAGTAAAGAAGAAAAGTGAAAGGCAAGGGAGAAAGGGAAAGATACACCCAACTGATTGTAGATTTCCAGAGAAGAGCAAGGAGAGATAAAGAAAGCCTTAGATAAACAGTGCAAAGAAATAGAGGAAAATGATAGAATGGGAAAGACTAGAGATTACTTCAAGTAAACTGGGGGTACCAAGGGGATATTTTATTCAAGGTTGGGTAGGGTAAAGGAAAGAAATGAAAGGAGTCTAATAGAAGCAGAAGATATTAAGAAGATGTGGCAAAATACACAGAACTATTTAAAAAAAAAAGTCTTAGCTGGATAGCCACATCCAGAGCCAGACATCCTGGAGTAGAAATCAAGTGGGCCTTAGGAAGCATTACTAAAAAGAAAGCTAGTTGAGGTGATGGAATTCCAGCTGAGCTACTTCAAATCCTAAAAATGATGATGTTGTTAAAGTGATATACTCAATATATCAGCAAATTTGGAAAACTCATCAGTGGCCAAAGGACTTGAGTCAGTTTTCATTTTAATCCCAAAGAAGAGTAATGCCGAAGAATGTTCAAACTACCATATAGTTGTACTCAGTTCACACGTTAGCATGTTTATGCTCAAAATCCTTCAACTAGGCTTCAGTAGTACATGAACTGAGAACATTCAGATGTACAAGCTGGGTATAGAAAAGGCCAAGAAACCAGAGATCAAATTGCCAACATTCACTGGATCATGAAGAAAGCGAGAGAGTTTCAGAAAAACATCTATTTATGCTTCATTGTATACGCTAAAGCCTTTGACTATGCGAGTCACAACCAACTATGGAAAATTCTTAAAGGGATAGAAGTATCAGATCACCTTACCTGTCTCCTGAAAAGCCTGTATGTTGGTCAATAAGCAGAAGTTAGAACCATGCATGGAACAGCTGAGTGGTTCAAAATTAGTAAAGAAGCATGACAAGACTGTATATTGTCACTCTGATAATTTAATTTATATGCAGAGTACATCAGGCAAAATGCTGGATTGGATGAATCACAAGTTGGAAATAAGATTTCTGGGAGAAATATCAACAATCTCAGATATGCAGATGATACTACTCTAATGGCAGAAAGTAAAAAGGAACTAAAGAGTCTCTTGATGAGGGTGAAAGATGAAAATGAATAAGGTAGTTAAAACTCAACATTTAAAAAACTAAGATCATGGCATCTGGTCATATCACTTCGTGGCAAATAGATGGGGAAACAATGGAAACAGTGAGTGACTTTATTTTCTTGGGTTCTAAAATCACTTTAGATGGTGACTGCAGCCTTGAAATGAAAAGATACTTGCTCCTTGGAAGAAAACTATGACAAGCCTAGACAGAATATTAAAAAGCAGAGACATTACTCTGCTGACAAGGGTCCATATAGTCAAAGCTATGGTTTTTCCAGTAGTCATGCAGGGAAGTGAGAGACAGACCATAAAGGCTGAGTGCTAAAGAATTCACACTTTTGAATTGTGGTGTTGGAGAAGACTCTTGAGAGTCTGTTGGACTGCAAGGAAATCCATCCAGTCCATCCTAAAGGAAATCAGTTCTGAATATTAATTGGAAGGACTGATGTTGAAGCAGAAGCTCCAATATTTTGGCCACCTGATGCAAAGAGCCAATTCATTAGAAAAGAAACTGATTCTGGGAAAGATTGAAGGTGAGAGCAGACGGAGACAACAGAGGGCAGGAAGGTTGGATGCCATCACTGATTCAACAGACATAAATTTTAGCAAGCTCTACAAGATGGTAAAGGACAGAGAAGACTGGCATGCTTCAGTCCATGGGGTTGCAAAGAGTTGCACATGACTGAGTGACTGAACAACAACAAGAAGACTCTTGAGAGTCCCATGGACAGCAAGGAGATCAAACCAGTTAATCCTAAAATAGAACAATTCTGAATATTTTGGAAGGACTTGCTGAAGCTGAAGCTCCAGTACTTTGGCTATGCGATCGATGCTGTCTCCTCATTGGAAAAGACCCTGATGCTGAAGAACATTGAAGGCAAAAGGAGAAGGGGATGGCAGAAGATGAAATGGCTAGATAACATCACTGACTCAATAGACATGAATCTGAGAAAACTCTGAAATATACTGGCGGACAGGGGTGACTGGTGTGATGCATTCCATGGGAACACAAAGAGTTGGATATGACTTAGCAAATGAACAGCAACAAAATATGCATGTATATGTATATATATGTATGTATACATGCATACATACACTTTTTAAAACAAATAAGGTTTATATTAGATATATATGTTATTTCTCTTTCTCTCCAATCTTTATCTCTTCTTTTTTTTCTTTCCCAAAGACTATAATTATGTCTAAGTTCACTGTAACACAATATACCAATATATAACAATTTCCCTTCCCATTTTTTTTTTTAACATTCTATATCCTTTCCTTCTTAACTGAACTCCTTGAAAGAATAGTGCAAACCCCTGTTCTTTACTTCTTGGGAACCAATCACTTCTCTTCTTGTGGCCATATGCCTTGATTATATCACTCCACAGAAGCTTCTCTTGAAAAAGACAGTGTGGTCTGTTTATGGACAAATATAGTAAATACTTTTTGGTTTTATATCTTGGTATAAATATAAGCTATATTGCCTAATGAATGCATTATTATTCTTTAGCTTTTTTGGTGTTTCACTTCTTTATCTTCCTTGGCATTCTTTTCTTATTACTATATATTCTTAGTCTCTTTCTTGAGTTTCTCATTTTGCTTTTATAAACTTTATGGTCTTCCATAGTCTTTCCTCTCTATATGTACTTCTTTGATTGCTCTCATTCCCTGTTAGTTAACCCTACATTTATGCTAAATGATCCAACTGTAATATCTCAGTCTGGCCTATTCTGGAGTTAAAAATGATGGGTCCAAGTGTTCACTCCTCCTATGCCCTATGGATTCTTCAAATCTGTTCTCCCTCATACTGAGCTCAGCATCTCTGCTACCCAATTTTACCCTCTTCCATCTTGTGGTTTTCTTTGTATTCTTTATGTTGCCAGTTACTAGTATTACTAAACTGAATTAGTTAGAAAATTATATGTTAGCCCAAATTCTTACCTGTTCTAATCAGTTGCTAGTTTCTGACAATTTTACTTTCTAATTGTTTGTTTCAAATAGTTCACGTTTTTATTATCATCAGACCAACTTTGAGTTTTGAGGAAAGAAATAAGAGGTCACTTCTAACTATATATAAGATGTGTTCAATATTTAAATCTAATTGCAAATTAAGGCATTGTGGAAGAAATAAATATTAAAATAGTCTTGGAAGGTTGAGAGGGTTGAGAGGTCCACTCAGACAGGGGGATTAGGCACAGAGATTGGGGGGGGAGTAGAAGTTATTACTGATAGAGCAGTTTGAGGCCAAACAGAGGCCCATGAATGACAAGTTGTGGAATTTGAATTTTATCTTAGGGTATAACTATCATTGAAGGATTATTAATAGAAGAGTAACAATTAAAGCAATGTGTTATGGTTATTAATCTGCCTACAAGAACTGTTTTGAATTGAAAGGGCAAAACAATCTGGAGGTGGGGAAACCAGATCTGAAACTTTTGAATAAAAATATAAGTAAACAAAGTTGTGAATTTGATTCTAAATGGAATCAAAAGAAAGTAAAGCATTGAAGAACTGTTTTATACTTCTAATTTAAGCTGAAGGAGACTATCATGAATAAAGTGCAAATTCCTTTGGTAAGGTATGTATTTTTCTCATTATGTAGAATTGTTTTAAAATGAGAGATTAATTAAACAATAAAGTTTACATCATCTAAAATTGATTCAGTAATTCTGCCTAATCCTTTAGTTATTTGACAAAAGTACGTGAAAGAAAACATCAAAGTTTCAGATGACTTAGGAAAACAAATGGAAGTATTTGTAATCCACATGTCCCATTACATGCTCAACTAGGGTAGACACTGAACAAACTCATGCCAGTCACCTTTTTTTGCATTGTAAGATATACTCAAAGTGTCCAGACACATTGGTTTCACTGCTGTAAAGTGAAAGTGAAAGTTGCTCAGTCATGTCTGACTCTTTGCGACTCCATGGACTGTCCATGGAATTCTCCAGGCCAGAATACTAGCGTGGGTAGCCTTTCCCTTCTCCAGGAGATCTTCCCAACTCAGGGATCTAACCGAGGTCTCCCGCATTGCAGGTGGATTCTTTACCAGCTGAGCCACATGGGAAGACCAAGAACATTGGAGTGGGTAGACTATCCCTTCTCCAGGGGATCTTCCAGACCCAGGAATTAAGCTGGGGCCTCTTGCATTGCAGGTGAATTCTTTACCAACTGAGCTATGCAGGTGAATTCTTTACCAACTGAGCTATCAGGGAAACCCTTCATTGCTGTAAGCCCTGTATAGTAAAATTGTTACTTCTCTTAACACACCTCTATGTTCTGACAGTAAAAACATTTCACCTACTTAGTAAAATGAGTGATATTGTAAGGCTTGGCCAAGTGTTTTAGGGCATGGACACAAACCTCATTTATGAGTGAATTCAGGAATGGATTTTAACATCAGTTTGTCATTTTGCTCATTTAATTTTTTCTTCCTGATCTGTCTTGCAATTGAAGGGCCAGAGTGTAATGGTTTAAATATGGAGAGGTTTCTAAAATATGGCATGTGGAAAAGGGCATTCTGATTCACAATCACCCTTTCTTGTATTTCAGCTTCAGAAAATTTGTAATTCAGAAAGCCTCAGGAAAGAGTTAGAATTTTGGGGCTGATATATTTTGAAGCAGATTATCATCATATAAGTGTCTGCACATTAGATTTTGGAGTGTCCAGAGCAATAATTAACCCTAGCATTTTATGTTTCTGAAACTGTTTTTAGATCCTTTCATCATTCCTTAGAGGGAAAAGCCTAGAATTTATTTCTCTGAGACAGAAAAAAAGTTCACTTACATTCAGAAATGGAAAAATAAAAGCCAGTTGATGCTCTTATTTATTACATTAGATATCTACCAAAAGAGCCTGGGATTCCAAATTAGATAAGCCAAATTCAATACAGGTTATGCCGTTTACTGGTTACGTTAACTCAGCTGGAGGTCTAATATCTCTGAATCTCATTTTTCTTCATGTGTGAAAAGTTCACAGAATGCTGTCAGAATTAAATAATTAGTGCATAGCACATAGCCTGGCCTATTTCTAAACATGCAGTTCGAGAGATTAGTGTTTAATAAATTAACACATTCACTTAGTATTTTTTAAGTCATTAATAAAATTTTGAGGAACTTAATAAAAACTGTGTATTTTTTTGATTTATCAAAAATCTGTACAGTTTCTACTCTATGTCATGTTCTTTTCTAGGCACTATGGATAAAAGAGCGAATAAAATAAATTCCCATTTCTTGTAGAGTTTCTGTTCCAGTAAATAAAAGCCAACAGTCAAGTGATAAAGAAACATATTAATATTTCAGGTACTAAGACCTTTGATGAAGAAGGATTATGTAGTTTAAGAGAGAGGAAGATGTAAATTGAGAGGCAGGTATTAGTTTAAATAGAATGTTAAGGAATGAAACTCAGATTAGTGAAAGTTCAAGCAGAGACCTGAATGAAGCAAACAGTAGGATTATTGGAGTTCATTCCCAAACAGAGGAAAAACATTTAAAAAGAGCCCAGAGGTGGGAAAAGCCTTGGAGTGTTAATCCTTACAGAAATTCGACTAGATAATACATTATTTCCCCCAACAAATCTTAAAAATGTTAATTAAGACAAAAGGTATATGTGATTTTGAGATCAGAAGACATGTTAAAAATGTAACCACATAGAAATTTTCAATATAAGATGCTAAAGAACNGAGTGTTAATCCTCACAGAAATTCGACTAGATAATACATTATTTCCCCCAACAAATCTTAAAAATGTTAATTAAGACAAAAGGTATATGTGATTTTGAGATCAGAAGACATGTTAAAAATGTAACCACATAGAAATTTTCAATATAAGATGCTAAAGAACAGGATGAAAATGTCCATATACATCTCACACAGCATATTTAAATTCAATGGTTTTTTATTCTTAAGGATTTAAATGATGAAGTACTAAATAATCTCAGAAGTGATATTGAGATCTGCTTTGAATTTCTTCCAATTTTTCAAACATAATCTTCCTAACTGATATCTGATATGTTTAGCATTTGTGTGTGTGTGTGTGTGTGTGTGTGTGTGTGTATGTGTGTGTTTTCTTAATGTGTTTTGTTTTTGTTTTAAGTGGTGGTGGTTTCCCAGGTGGCTCAGTGATAAAGAATCCACATGCCAATGGAGGAGACACAGGTTCGATCCCTGTTGGGTAAATCCCCTGCAGTAAAAAGTAGCAACTCACTCTAATATTCTTGCCTGGAAAATTCCATGGACGGAGGAGCCAGGCAGGCTGCAGTCGATAGGGTTTTAAAGAATTGGGCACGACTGNCGATCCCTGTTGGGAAAATCCCCTGCAGTAAAAAGTAGCAACTCACTCTAATATTCTTGCCTGGAAAATTCCATGGACGGAGGAGCCAGGCAGGCTGCAGTCGATAGGGTTTTAAAGAATTGGGCACGACTGAAGTTCGGAGCATGGCACAGCATATCTCAGTGGTTATATAATGACCTACAAGATGAAACTGTGGAAAATTCTGAAAGAGATGAGAATACCAGACCATCTGACCTGCCTCTTGAGAAACCTGCATGCAGGTCAGGAAGCAACAGTTAGAACTGGACATGGAACAACAGATTGGTTCCAAGTAGGAAAAGGAGTATGTCAAGGCTGTATCTTGTCACCCTGATTATTTAACTTCTATGCAGAGTACATCATGAGAAACTCTGGGCTGGATGAAGCACAAGCTGGAGTCAAGATTGCCAGGAGAAATATCAATAACCTCAGATATGCAGATGACATCACCCTTATGGCAGAAAACAAAGAAGAACTAAAGAGCATCTTGATGAAAGTGAAAGAGGAGAGTGAAAAAGTTGGCTTAAAGCTCAACATTCAGAAAACGAAGATCATGGCAGCCGGTCCCAACACTTCATGGAAAATAGATGAGGAAACAGTGGAAACCATGGTTGACTTTATTTTGGGGAGGTCTCCAAAATCATTGCAGATGATGACTGTAGCCATGAAATTAAAAGACACCTACTCCTTGGAAGGAAAGTTATGTCGAACCTAGATAGCATATTAAAAAAGCAGAGACATTACTTTGTCAACAAAGGTCCATCTAGTCAAGGCTATGGTTTTTCCAGTGGTCATGTATGAATGTGAGAGTTGGACTGTAAAGAAAGCTGAATGCCAAAGAATTGATGCTTTTGAAGTGTGGTGTTGGAGAAGACTCTTGAGAGTCTCTTGGACTGACAGGAGATCCAACCAGTCCATCCTAAAGGAGATCAGTCCTGGCTGTTCGTTGGAAGGACTGATGTTGAAGCTGAAACGCCAATATTTTGGCCACCTCATGCATAGAGCTGACTCATTTGAAAAGATCCTGATGCTGGGAAAGATTGAGGGCAGGAGGAAAAGGGGACGTCAGAGGATGAGATGGTTGAATGGCATTACGACTCAATGGAAATGTCTTTGGCTAAACTCTGGGAGTTGGTGATGGAGAGGGAGGCCTGGTGTGCTGCGATTCATGGGGTAGCAGTGTCGGACACGACTGAGCGACTGACCTGAACTGAAATGAAGCAACAGATTTCTGGACTCCCAAGTTTTAAAAATGTTTTTATTCTAGTTTTCTTTGTGTGTGTTTTCAAACCTCATTTATTGAAGATATTACATCAAATCACATTTTGGCTTAATTTGTATTCTTATATTTGTTGTTAACTAACTTGATCACCTTGGGCAAGTGAAAGCTTTTTAAGCTTCACTTTTTGTAAAGTATGAAGTGATAGAATTAATTTATAAAGTATTCTGTAGCCTTATCATCTCAATTGTATAAAAATTTAAAATATTCATTATTATTAAAATTCCATTGTTGTGAACATTACTTGTTTCAGATACTTTCAGAAAGCCAAACATAGTGTTAAACATCATTTATACTGTGGCATTCGCAGTTGTATATTGAATAAAATATTAAAAGTGTAATTATTTTAAACTTCTCCAAAATCTACTCACAAGCTGATAGATTTCCTGCCTCCATATTTTATTATTTATTTTATTAGTTTGAACATTTAGAAATCTATAGTTGTGTTTTTCTATACAGCTATTTTGCTTTCTTTACTAGATTGTAAACTCTGTGAATATAATATATACATATAGGTTACAAATTTTAATATTTTGCACAATGTGTAAGTANTATTATTTATTTTATTAGTTTGAACATTTAGAAATCTATAGTTGTGTTTTTCTATACAGCTATTTTGCTTTCTTTACTAGATTGTAAACTCTGTGAATATAATATATACATTTAGGTTACAAATTTTAATATTTTGCACAATGTGTAAGTAGTCATGTATAAATAAGTACATTGACATATGCTTTCTTAATCAAAGACTTCCCTGGTGGCTCAGATGGTAAAGTGTCTGCCTGCAATGCAGGAGACCCAAGTTCGATCCCTGGGTCGGGAAGATCCCCTAGAGAAGGAAATNTCCCGTACACCAGCCCCAAGCATCCTGTATCCTGCATTGAACATAGACCGGTGCTTCATTTCTTATATGATAGTATACATGTTTCTGTGTCATTCTCCCAAATCATCCCACCCTCTCCCTCTCCCCCAGATGTCAAAAGTCCGTTCTATACTTTTGTGTCTCCTATATTGTCTCATTTGTTAATCTATAGAATCATTATAATATTTATAAAAATGCTGTATATGAAAGCAACATGTAAGTAATATTTGCTTAGTCAATATTAAGGCTTCTTTGGTGCCTCGGTGATAAAGAATCTACCTGCCAATGCAAAAGACTTGAGTTGAGCTCAAAATGTTGAGCTTTAAGCCAACTTTTTCACTCTCCCCTTTCACTTTCATCGAGAAGCTTTTTAGTTGTTCTTCACATTCTGCCATAAGGATAGTATTNTCTACCTGCCAATGCAAAAGACTTGAGTTGAGCTCAAAATGTTGAGCTTTAAGCCAACTTTTTCACTCTCCCCTTTCACTTTCATCGAGAAGCTTTTTAGTTGTTCTTCACATTCTGCCATAAGGATAGTATTATCTGTATATCTGAGGTTATTGATATTTCTCCAGGCAATCTTGATTCCAGCTTGTGTTTCTTCCAGTCCAGTGTTTCTCATGATGTACTCTGCATAGAAGTTACATAAACAGGGTGACAATATACAGCCTTGATGTACTCCTTTTCCTATTTGAAACTAGTCTGTTGTTCCATGTCCAGTTCTAACTTTTGCTTCCTGACCTGCATATAGGTTTCTTAAGAGGCAGGTCAGCTGGTCTGGTGTTTCCATGTCTTTCAGAATTTTCCACAGTTTATTGTGATCCACACAGTCAAAAGCTTGAACATGTACTGGAAATTAAAGTGGGATAAAAGTTGTAAATGAGCAAATAAAGTGGCTGCATGGCTAAGGTGTCCAGAAAATCAAAAGCTTTTTTAGAGTAGGTGGAATTGGAGGTTTCAGAACATGAACCATAATTATTGCACCATAATTATTTAAGAATCTCAATAATAACTTTGAGGAATCTGTCAGAAAAAAGTTTAAGACATTTAAAAGTGGTATTTATTGGGATTTATTGGTGTTTATTAGTTTAAAAGGTAAGGCTTACTCAAATAGTTAATATTTATTGGAAGTGTTTTATATTTTAACATCATTTGGATTAGATTTATAAAGAATAATTTTCACTAGAAATTAAATTTGGAGAAAGTTTGAACTGGAAAGCAGGCACACCAGTTAGGAGGTATCAGAAATTATGCAGTGATAAGAGAATTCACTGACCTGTTATGTAGGTGTTTGTTTTTGTACTATTTATTTTGTGTATGTGATGTTCAGTCTATAAACCAGAGATCTCTTTGAGGCCTAAGATTTTATTTATTTTTATCACCTAAAGGCATATGTGCCAGAGAGTAGATATCAGTATATTTATTTATTTATTACTTTACATAGCCATTCACTCTTTCTTCTGAAAATCGTAGTGCAGATTACCTGCAAGTGTCAGTGTATTTCTCTCAAGTGTTTCTGATGAATTTGGCTCTTTCCCTAATCTTGAGGATATATAGGAGAAGGGATGGGTACACAGGCTTGGGAGATCAGGATATAACTGCAATAAATGGTTTATAATCAGAGCCAATGGGATGCATTAGAATGTTGCTATGACTTTTGAGAAAAATAATTTCACTTTTTTCTCTCTAGAATTAAAATAGAATGAAACTAGAAAGCATTAAGCTGTTGATGCTACCTTTTACCTTGAAGAGAGTTGTATAAAATTGGAGTTCTACAGAGAGAAAAGGAGTTAGCATATATAGAAAAANTTCTTATTTATTTATTTATTACTTTACATAGCCATTCACTCTTTCTTCTGAAAATCGTAGTGCAGATTACCTGCAAGTGTCAGTGTATTTCTCTCAAGTGTTTCTGATGAATTTGGCTCTTTCCCTAATCTTGAGGATATATAGGAGAAGGGATGGGTACACAGGCTTGGGAGATCAGGATATAACTGCAATAAATGGTTTATAATCAGAGCCAATGGGATGCATTAGAATGTTGCTATGACTTTTGAGAAAAATAATTTCACTTTTTTCTCTCTAGAATTAAAATAGAATGAAACTAGAAAGCATTAAGCTGTTGATGCTACCTTTTACCTTGAAGAGAGTTGTATAAAATTGGAGTTCTACAGAGAGAAAAGGAGTTAGCATATATAGAAAAAACTCCTGTAACCTTAGGGGTCTAACATCTGATTATGGCTAAAGTCTGCCCTTGAAATTTTCAGAGACTGAGTTGGATTTTCTCCCATGAGAGTCCTAACTGATATGAAGACAGGCAGTATGTTTTTACTGAGTGCATGTTGAATCAATGGAAAAAAAAATTACAATGGGAATGGGATAGCTATATCCTTAAATACAAAGTTCTAGGGCAGGAATATTTAATCTAGTGTACATTGATCTGCATAATGTTCTACATGACCCTAATCAGTTACAGGCAAAATTTTGACAAGGAATACTTATTTGCTTTTTTTCTGTGGTGAGAGAAAATTGATTTTATCCCAGTCTCAAAGAAATCTATGACCTGTAACTTTGAAAAGAAAACTAAATGCAGAAAGCATAAATTTAGAATAGATCAGTGTTTGCTTTTTATCTTTAGCTACAGGATTGTTTCAGAGAAATTTTCAAAAATTATAAATTTGAATGGTAGAAAGTATATTAAATAACACTCTACCCCTTACCCCCCATTTTAGGACTTCCCTGATAGCTCAGTTGGTAAAGAATCTGCCTGCAATGCAGGAGATCCCAGTTTGATTTCTGGGGCAGGAAGATCCACCAGAAAAGGGATATAGGCTATCCAATCAGGTATTCTTTGTCTTCCCTTGTGACTTAGCTGGGAAAGAATCCACCTGCAATGTGGGAGACCTGGATTCCATCCCTGGGTTGGGAAGATCCTCTGGAGAAGGGAAAGGCTACCCACTCCAGTATTCTGGCCTGGATAATTCCATGGACTTCATAGATCTTTGGGTTGCAAAGAATCAGACATGAATAACTTTCACTTTCTCCCCCATTTTAACCTGAATTCAAAATGTTATCTTTGTTTTGAGATATAGTATATTCAGACTTAATTCATTTCAGATCATTACTAAATCAATTATCCCCTTAATTTAAGATAGCACTGCCATTGTAGTGACATATTTACAACCAACTTTTGACAGAGACATACAAACGTTTTGAAATAGCAACACATTCAGTTTAGTTCAGTAGCTCAGGTGTGTCAAACTCTTTGTGATCCCATTGACTGCAGCATACCAGGCTTCCCTGTCCAACACAAACTCCAGGAACTTGCTCAAACTCATGTCCATCAAGTTGATGATGCCACCTAACCATCTCATTCTCTGTTGTCCCTTTCTCCTCCTGCCTTCAATCTTTCCCAGCATCAGGGTCTTCTCCAATGAGTCAGCTCTTCAAATCAGGTGGGCACAGTTTTGGAGATTCAGCTTCAGCATCAGTCTTCAGGACTGGTTTCCTGTAGAATTGACTGGTTTGACCTTCTTGCAGTCCACGGGATTCTCAAGAATCTTCTCCAACACCACAGTTCAAAAAGTTCAATTATTCCATGCTCAGCTTTTTTTTTGTGGTCCAACTTTCACATCCATATATAACTACTGGAAAAACCATAGCTTTGACTAGATGGACATTTGTAAGTGAAGTAATGTCTCTTCTTTTTAGTATGCTGTATAGGTTGGTCATAGCTTTTCTTCCAAGGAGAAAACGTTTTTAAATTTCATGGCTGAAGTCATCATGTGCAATGTTTTTGGAACCCAAGAAAATAAAGTCCATCACTGTTTCCATTGTTTCCACATCTATTTGCGTCATGAAGTGATGGCATTGAATGCCATGATCTTAGTTTTTTGAATGTTGAGTTTTAAGCCAACCTTTTCACTCTCCTCTTTCACTTTCATCAAGAGGCTCTTTAGTTCCTCTTCACTTTCTTCCATAGGAGTGATGTCATCTCAGTATCTCAGGTTATTGATATTTCTTCCACCAATCTTGATTCCAGCTTGACATTTTGCATGATGTACTATGTATATGTTAAATAGCAGGGTGACAATATACAACCTTGATGTACTCCTTTCTTAATTTGGAGCCAGTCTGTTGTTCCATGTCCAGTTCTAACTGTTGTTTGTTGACCTGCATACAGATTTCTCAGGATGCAGGTAAGGTGGTCTGAAATTCCCATCTGTTGAAGGATTTTCCACAGTTTATTGTGATCCACACAGTCAAAGGCTTTGCATAGTCAATAAAGCAGATATTTTACTGGAATTTTCTTGCTATTTCTGTGATCCAACAGATATTGGCAATTTGATCTCTGGTTCCTCTCATCTCATCTGTGATCTCATCACATCCTGGAATGCAATGTCAAGTGAGCCTTAGGAGGCATCACTACAAACAAAGTTAATGGAAGTGATGGAATTCCTGCTGAGCTATTTCAAATCCTAAAACACAGTGCTGTGAAAGAGCTGTACTTGATATTCCAGCAAATTTAGAACTCAGCATTGGCCACAGAACTGAAAATGTCAGTTTTCATTTCAGTCCCAAAGAAAGACAATGCTAAAGAATGTTCCAACTACCACTCTATTGCACTCATCTTACATGCTAGCAAAGTAATGCTCAAAATTCTCCACATAAGGCTTCAACAGTTCATGAACCTAGAACTTCCAGATGTTCAAGTTGCATTTATAAAATTGGAGGAAATAGCAGTAAGTTTGATATCAAATGCAGAAGTTTGATATATGGCAATTTTTGAGAAAAAATTGAAGCTTGCTTTAAAATTATTTTGTAAATGTATAAAATACAGTTTTTATATTTATTGTGACTCTTATTTTCTACCTCTATAATTTATGTCCTAACAGTTTCCATATTACAAATATGCCAGTTATTCATCTTAAATTTTTATTTTTGTGGGACTTATTTAGATAGAATTTTATTAATGCTTAAGTGATTAACTTTATAATTTTATATAATGTAGACAGCTGTTGGAATGCTCACATTAAAATTTTTTTTCACTTTCATTCACAATATCTATTTTCACCACAGTACAAAGGATTTTTGACCAAATAATTCAGTCATATATAACATTGGAGAAATGCAATTGAAGAGAGAAAATGGAAGTAATTCTAGTAACCAGTTTGTCATTCAGTTCAGAACAAATTGTCTCACAAATTCTGCTGAAACCCAAATAAAAAATCATTAAGCAATTGCTTTTTGTTAAAATATAGTTTTTCATAGTAAACTTTTTTTTAGAAGACATAGCTGTACTGGTTACCTGGTAGTTTTAATGCAATCAAAGAGGCAATAAGAGGCAGCTATCCAAGGCTGATTATATAGTGTTAATAGTTTATAGTATAGGTGTAGTTTCCTGTTTTCCTCATATATAATAGTCCACAGATTCCTTAAGGCTGGCTAGAGCTAATAAATGAAAATGACCAGGAAACCTTTATAATTTATTGATTAAAACTTGACTGTTTGAAGAATGGCATTGAAAACATGTATATCATGTAAGAAATGAACCGCCAGTCTAGGTTTAATGCAGGATACAGGATGTTTGGGGCTGATGCACTGGGATGACCCAGAGTGATGGTAAGTGGAGGGAGGTGGGAGGGGGATTCAGGATTGGAAACTCATGTACACCCGTGGTGTATTCATGTTGATGTATGGCAAAACCAATACAGTATTGTAAAGTAAAATAAAGTAAAAAACAAAAACAAAACTTGATTGTTGGAATGGACACTTTCTAAGAGCATGGTGATAGATTTTAGGAGGTCATGCAAAACAAGTAAAGACATTTATGCTTATATTGAAGGTGAATGGATAAAAATCTCAACTGTAATTAGTCAAGGAGTATTACATAGGTATACTTGGCTTTTGGAAAATATAGGACTGGCTATGAATTTGTAAGTATGAAATCTCCTACAGTGCCTTGGACAAGCTGAGGCAATGAATTCTTCACAAGTTAATAAGATTCAAAGGAATTTCCTGAAAATAAATCCTTAAATCACAAGTGTATGCACAAGAAGAATGCTATTTTATTCATTTACTGGATTCTCCCTCTGAGGAGTTTGGACTAGACTAACATACAACTGGTTAGCTGGTTAAAAATGGAATATGAGGCAGAGAAAGAGGGAAATGTTGTGGGCATATGAGTTGCGCTAAGATTACTAGAATAGGGATCCAAATTTAGGTTGCTACTAAGGTCAATGAAATAACTCAGGTGTTAGAGCTGAGATTCCACTTTCCCAATTATATTCCAGCTTCCACAGACACTAATAGTTCCGGGTTTCATGTGATTTAAACTTCTATTTAAGGAATAGGCAATGTACCACTGATTTAGTAGGTATTCTGATTGTCCTCATCACTTGAAGTTAATTGAATGCAAGTAACATTCATGGGGACATTCTACCACCTTTTGTATTGAAGGAATGAATCAATGGTGTAGCTCTTTAATTAAAGCATACACTTTATTCAGGTTCAGAACTTGGTATATAGTGCTCCACACATGTTTATTAAGTTAATGTAGAAAGTAGTTATGTGCAGAATATGATATTGAATAAAAGAAATAGAAAAAATGAAGAGGAGAAAGGCATAAAAATTTTGTTTTCACAGTATTAAATGAAATAAAATGTCAGGTCAAGTTTGGATAAAAAACTGGTATTAAGGATTTGTTTTAACAAGCCTGTGTAGATCTGTGGTTGCATTAAAAAATAAAAGAAGAATTCAATTTGAAAGAAAGCATTGTTTAGAACTTCTTAAGAATTGCACATTGAGGGTCCTAGAATTAAGGAAAAAGATGGCAAAGTTTGTTTTTTCCCTCTCCTTCCATAGATGTGTTTTCCTTTCAGTTGCTTTATTGGTATGCCGGGAGAAATATCAATAACCTCAGATATGCAGATGACATCACCCTTATGGCAGAAAGTGAAGAGGAACTAAAAAGCTTCTTGGTGAAAGTGGAAGAGGAGAGTGAAAACATGGCTTAAATCTCAACATTCAGAAAACTAAGATCATGGCATCTAGTCTCATCACTTCATGGGAAATAGATGGGGAAACAATGGAAACAGTGTCAGACTTTATTATTTTCAGCTCCAAAATCACTGCAGATGGTGACTGCAGCCATAAAATTAAAAGACGCTTACTACTTGGAAGAAATGTTATGACCAACCTAGATAGCATATTCAAAAGCAGAGACATTACTTTGCCAAACAAAGGTCCATCTAGTCAAGGCTATGGTTTGTCCTGTGGTCATGTATGGATGTGAGAGTTGGACTGTGAAGAAGGCTGAGTGCCGAAGAATTGATGCTTTTGAACTGTGGTGTTGGAGAAGACTCTTGAGAGTCCCTTGGACTGCAAGGTGTTCCAACAAGTCCTTTCTAAAGTAGATCAGCCCTGAGTGTTCTTTGGAAGGAATGATGCTAAAGCTGAAACTCCAGTACTTTGGCCACCTCATGCAAAGAGTTGACTCATTGAAAAATACTCTTATGCTAGGAGGGATTGGGGGCAGAAGGAGAAAAGAACGAAGGAGAATGAGATGGCTGGGTGGCAACACCGATTTGATGGACATGAGTCTGAGTGAACTCTGGGAGTTGGTGATGGACAGGGAGGCTTGGTGTGCCTCCGTGTTATGGTGCCTGTGAGTACTCCATTCAATTTTCAATTCAATAAAATAAATTATTTTAACAAATAAAATATTATACTGTGTTTGACTTTTGAAATTATTAAATATGGAGACTGTTCAGAAAGTTTGGGGGGAAAAACATTTATTTTAGGTTAAAGGGATTAATATTCAGAATTTGAAGTCATTCAGTCGTGTCCAACTCTTTGCTCCCCATGCATAGTAGCTTGTACCAAGCTCCTCCATCCATGGGATTTTCAAGGCAAGAGTATTGGAGTTGGTTGCCATTTCCTTCTCCAGGGAATCTTCCCAACCCAGGGACTGAACCCAGGTCTCTTACATTGTAGATAGATGCTTTACCGTCTGAGCCACCAGGGAAGTCCAGATACTCTTAATATGTCACATACATAAAGAAAATATTTATTCTTGATTTCTGAGTATTATTTTAATCCAAAAATCTATTTCTTACTATCAAGTCTGGATATGCACTGCAGTTTAAAAGCTATTTATTTTTCATGAGTATTTTCCATGAGTAAACCAATATAATTGGTTTAAAGATTTACTGAGAATGGCATTGCCCATAAGAACAAGATCCAGTTTTCCCCTCAATCAGTTTTTCCCATCAGGAAGCTTCCATAAGCCTCTTTATCCTTCTCTATCAGCAGGCAGACAGACAGAAAACCACAAATGCAGAAAACTAACCAATCTGATCACATGGATCACAGCCTTATCTAACTCAGTGAAACTATGAGCCATTCTGTGTAGGGCCACTCAAGAAGGATGGGTCATGATGGAGAATTCTGGCACAACATGGTCCACAGGAGAAGGAAATGGCAAACCACTTCAGTATTCTTGCCTTGGGAACCCACTGAACAGTATGAAAAGGCAAAAAGATAGGACACTGAAAGATGAACTCTCCAGATCAGTAGGTGTCCAATATGCTACTGGAGATCAGTGGGGAAATAACTCTAGAAAGAATGAAGAGATGGAGCCAAAGCAAAACCAGAACGCAGCTGTGGATGTGACTGGTGATGGAAGCAAGATCCTATGCTGTAAAGAGCAATATTGCATAGGGACCTGGAATGTTAGGTAAATGAATTAAGGCAAATTGGAAGTGGTCAAACAGGAGATGGCAAGAGTGAACATCAACATTTTAGGAATCAGTGAACTAAAATGGACTGGTATCCGTGCTTTTAACTCAGATGACCATTATTTCTACAATTGTGGGCAAAAATCCCTTAGAAGGAATGGAGTGGCCAACATAGTCAACAAAAGAGTCTGAACTGCAGTACTTGGTTGCAGTCTCAAAAACAACAGAATGATCTGTTCATTTCCAAGGCAAACCATTCAATATCACTGTAATCCAAATCTATGTCCTGAGCAGTAATGCTGATCAAGTTGAAGCTGAACAGGCCTATTAGGACCTACAAAACCTAGAACTAACACCCAAAGAAGATATCCTTTTCATTATAGCAGACTGGAATGCAAAGGAGGAAGTAAAAAAATACAGCCAAAGATGGAGAAACTCTATACAGTCAGCAAAAACGAGATCAGAGGCTGACTGTGGCTCAGATCATGAACTCCTTATTGCCAAATTCAGACTTAATTTGAAGAAAGTAGAGAAAACCACTAGATCATTCATGTATGTTCTAAATCAAATCCCTTACGATTATACAGTGGAAGTGAAAAATAAGTTCAAGGAGTTAGATCTGGTGAACAGAGAGTGCTCAGCATTTTTGGACATTGCCTTTCTTTGGGATTGGAATAAAAACTTACCTTTTCCAGTTCTGTAGCCATTGCTGAGCTTTCTAAATTTGTTGGCATATTGAGTGTAGCACTTTCACAGCATCATCTTTTAGGATTTGAAATAACTCAACTGGAATTCCATCACCTCCACTAGCTTTATTTGCATTCTAGGATGTCTGGCTCTAGGTGAGTGATCACACCACAGTGGTTATATGGGTTGTGAAGATCTTTTTTTGCTTAGCTCTTCTGTGTATTCTTGCCACCACTTTTTAAATGTCTTCTGCTTCTGTTGGGTCCATACCATTTCTGTTCTTTATTGAGGCCATCTTTGCATAAACTCTTTGGTATCTCTATTTTCTTGAAGAGATCTCTAGTCTTTCTCATTCTATTGTTTTCCTCAATTTCTTTGCATTGATCACTGAGAAAGCTTTCTTATCTCTCCTTGCTATTCTTTGGAACTATGCATTGAAATGTATATCTTATTTTAATTTTATGGCTGCAGTCACCATCTGCTGAGCACCGAAGAATTGATACTTTTGAACTGTTGTGTTGGTAAAGACACTTGAGAGTCCCTTGGACTGAAAGGAGTTCCAATCAATTCATCCTAAAGCAAATCATATTGAATATTCATTGGAGAAATTCACTGAAAATCAGTCTTGAATATTCATTGGAAGGACTGATGCTGAAGGTGAAACTCCAAAACTTTGTCCACCTGATGGGAAGAACTGACTCATCTGAAAAGACCCTGATGCTGAGAAAGATTGATGGTGGGAGTAGAAGGGGACCACAGAGGATGAGATAGTTCGATGGCATTCGTGATTCAATGGACAGGAGTTTGAGTAAACTCTGGAACTGGTGATGGACAGGGAGGTCTGGCATGCTTCAGTCCATCGGGTCGCAGAGTCAGACACGACTGAGCGACCAAACTGAACTGAATTTTTGGTAATATTAGACAATCTTTTTTCTCCCACCCCCAACACTGGTATTTTAAACTACCAATAAGATTGATAGGATTTGTTCTGTTAGTAGGGTGAGAATTAATCTTCAGCCAAAAAAATAATATTCCTAGAATCTTAATTATTATTATTTATTTTTCTTTTTATTTGAGACCTCAGGCATGAAAATCTGCTTTGGAATTAATTCTTCTTTATGTATTTGGTTTATAATTGCTATATGTATGCAAATTACTTGCCATTAACATCCATTATTTTATTTCCTTTAATTTATGAAACTAAATTAAATATTATTTTTTATTGAATGCCTAGATCATAGACTCAGATAGTCTAAATTACCTCTAAGTTTAAAAGTGAATTGCATGGCTTCAAGCCACTATTACATCTTTATATTCCTTTACCTCTTTAATCTATGAAAATAATTGTTATAGTATATACATAATAAAGAAATCATTTATCCTTTATTTTATATAATGGATTAGAAACATGTGACTGGCCTTTTATCCAGGTTATTAAAATTGTTGCATAACTTCTAGGTATGACAACTCAGGTTTCAAGTCAATGTCTCAAAATCTAATTGTCTTCCAAACAGTTTATAAAAGTGTTGAAAAGGGGGAAAGTTCTGAAATACATAGAGAACTGTACACATACTGTTTCCTTGATATAAGTGAGATATGCTATTGAATTCTGATTTAAGATGAGAGTTTGAGAATATTTTTTGTTTGTAACTTCATTCCAGCCTGCCTCTAAATTCCTGTTGAAACAATTTAAATTATGTTTAAATTAGATCAAAGATTTCTGGAAAGCAACAAGGAATGTCAAATATTGGGGAGATTTTATTTCCATTTTGATTTTAGAGTTGATTAATCTGTTTCTCAGTTTCTTCCTTTGGAAATGAGTAGCAGTGGCACCTGCTTTCTTAAATAAGTTATGAGGATTGAATTAGTCAATGCATATGAAGTGTTTAGAAGAGCTTTTGTTACATAGCAAGGGCTATAAAAGTGCAAACTATTATTCTTATCATTACATTCTAGCAGAAAGAACATATAATTATACAAATTTATAGAATAAATTGAGATAAGCATATTAGTCTGATATATTGTGTATAATTGCAGAAGAGAATGGAAAACCACTTCAATATTCTTGCCTCAAGAACCCCATGAACAGTGTGAAAAGGTAAAAAGATACAACACTGAGAGATGAGCCCCCCAGGTTGGTAAATGTCCATATGTTGCTTTGGAAGAGCAAAGATATAGCTCTGGAAAGAATGAAGATTTCTGGAGACTCTTGAGAGTCCCTTGGACAGCAAGGGGATCAAACTAGCTAATCCTAAAGGAAATCAACCCTGAATATACATTGGAAAGACTGATGCTGAATCTCCAATACTTTGGTCATCTGATGCGAAGAGCTGACTCATTGGAAAAGACCCTGATGCTGGGAAAGATTGAGAGCAAGAGGAGAAGGAGACAACAAAGGATGAGGTGGTTGGATGGCATGATTCAATGCACATGACTTTGAACAATCTTAGGGAGATAGTGAAAGACAGGGACACCTAATGTGCTGAAGTCCATGGGGTCGCATGAGTCAGACATGCATTAGCGACTGAACAATTATGTGTAATAGGAATATATATGCATCTATTGGAAATATCCCTTTATTTTTAACATATTGTTTCTACGGGAGAAGTAATAGCTGCTCTTTTAAAAACTAAACACTTAGGTGATAAAGAGTGGTTTACAACTATAATTATTTGGAAAGCTCAGAAACCTAGATTCCAGGTACCATATACATTCTGTGCAAGCATTTGCATGAGCCATCTGGATTCTCGCATCTGTATTCGAGATTTGTGATTTACAGCCTCAGAATAATTTTTAAAAAGCTCTAAACCTTCATTTTTTTCAGTAAAGTAAATTTATTTTAGGGTGTTATGTTCTGCAATATAATTATATATCCTCATTTTCAAGTTTTTTCCCTGAGTGAATAAATGCTTTCTTTTTATGACATAATTATTTTTTATGATTGACTTTTTTTCTATACCTCCTCAGAAATATTAAGAATTATAGTGAATGTTTCATAATTCATATTTGAATACTCAATAATAGATAAGCCCTTTTAAAAATGATCTCTGTACTAACTTGACTCCTGGAAATTGATGTTTTTATTTTTTCAAATCCCTCAATTTGAACATTGCCATATGTTCAGGAAACATGAGTTTTTCTTGAAATGGTGGCAGTAGGACAGTGGGATTCCTATCCTAGTCAAAGTGAGTAGAAGAAAAGCATTATTAAAGAAAGGAACCAGAAATATCAAGAAGAGCCATGTTCATAGTTTTAAGTAGGGCATCAAGTCTCCATTATGAGATGAAGATAAACCTGAGATAATAAACAATAAGAACAGTTAATGAAAATAAGAAGGTAGATAAAAATAGATAAAAGAAAGATTCCAAAGAGAGTAGTTTGGTTTTAAAACTGAATTTCAAATATGTAGCAAAATGAGTATTGAAATGATAGAATCTGAGAATTAGGGTATTTTTTTTTTTAATCCATGCATTCTTACTTTGCTCTTGCATATCATGAGAGTTATTCAAAACCATCAGTTCTTCGGTGCCCATCCTTTATGGTCCAAATCTCACATCCATACATGACAACTGGAAGAATTATAGCTTTGACTATACAGCTATCTGTATTCAGGGTAAGAAGCAATGGTTAGAACTGGATATGGAACAATGCCCTGGTTCAAAATTGGGAAAAGAGTATGTCAAGGCTGTGTACTGTCACCCTGCTATTTAACTTACATGCAGAGTACATTATGTGAAATGCCACCTGGATGAAGCACAAACTGGAAGCAAGATTGCTGGCAGAAATATTAATAACCTCAGAACACATATGACACTACCTTTATGGCAGAAAGTGAAGAGGAACTAAACAGCCTCTTGATAAAAGTGAAAGAGGAGAGTGAAAAAGTTGACTTAAAATTCAGCAGTCAAAACACTAAGATCATAGCATCTGGTGCCATCACTTCATGGCAAATATATGGCGAAACAGTGGAAACAGTGAGACAGTCTATTTTTGGAGCTCCAAAATCCCTGCAGATGGTGATTCCAGCCATGAAGTTAAAAGATGCTTACTCCTTGGAATAAAAGCTGTGACCAACCTAGACAGCATATTAAAAAGAAGAGACGTTACTTGGCCAGCAAACGTCTGTCTAGTCAAAGCTATGGTATTTCCAGTAGTCATGTATGGATGTGAGATTTAGACCATAAAGAAGGCTGAGCATGAAAGAATTCGTGCTTTTTTTAAAAAATATAAATTTATTTATTTTCATTGGTGGTTAATTACTTTCTGTTATCCTCTCTGGGTGTCCCTCACTGTGGAGAAACTTTTCATCTTTAACATAGAGAATTCACGCTTTTGAACAGTGGTGTTGGAGAAGATTCCTGAGAGTCCCTTGGACTGCAAGATCAAACCAGTCAATTCTAAAGGAAATCAGTCCTGAATATTCATTGGAAGGACTGGTGCTGAGGCTCCGATACTTTGGCCACCTGATGGAGCCAACTCACTGGAAAAGACCTTGATGTTGGAAAAAATTGAAGGCAGGAGGAGAAAGGGACAACAGAAGATAAGTTGATTGAATGGCATCACTAACTTGATGTACATGAGTTTGAGCATGCTCTGGGGGTTTGTGATGGGCAGGAAAGCCTGCCGTTGTGCTCTCTATGAGTTACAAAGAGTTGAACATGACTGAATGACTGAACTGAACTGACTATATTGACCTTTCTCAGCAAAGGGATATCTTGGCTTTTTCATACATCGTCTAGGTTTGTCATAGCTTTCCTTCCAAGGAGCAGGCATCTTTTAATTTCACGGCTGCAGTTACTACCCATAGTGGTTTTCACAGCTGCATCACTGTCCACAAGAACACAGTAACCAGCAGACTGGGTTTTCTGACTCACCTTCCCTTTGTTCTATGCGTCCCCATGTTCTGCCTCCCAACCCTGGACTCCTGGCTTCAGCCCAGCTTTCAGTAAAGATGCAACCAGCAGGAAAGTTGGACTTGGCAACCTCCAGCCTGGTCCTTGCTCCTCTTCATGCAGGACAGCCAGAATCCTTGATTCTACCACCAGTGATCATTAGATTTTATTTCCAGTCTCATCCCAACCCCTGTCCCAGGGGAGAATCCCGTGTGTCCCAGTACCAACAATAAAATCTACATGCCACTGAAAAAACCATGTCTGTGGTGTTTATATTTCAAACTTTCTGAGAACTGAATTGTAGCAGTCTTTTGTAGATGACATTGCTTATTAATCTTTTAAGTGTAGATATAATGGCTTACCACAGATAGCTTTCCTTTCATTTGCATTTGTGGAAAGTGGAGAACTACTTTAGTAAAAAGATAAGACAAGATCTGTAACCTAGGACAAGCCAAGTACCATTGAATACAAGGATACTATACTAAAGTCAAAGGAATTAAATGAGAGTTTTCTTTCCAAGTGTTGATGTTGCTGTCCTTTGGACCTACAGAATATTGGCAGCTTAACTTATACCCTTCAGCAGGAGAACAGAAGAGATTTCTTTGGGAAATCTGAGAAGTACAAGAGGAAATACCTAAAAATACGTAAAATGGTGTGTCTCCAGTGGCAAAACTCAGCCAGATCAGTTATTTAGATAAATTAAATTTTTGCTATCTTTGAGAGATAAAAAAAATTTACTGGATTCCTGAAATAGTTTATATTGAAAAAGAATATCTGAAATATACAAATATGCTCTTCAAAATTAGAATTAAAGTGTATAAATTAAAAACAAAGAATTTAGATAATAAAATGAGGAAATCTCCCAAGGAGAAGAATAGGGAAGATAGGAAATAAAAGACAAAATACTTATTTGTTAGTTTCAAAATAATACCAGCTGTAGAAGGAACCAATAAAATGGAAAGGAAGAAATTATTAATGACAAATCAAGATAATTTCCTAAACTTGAAGAATATGTCTCCATATTGAAAGAGCTCTTTGAGTAGAGAGTTCCTTTGGGGGAAAGTTAAATTAAAATTGCTATCTTATTGAATGTGTGAAAATGTAGCATTCTTCTTCTTCCATTTCTGCAAAGAAAATTTCATCATTGTAAAACACATTTGTATGTTAGTTGGTTCTGCCTAATATGTCCACAAGATACTGAGTTCAAAACAAAAAGTCCCTTATTCATACTTGGTTCTGTCTAAAACCAAGTGACATGGATCACATATGCTCGTGGATGTTTTGGATGAGATCAAATTTCAAGAGATTCAGTGTATGGGCCAAATGTCTTACAGACGTCTTCAGTTCAGTTCAGTCGCTCAGTCATGTCCGACTCTTTATGATTCCATGGGCTGAAGCACATCAGACCTCCCTGTCCAACACCAACTCCCAGAGCCTACACAAACTCATGTCCATTGAGTCAGTGATGACAACAAACCATCTCATCCTCTGTCCTCCCTTTCTTCTCCTGCCCTCAATATTTCCCAGCAACAGGGTCTTTTCAAAAGAGTCAGTTTTTCACATCAGATGGCCAAAGTACTGGAGTTTCAGGTTCAGCATCAGACCTTTCAATGAACATCAAGGACTGATCTTCATTAGAATGGACTAGTTGGATCTCCTTGCAGTCCAAAGGACTCTCAAGAGTCTTCTCCAGCACCACACTTCAAAAGCATCAATTCTTTGGTGCTCAACTTTCTTTATAGTCTAACTCTCACATACATACATGACTATTGGAAATACCATAGCTTTGACTAGAAAGACCTTTCCTGGCAAAGTGATGTCTCTGCTTTTGAATATGCACTCTAGATTCGACATAACTTTCCTTCCAAGGAGTAAGCGTCTTTGAACTTCATAGCTGCAATCGCCATCTGCAGTGATTTTGGAGCCCAGAAAAATAAAGTCTCACTGTTTTCCACTGTTTCCCCATCTATTTGCCGTGAACAGTGGAAACAGTGTCAGACTTTATTTTGGGGGGCTCCAAAATCACTGCAGATGGTGACTGCAGCCATGAAATTAAAAGATGCTTACTCCTTGGAAGAAAAGTTATGACCAACCTAGATAGCATATTAAAAAGCAGACATATTAATTGCCGAATAAGGTACGTCTAATCAAGGCTATGGTTTTTCCTGTGGTCACGTATGGATGTGAGATTTGGACTGTGAAGAAGGCTGAGAACTGAAGAATTGATGCTTTTGACGTGTGGCGTTGGAGAAGACTCTTGAGAGTCCCTTGAACTGCAAGGAGATCCAACCAGTCCATTCTGAAGGAAATCAGCCCTGGGATTTCTTTGGAAGGAATGATGCTAAAGTTGAAACTCCAGTTCTTTGGTCACCTCATGCAAAGAGTTGACTCATTGGAAAAGACTCCGAGGCTGGGAGGGATTGGGGGCAGGAGGAGAAGGGGACGACAGAGGATGAGATGGCTGGATGGCATCACTGATGTGATGGACGTGAATCTGAGTGAACTCCGGGAGTTGGTGATGGACAGGGAGGCCTGGCGTGCTGCAGTTCATGGGGTCGCAAAGAGTCAGACATAACTGAGCGACTGAACTGAATGGAACTGGTGGGACCAGATGCTATGATCTTAGTTTCTGAGTGTTGAGCTTTATGCTGACTTTTCGGTCTTCTCTTTCACTTTCATCAAGAGGATTTTTAGTTCTTCACTTTCTGCTATAAGGGTGGTGTCATCTGCATATCTGAGGTTAGTGATATTTTTTCCTGAAATCTTGATTTGAACTTGTCCTTGATCCAGCCCAGCATTTCTCCTGATTTACATTGCATAAAAGTTAAATAAGCAGGGAGACAATATACAGACTTGATGTCCTCCTTTTCCTATTTGAAATCAGTCTGTTGTTCCGTGTCCAGTTCTAACTGTTGCTTCCTGACCTGCATACAAGTTTTTCAAGAGGCAGGTCAAGTGGTCTGGTATTCCAATCTCTTTCAGAATTTTCCACAGTTTATTGTGATCCACACAGTCAAAGGCTTTGGCATGGTCAATAAAGGAGAAATAGATGATTTTCTGGGACTCTCTTGCTTTTTTGATGATCCATCAATGTTGTCAATATGATCTATGGTCCCTCTGCCTTTTCTAAAACCAGATTGAACATCTGAAAGTTCACAGTTCACATATTCCTGAAGCCTGCCTTGGACAATTTTGAGCATTACTTTAGTAGTGTGTGAGATGAGTGCAATTGTGCAGTAGTTTGAGCATTCTCTGGCATTGCCTTTCTTTGGGATCAGACTGAAAACTGACCTTTTCCAGTCCTGTGTCCACTACTGATTTTTCCAAATTTGCTGGCATATCTATTTCTGTCCTTTATTGAGCCCATCTTTGCATGAAATGTTTCCTTGGTGTGTATAATTTTCTTAAAGAGATCTCTAGTCTTTCCCATTCTGTTGTTTTCCTCTATTTCTTTGCATTGATCACTGAGGAAGGCTTTCTTATCTCTTCTTGTTATTCTTTGCAACTCTGCATTCAGATGCTTATATCTTTCCTTTACTCCTTTGCTTTCCACTTGTCTTCTTTTCACAGCTATTTGTAAGGCTTCCCCAGACAGTCTTTTTTTTTTTTTTTTGGTATTTATTTTCCATGGGGATGGTCTTGATCCCTGTCTCCTGTACAATATCACAAACTTCTTTCCATAGTTCATCAGGCACTCTGTCAGATCTAGTCCCTTAAATCTATTTCCCACTTCCATTGTATAACCATAAGAGATTTAATGTATGTCATACCTGAATGCTCTAGTGGTTTTCCCTAGTTTCTTCAATTTAAGTCTGAATTTGACAATAAGGAATTATGATCTAAGCACAGTCAGCTCCTGGTCTTCTTTTTGTTGACTGTATAGAGCTTCTCCATCTTTGGCTGCAAAGAATATAATCAGTCTGATTTCAATGTTCACCATCTGGTGATGTCCATGTATAGAGTCTTCTCTTGTGTTGTTGGAAGACGGTGTTTGGTATGACCAGTGCATTTTCTTGGCAAAACTCTATTATTCTTTGCCCTGCTTCATTCTGCATTCCAAGGCCACATTTGCTTATTACTACAAGTGTTTCTTGACTTCCTACTTTTTCATTCCAGTCCCCTATAATGAAAAGGACATCTTTTCGGGGGTGTTAGTTCTAAAAGGTTTTGTATATCTTCATAGGACCTTCAACTTCAGGTTCTTCAGTGTTACTTGTTGGGGTATAGACTTGGATTACTGTGATACTGAATGGTTGCCTTGGAAATAAACAGATATCATTCTGTCATTTTTGAGAATGCATCCAAGTACTGCATTTTGGACTCTTTTGTTGACCATGATGACTACTCCATTTCTTCTGAGGGATTCCTGCCTGCAGTAGTAGATATAATGGTCATCTGAGTTAAATTCATCCCTTCTAGTCCATTTTAGTTTGCTGATTCCTAGAATATCGACGTTCACTCTTGGCCATCTCTTGNGAGGATGAGATGGCTGGATGGCATCACTGACTCGATGGACGTGAATCTGAGTGAACTCTGGGAGTTGGTAATGGACAGGGAGGCCTGACATGCTGTGATTCTGGGGTTGCAAAGAGTTGGACATGACTGAGCAACTTAACTGAAGTGAACTGAAAGTGTTAATTACTCAGTCGTGTCCATCTCTTTGTGGCCCCATGTACTGAAGCCCAGCAGGCTCCTTTGTCCATGGAACTCACCAGGCCAGAATATTGAAGTGGGTAGCCATGCCTTTCTCCAGGGGATCTTCCCAATCCAAGGATCAAGCACTCGTCTCCTGCATTACAAACAGATTATTTACTGTCTGAAGCACCATTGAAACCCCATTATCTATGTACTGAACTCCAAATAAACTGAAAATGATAGAGGAAGTGTAACTGTAAATTTTATCAAAAGGAAAACTCCATATCATACATTTTTATACATTATCTTACAATTCTTTAAGCAATAAATTGTGCATAGGTACAATTTGATATCTAGCAGCTGCAATCACCAGGCAAACACCTGTAGTAGAATAGTATTGGTGTCTTGACACTTTCCAACAAAGAAAGATGCCCAATGCCCAACATGATGTGTTTCAGTAAGAGAATATTATAGGGTTTGTAATTGTGTTATCTGATTTTGAGCAAGATTCAAAGAAGCAGGTTTGGCTTTGCTTTAGGTAGCTTTAAGAAGCAAGGATACTTCTATTATTTTCAATCTTAATTGTCTAGAAAGTGGTAGGAATTGAGCGTGACTGAAATGGAAATTTGTAAAGAAGTAACAGATACTCATTTAACCAAGATAAGCAGTTGTTTGGATATCCCCATGATTCATATAATGTTGTTTGTATCTTTGTTCAGACTTGGTTACAAAATACTCTTATTTTTTCTTTTGCCTCATAGTGGTCAAAGAATAACGTTTGTAAGATGGTGTTTTGTGAAGTTATTTCTATGTAACTGCTCAATATCTTAATTTAGTTGAGAGTGCCAGGCCAACTCACAGCAGAAATGAAGTTGTAGCTGTTTGTCGGTTTGATTGCTTTTCTTTTTCTCATGCATTTTCTCAAATTTTATTTAGATCTCTTGTATCACTCCTTCATGGTCCTGTTAAACCTATGGATTTNTCGATGGACGTGAATCTGAGTGAACTCTGGGAGTTGGTAATGGACAGGGAGGCCTGACATGCTGTGATTCTGGGGTTGCAAAGAGTTGGACATGACTGAGCAACTTAACTGAAGTGAACTGAAAGTGTTAATTACTCAGTCGTGTCCATCTCTTTGTGGCCCCATGTACTGAAGCCCAGCAGGCTCCTTTGTCCATGGAACTCACCAGGCCAGAATATTGAAGTGGGTAGCCATGCCTTTCTCCAGGGGATCTTCCCAATCCAAGGATCAAGCACTCGTCTCCTGCATTACAAACAGATTATTTACTGTCTGAAGCACCATTGAAACCCCATTATCTATGTACTGAACTCCAAATAAACTGAAAATGATAGAGGAAGTGTAACTGTAAATTTTATCAAAAGGAAAACTCCATATCATACATTTTTATACATTATCTTACAATTCTTTAAGCAATAAATTGTGCATAGGTACAATTTGATATCTAGCAGCTGCAATCACCAGGCAAACACCTGTAGTAGAATAGTATTGGTGTCTTGACACTTTCCAACAAAGAAAGATGCCCAATGCCCAACATGATGTGTTTCAGTAAGAGAATATTATAGGGTTTGTAATTGTGTTATCTGATTTTGAGCAAGATTCAAAGAAGCAGGTTTGGCTTTGCTTTAGGTAGCTTTAAGAAGCAAGGATACTTCTATTATTTTCAATCTTAATTGTCTAGAAAGTGGTAGGAATTGAGCGTGACTGAAATGGAAATTTGTAAAGAAGTAACAGATACTCATTTAACCAAGATAAGCAGTTGTTTGGATATCCCCATGATTCATATAATGTTGTTTGTATCTTTGTTCAGACTTGGTTACAAAATACTCTTATTTTTTCTTTTGCCTCATAGTGGTCAAAGAATAACGTTTGTAAGATGGTGTTTTGTGAAGTTATTTCTATGTAACTGCTCAATATCTTAATTTAGTTGAGAGTGCCAGGCCAACTCACAGCAGAAATGAAGTTGTAGCTGTTTGTCGGTTTGATTGCTTTTCTTTTTCTCATGCATTTTCTCAAATTTTATTTAGATCTCTTGTATCACTCCTTCATGGTCCTGTTAAACCTATGGATTTATTGGAAAAGACTTTGATGCTGGGAGGGACTGGGGGCAGGAGGAGAAGGGGATGACCGAGGATGAGATGGCTGGATGGCATCATTGACTTGATGGACACGAGTCTTAGTGAACTCTGGGAGTTGGTAATGAACAGGGAGGCCTGGTGTGCTACAGTTCATGGGGTCACAGAGAGTCGGACACAACTGAGCGACTGAACTGAACTGATGGATTCCTAATATCTCTCAGAAATAGTACTTTTCTGGGAAGAATGTAACAATTCAACATTAGAAAAATAAAATAAGATTAAAGTACAATGATAAACCTATCTTATTTTTAAACAACTAAGTTTGTGGAAAGTTGTTATGACAGCAGTAGATAGCTAATACAATGGGCTTTGTCCAGTCATGTGAAATTGATTAATGCTTTCATGTTATATGAAGGGCTATTATTTATTTTCCATTAAGGAGGAATATTGCTCTGCAATTTTTGATTATCTCTTTTAGAGTAGTTTATACATTTTCTGAGGATAAAGCCATATACTTCATAAAACCTAATGCAATATATTCAACTTGGAATAATCTCATTTTATGTTAATTGTGTAAATGAAAACAGATGCATAATTATTTTTTATGGTGTATGTCTATTATTTTTAAGACAACATGAAGTGAAAAGTTTTTAAACCTTATTTAAGAAACCGTGACTCGTTGGAAAAGACCCTGATGCTGGGAGGAATTGGGAGCAAGAGAAGAAGGGGATGACAGAGGATGAGATGGCTGGATGGCATCATCAACTCGATGGACATGAGTTTGGGTGAATTCCAGGAGTCGGTGATGGACAGGGAGGCCTGGCGTGCTGGTGATTCATGGGGTCGCAAAGAGTCAGACACGACTGAGTAACTGAACTGAACTGAACTGAAAATCTGTTTAAAGCATATTTCATCTCTTGATTTTACCAGTGTAGCAAACCAAAGTTCATGTCATAATGTTGGTGATACTTATGAATTGTTAGAATATGTTGTTGAAAAGATGTTTCTCTGTTAATTTCTGTGTAACTAATTCACTCAAAGTGCAAATATTGAATAAGCTTGTATATTTAGATATGTGTAGTGAAAGAAGTTGAATAATATTTCTGATTCATAGTGAGTAACTTCTTTAATGTTAAGAAGACGTATCCAGTTTTACTGATGGAAAAATCATTTTAAAATGAGAAGAAAATTCAAGTGTATTGAAGATAAAGAGTGACTTTATCTTTATTATGTGGTCAATGCTTCTTTATTTGCATTAAAAAAAAATAGGACCAAACACAAGGGAATGAAAAACAAGATTCATTGTTGCAAAAATCCAGATTGTTAGACAATTTTTAAAAAATGTATATATATACTCATTTCAAGACCCCCTTGTCTTTCGTTTGCATTCCTCTGAATGTGGAGAGGGCTACGTTTTGCTCAGGATAGCACCTATTATTTTATTCTAAGAATACGTAGTTGACTAATAATATGCATATTCAATTTAAAGACTTGAATTTTGAAATTCTGTCTTTGCTTTTTGTTAGCATTACAAAATCAGGTTTAAAACATTATTAGTTCATAAAATATATGTTCATTTCACTGTTCATGCTAACTGAAGGAACCTGACTAATCACTATAGATTAATTTACATTGTGAGCCTTCAAGCTGGTGTAATTATCTCATTCTTCAAATTTGTCTAAGGGCAAAGCTGACTTCTCAAATGGTCATGAAGTTCTGGAATGTAGGTGTTACCTCAAAACTTTTTTCTCATTAACACTTCCTTCTAGCATACAGAAATGTACAAGTTGAAGTAATAACCTTCTTATGCCCACTTCTCAAAGGGAAGAATTCAAAAATGTTGGTGTTTGAAGTAATATCAATTACTGGGTAAAAATTCTTGTGTTATTTTATCTTTTTCTATAATGAGCAAACCAAACCTGGAAATAGTGACTATAAATGAATTATAATTGAGTTTTAGTTAAATGATTTTCTTCTTACAAATAAAAAAAGCATGTCATTATTTCAGCTCTCATCTTAAAAGACACCAACAAAATTGAATTGTAAATAAATTATTTTCTACAGATTATATGGAAAATAAAATTTTCCATGAAAGTGACTTTACATGATACCACTCTAGACCAGGGCTTAAACTTAACTTCAACAGGCTGTAAAAGATACTACTTGATTTCTAATGAAACTGATCGATGGAAAGTTATCACTTGGCACTTTCTGACTCGGTTTGTATATAGTTTTCACGATATCTAATATAACTGGCTATTTACTTTTCTGTCCTCTGTTGAACCTACTTTTTCCCCCCTCTCATGAAAGTTTAACACATGGAACACAAGGAATTTTTCCATGGGACAGATTTGGGCTTGAAAAATAGTTCTGTCTTTACTAAGAAAACTTGCCGAGTGTCTAAGTTTCATTGGTGCTAGTTAATAAACTGGAGATAATCTATATGTAATTGTCTATTCAATATAAAATGAGAAAAATATGCTAATGATTAGCAAAATGTATTCTTCTATAAGCATTTAATAGATGAATGGGTCCACGTTTATTACAACTTTCCCAGATTGATTCCTGATTCCTAAAACCATTCTAGTCAAAGATGGTTTGCAATTCTCACATCAGCCCTTCCGTGATGACCTTATCCTGAATTTCAGCACTTGATTAGTTTTCTGAGAATTTATTCATGTTCATGCCTGCCATTCTTTGACAGTTTGTTGGATGTCTGATATATGCCAGTTTATATAGGAGAATAAATAAAATCCTTTCCTATGTAAAAATGGAAAAGATAAGTGAATTTGACAATATATTGGATTAAGTAATGGATATTATAAGATAAAGATGTAAACTTAAAGCTTTGCAATCAGTAACTAGTGGCCACTTATGGCAGAAAGTGAAGAGGAAATAAAAAGCCTCTTGATGAAAGTGAAAGAGGAGAGTGAAAAAGTTGGCTTAAAGCTCAACATTCAGAAAACGAAGATCATGGCAGCCAGTCCCATCACAGATGGGGAAACAGTGTCAGACTTTGTTTTCTGGGGCTCCAAAATCACTGCAGATGGTGACTGCAGCCATGAAATTAAAAGATGCTTACTCCTTGGAAGAAAAGTTATGACCAATCTAGATAGCATATTCAAAAGCAGAGATATTACTTTGCCGACTAAGGTCCATCTAATCAAGGCTATGGTTTTTCCAGTGGTCATGTATGGATGTAAGAGTTGGACTGTGAAGAGGCTGAGCACCGAAGAACTGATGCTTTTGAAGTGTGGTGTTGGAGAAGACTCTTGAGACTCCCTTGGGCTGCAAGGAGATCCAACCAATCCATTCTGAAGGAGATCAGCCCTGGGATTTCTTTGGAAGGAATGATGCTAAAGCTGAAACTCCAGTATTTTGGCCACCTTATGTGGAGTGGAGTCCTTGGAAAAGACTCTGATGCTGGGAGGGATTGGGGACAGGAGGAGAAGGGGACGACAGAGGATGAGATGGCTGAATGGCATCACTGACTGGATGGATGTGAGTCTGAATAAACTCTGGGAGTTGGTGATGGACAGGGAGGCCTGGCGTGCTGCAATTCATGGAGTCTCAAAGAGTTGGAAACGACTGAACTGAACTGAACTGACAGCCTCCATGATATCATCTTCCCTTTTTCCTGTAACTTCCTGTATTGTCTGTCTAGTGCCTACAAACTTCTGACTGCCTTATCCCTGTGGTTCCTTATGTCTGGGGACAAACATAAAAAACTATTAGTATCTGAAAAAAAAAAGAGGAAACAAAGTGAAAATAATAGTCACTCAGTTATGTGCAATTCTGTAGCCTGTGAAGCTCCACTGTCCATGGAATTCTCCAGGAAAAATAATGGAATGTGTTTCCATTTCTTCCTCCAGGGGATCTTCTGACCCAGAGATCAAACCCAAGTCTCTTGTAATGCAGGCAGGTTCTGTACCATCTGAACCACCAGGGAAGCTCTACTGTCAGCTAATTCCTAGTTGACAGTAGTTTTTAAAACTTTTCATATGATAGTACATTTCAGTTTATCCTATTAAGTCTGAGGAAATTTCTTCCTTATGCTTTTTATTGTTGTTAAAACTTTATTGAGATGTATGTAAAATGAACTTATTTCAAGTGTTCAATTAGATGTGTTTTAAAATATTCAGAGAAACGTGCCTCCATCATCAGAATCNTGAAAGTGAAAGAGGAGAGTGAAAAAGTTGGCTTAAAGCTCAACATTCAGAAAACGAAGATCATGGCAGCCAGTCCCATCACAGATGGGGAAACAGTGTCAGACTTTGTTTTCTGGGGCTCCAAAATCACTGCAGATGGTGACTGCAGCCATGAAATTAAAAGATGCTTACTCCTTGGAAGAAAAGTTATGACCAATCTAGATAGCATATTCAAAAGCAGAGATATTACTTTGCCGACTAAGGTCCATCTAATCAAGGCTATGGTTTTTCCAGTGGTCATGTATGGATGTAAGAGTTGGACTGTGAAGAGGCTGAGCACCGAAGAACTGATGCTTTTGAAGTGTGGTGTTGGAGAAGACTCTTGAGACTCCCTTGGGCTGCAAGGAGATCCAACCAATCCATTCTGAAGGAGATCAGCCCTGGGATTTCTTTGGAAGGAATGATGCTAAAGCTGAAACTCCAGTATTTTGGCCACCTTATGTGGAGTGGAGTCCTTGGAAAAGACTCTGATGCTGGGAGGGATTGGGGACAGGAGGAGAAGGGGACGACAGAGGATGAGATGGCTGAATGGCATCACTGACTGGATGGATGTGAGTCTGAATAAACTCTGGGAGTTGGTGATGGACAGGGAGGCCTGGCGTGCTGCAATTCATGGAGTCTCAAAGAGTTGGAAACGACTGAACTGAACTGAACTGACAGCCTCCATGATATCATCTTCCCTTTTTCCTGTAACTTCCTGTATTGTCTGTCTAGTGCCTACAAACTTCTGACTGCCTTATCCCTGTGGTTCCTTATGTCTGGGGACAAACATAAAAAACTATTAGTATCTGAAAAAAAAAAGAGGAAACAAAGTGAAAATAATAGTCACTCAGTTATGTGCAATTCTGTAGCCTGTGAAGCTCCACTGTCCATGGAATTCTCCAGGAAAAATAATGGAATGTGTTTCCATTTCTTCCTCCAGGGGATCTTCTGACCCAGAGATCAAACCCAAGTCTCTTGTAATGCAGGCAGGTTCTGTACCATCTGAACCACCAGGGAAGCTCTACTGTCAGCTAATTCCTAGTTGACAGTAGTTTTTAAAACTTTTCATATGATAGTACATTTCAGTTTATCCTATTAAGTCTGAGGAAATTTCTTCCTTATGCTTTTTATTGTTGTTAAAACTTTATTGAGATGTATGTAAAATGAACTTATTTCAAGTGTTCAATTAGATGTGTTTTAAAATATTCAGAGAAACGTGCCTCCATCATCAGAATCAGTTTTAGAATATTTTCATTATCCCCCCAATAAATCATTTACTACTTAGCCATCATCCCCCAATTCTCCCCTTCCCCCTAGCTCTAGGAAACCACTCATATACTTTCCAAATTTATAGATTAGCCTACTATAGCCTACTATTAGGAGTTAATAATTAAATGAGAGTTGTTAAAAATAATATTTAAGTGGCAGAGGCATGCTTTTAAATTATTTGGATCTTCAGAAGAAAATATCTGACAAAAACTCTTCCCTATTTAAAAAAAAAGGCAAGAATTTGAGGTGTTCTTTGATTTATAAGGCAAATCTGTATACTGTAAGGTTCTTCAAGGTCAATAAAGACACTTACGAATTAAACAAGAAGACACTCAGACCTAAGAAGAGAATGTAATGGAGAATTAGTAAACTTGCTCAGTCGTGTCTGACTCTTTGCGACACTGTGTACTGTAGTCCACAAGACTCCTCTGTCTATGGGATTCTCCAGGCAAGAATACTAGAGTGGGATGCCATTCCTTCCTCAGGGGATCTTCCTGACCCAGGGATCAAAGCCAGGTCTCAGGCATTGCAGGCAGACGCTTTAACCTCTGAGCCACCAAGTGTTGCCATTTCCTAATGGATAATTAGACACATTTTATTCCAAATTGTAACCATGAAGACTTAATAAATTGAATACAGTGAAGAATGTTAAATTCAAATTACATTTTTGAATGGCACAGGGAAAACTATGAGCACCCTTTCAGTTTTGTCCACATTTTGTATATAAATAAAACCATTCAATATATGTTCCTCTGTGAGCAGATTTTCACTTGGCAGGGTGATTTCACAGTTTGCTGTTTTATAGAATACATCATTTCTTCATTTTATTGCTGAATAACATTACAATATATGGCTACACTGAGGAGGACATGAGAACCACTCCAGTATTCTTGTCTGAAGAACCCCATGGACAGAGGAGCCTGATGGGCTATAGTCCATAGAGTCACAAAATGTTGGACATAGCTGAAGTGACTTAGCATACATGCAAATGACATTTTATTTATCCATTTATCAGTTGGTAGGTTGTAGCTTGTTTCTACTTTTTAAGAATGCTATTAAGAATAATGTTTCCATAAACCTATGTTTACATTTTTTTTTGTATGTGAATGTACATTTTCAGTCTTTTGTATAATAACTATGTTTTATCAATGATAACTATGGGTAACTCTTTAAAGAACTGCCAGATGGTTTTCNCACCACCCTTATGGCAGAAAGTGAAGAGGAGCTAAAAAGCCTCTTGATGAAAGTGAAAGAAGAGAGTGAAAAAGTTGGCTTAAAGCTCAACATTCAGAAAACGAAGATCATGGCAGCCGGTCCCATCACTTCATGGGAAATAGATGGGGAAACAATGGAAGCAGTGTCAGACTTTTATTTTGGGGGGTTCCAGAATCATTTGCAGATGGTGACTGCAGCCATGAAATTAGAAGACGCTCACTCCTTTGAAGAATAGGTATGACCAACCCAGATAGCATATTCAAAAGCAGAGACATTACTTTGCCGACTAAGCTCNTTTGCAGATGGTGACTGCAGCCATGAAATTAGAAGACGCTCACTCCTTTGAAGAATAGGTATGACCAACCCAGATAGCATATTCAAAAGCAGAGACATTACTTTGCCGACTAAGCTCCATCTATCTAGTCAAGGCTATGGTTTTTCCTGTGGTCATGTATGGATGTGAGAGTTGGACTGTGAAGAAGGCTGAGTGCCAAGGAATTGATGCTTTTGAACTGTGGTGTTGGAGAAGATGCTTGAGAGTCCCTTGGACTGCAAGGAGATCCAACCTGTCCATTCTGAAGGAGATCAGCCCTGGGATTTCTTTGGAAGGAATGATGCTAAAGCTGAAGCTCCAGTACTTTGCCCACCTCATGCGAAGAGTTGACTCACTGGAAAAGACTCTGATGGTGGGAGGATTGGGGGCAGGAGGAGAAGGGGATGACCAAGGATGAGATGGCTGGATAGCATCACGGACTCGATGGACATGAGTCTGAGTGAACTCCAAGAGATGGTAATGAACAGGGAGTCCTGGCATGCTGTGATTCATGAGGTCGCAAAGAATCGGACATGACTGAGTGACTGAACTGAACTGATCATGGTAAAAGGAATTTATATCTTTGACAGAAATAGAAACTATTTTATCTTCTATAGTACTTTTAATGTCCTCCTTAACATTTAGTACAAAACAGTAATGACTTAGTAAAGTAAATGGAGAAAAGGCTAGTGAAATATATTTATTTTTATTGTTTTTAGTTTATTTTACAAAAATTTACAGTTCAGTGATTCTGTTATTCACTAAGTTGTGCAGCCATTATCAGTAGTATATATCATTATACTACATTCCAAAAGACGTTGAATGAGTGACCTGAAATCCTGAAATGTGAGATATACATTAAAAGACTAACTGACAAGGGTGAAAGGCAAGATGCTCTAGATGATATACCATCAAAATTGCTCGCAGAATTTGCTTCATTGCTTTATAATCTACTGTCGAAATGATGTATTACTTATTATTTTTAAAAAATTCTTCAATTAACCCAAAAAGTCATGAGCAGCTCTCTTGACACTGGATTCAGAAATAATTATGACAATATGCAATATGTAACTTGAAAATAATCAGGCAGTGTTCATGGTCAGTTACTTCTACTATGATATTTTATAATCTATGCATACAAGTCAGTAAAGGTCACTCAACCTTAGAGTGCTTCAAATGGACTTAGTCTAAACTGAATAGTCAAGTGTGCATGCTGCTGTTATGCACCTGTCTTATTCCCACCTAAAGTATTCATTCTTGAAAGATGAACAAGTTGATTTTATCTGCCACTGATAAAGTTTATAAGAATGCAATTATTTTGGACTTATACATATGTTTTATTGAGTAGAATAGAATAGAAGATATGTAGCTACTTTACACTATAGATTTTTGCTATCAAATTGAAACTATCATATTTCATAATAACTGTCATTTGTTCTATTTTCTTGTTTTGGGAAAGCAATATGTTATGGTTTTAAAAATAATAGAACATTTTCTATTATTCAAATAGCATTAATGTGGATGTTAAAAATGTGAAAAGAAACCATGTTGAAATGTAGATGCATATGCTATCACATGAACTTGCAAATGCTGTATTATATAATAAATATATTAAGAAAGTCTTTAAATATTCAATGCACAGTTATCTTTATTCCTATGAAATCTGTTTCTCTGTCATTTTCTGTAATTTATCCATTTTCTCACTGAAAACATAAAGGTTTAAAACTGTGTCTCCAGATTCTGAGATTACCATAAGATTTTACATTATATTTATTATACTTTAGTTTATTACACTTAATGTTACACTTTAGTATATTACTAGTGTGTTACACTTTATTTAATTTCTAATAAAGACAGAAATCATGGTAAATTTTACATTATGGATACTTTTAATTCATACTGGTGAAAAGAGGTGGTGATAAGAATGGTAAACCCTTCTTTTAAATGTCAGAAACAAATGAAGCAGCCATGTGCATAACTATCATCCACATGTCTAGGCTAAAGTAGTTGCGTTTTATTCTCCAAATGAATAGAATGAAAAAAAAAGAAAGCTACATATCAGGATATTTAGATTGAAGCATTAAAATTCTCGTCCTATTGATCTAGGTTAATTTCATGTAGTAATACATCAATAATCAGCTGATTCACTTCCCAATCTTTAGTTAAATAAGGGAATAATTTAGCCAATATATTGTGGATGGGAAAAATAGGCTTAAGATAAAAGAGAAAATGCACTGTGACCACCATTTGGAAACAATTAATGGTCAATATGGAGACTTTGACAACCACTGTGATCAGTGTGTACTCTTTAAAGCCATATAAAGCAACAGTGTGACAGATTAACCAGATAAATTGCTCTTGTTCTATATACTCTTCTCATGTTCTGGCAGAATACTAGTTATGGATTAAGAGTGGTTGAGGAGCAGTGGCTTGGAAGTCATATTTCCTAATCTGAATTCTTACTTTATTCAAAACTATTTTTGCAGTAGTCATGTACAGATGTGAGAGTTAGAGCATAAAGAAGGCTGTGAGAGTGAAAGTGAAAGTTGCTCAGCATGTTTAACTCTTTGTGACCCCATGGACTATATAGTCCATGGCTGAGCACCTAAAAATTCATGCTTTTGAACTGTGGTGCTGAAGAAAACTCTTGAGAGTACCTTGAACTGCAAGGAGATCAAACCAGTCAATCCTAAAGTAAATCAATCCTGAATATTCAGTGGAAGGACTGATGCTGAAGCTCCAATACTTAGACCATCTGATGCGAATAGCCAACTCATTGGAAAATAACCTGATGCTGGGAAAGATTGAGGGAAGGAGGAGAGTGTGGCAACAGAGGATGAGATGGTTGAAATGCATCACTGACTCAATAGACATGAATTGGCAAGCTCCAGGAGACGGTGGAAAGGGAAGCTTAGCATGCTGAATGCAGTTCATGGAGTCTCAAAGTCAGACCCGACTGAGTGACTGAACAATAAAAACTACTTCCCAAGTCTTTCACTTAGGGAAAGTTATTTGACCTGTTGTTATTCCAGCCTTTTTATTTTTAAAATTGAGAAAAATCATCATATTATTTTACAGACAGATTGTGAGGGTTAGGTTAGTTGTACGTGTAAGATCCATGGTCCTGGCACATAATAAACTCTCATGTATGTTAGTCATTTTTGAAATATGAGTTGTTTGTGGACTTGCTATTTCATTGCAACCACAAAAAAAGTGTCAGATATAATTATTCAGTTGTGCCTGACTGTTTGTGATCTCATGGACTGTAGTGCATCAGGCTCCTTTGTCAAACAGTTGTCCAGGCAAGAATATTGGAGCACTTAGTCATTGCCTTCTTCAGGGGATCTTCCCAAAACAGGGATCAAAACTAGGTCTCCTACATTACAAGCAGATTTTTTACCACCGAGCCATGAGGGAAGCCCGTCAGATATAAAATTAAAGACAAAGCTATTAGTGTCTTGTTCAGTTAAGTTCAGGTCAGCATAGTCGCTCAGTCATGTCTGACTCTTTGGGACCCCATGAACTACAGCACGTCAGGCCTCCTGTTCATCACCAACTCCTAGAGTCCACTCAAACCTATGTCGTCTGAGTCGGTGATGACATCTAACGATCTCATCCTCTGTCGTCCGCTTCTCCTCCTGTCCTCAATCTTTCTCAATGACAGGGTCTTTTCAGATGAGTCAGCTTTTCCCATCAGGTGGCCAAAGTATTGGAGTTTCAGCTTCAACATCAGTGCTTCCAATGAACACCCAGGTCTGATCTCCTTTAGGATGGACTGGTTGGATCTCCTTGCAGTCCAAGTGACTCTCCAGAGTCTTCTCCAACACTACAGTTAAAAACCATCAGTTCTTCAGTGCTCAGCTTTCTTAACAGTCCAAATCTCACATCCATACATGACCAATGGAAAAAAAACCCATAGCTTTGACTAGATGGACCTTTGTTGGCAAAGTAATGTCTGCTTTTCAATATGGTATCTAGGTTGGTCATAACTTTCCTTCCAAGGAGTAAGTGTCTTTTATTTTCATGTATGGAATCACCATCTGCAGTGATTTAGGAGCCCAGAAAAATACTCAGCCACTGTTTCTACTGTTTCCCCATCTATTTCCCATGAAGTGATGGGACCAGGTTACATGATCTTTGCTTTCTGAATGTTGAGCTTTAAGCCAACTTTTTCACTCTCCTCTTTCACTTTCATCAAGAGGCTTTTTTGCTCTTCTTCACTTTCTGCCACAAGGGTGGTGTTATCTGCATATCTGAGGTTATTGATATTTCTTCTGGCAATCTTGATTCCAGCTTGTGCTTCTTTCAGCCCAGAGTTTCTCATGATGTACTCTGCATAGAAGTGAAATAAGCAGGGTGACAATATACAGCCTTGACGTACTCCTTTTCCTATTTGGAACCAGTCTGTTGTTCCATGTCCAGTTCTAACTGTTGCTTCCTGACCTGCATACAGATTTCTTAAGAGGCAGGTCATGAGATCTGATATTCCCATCTCTTTCAGAATTTTCCAGTTTATTGTGATCCACACAGTCAAAGGCTTCGACATAGTCAATAAAGCAGAAATAGATGATTTTCTGAAACTTTCTTGCTTTTTCAATGATCCAGAGAATGTTAGTAATTTGATCTCTGGTTTCTCTGCTCTTTCTAAAACCAGCTTGAACATCAGGGAGTTCACGGTTCACGTATTGCTGAAGCCTGGCTTGGAGAATTTTGAGCATGACTTTACTCTCCTGTGAGATGAGTGCAATTGTGTGGTAATTTGAGCATTCTTTGGCATTGCCTTTCTTTGGAATTAGAATGAAAACTGACCTTTTCCAGCCCTGTGGCCACTGCTGAGTTTTCCAAATTTGCTGGCATATTGAGTGCAGCACTTTCACAGCATCATCTTTTAGGATTTGAAATAGCTCAACTGGAATTCCATCACCTCCAATGGCTTTGTTCGTAGTGATGCTTTCTAAGGCCCACTTGACTTCACATTCCAAGATGTCTGGCTGTAGGTAAATGATCACACTCTTATGATTATCTGGGTCGTGAAGATCTTTTTTTGTACAGTTCTGTGTATTCTTGCCACCTCTTCTTAATATCTTTTGCTTCTGTTAGGTCCCTACAGTTTCTGTGTTTTATTGTGGCCATCTTTGCATGAAATGTTCCCTTGGTATCTCTAATTTTCTTTAAGAGATCGCTAGTCTCACATTCTATTGTTTTCCTCTATTTCTTTGCATTGATCTCTGAGGAACGCTTTCTTAAATCTCCTTGTATTCTTTGGAAGTCTGCATTCATATGCTTATATCTTTCCTTTTCTTCCTTGCTTTTCACTTCCCTTTCACAGCTATTTGTAAGATATCCTCAGACAGCCATTTTTCTTCTTTGCTTTTTTTTTTTTTT
>SJYW01030929.1:220943-236987 GCA_006410735.1 Raphicerus campestris | reverse complement strand
ACTGTTTCCCCATCTATTTCCCATGAAGTGATGGGACCAGGTTACATGATCTTTGCTTTCTGAATGTTGAGCTTTAAGCCAACTTTTTCACTCTCCTCTTTCACTTTCATCAAGAGGCTTTTTTGGTCTTCTTCACTTTCTGCCACAAGGGTGGTGTTATCTGCATATCTGAGGTTATTGATATTTCTTCTGGCAATCTTGATTCCAGCTTGTGCTTCTTTCAGCCCAGAGTTTCTCATGATGTACTCTGCATAGAAGTGAAATAAGCAGGGTGACAATATACAGCCTTGACGTACTCCTTTTCCTATTTGGAACCAGTCTGTTGTTCCATGTCCAGTTCTGACTGTTGCTTCCTGACCTGCATACAGATTTCTTAAGAGGCAGGTCATGAGATCTGATATTCCCATCTCTTTCAGAATTTTCCAGTTTATTGTGATCCACACAGTCAAAGGCTTCGACATAGTCAATAAAGCAGAAATAGATGATTTTCTGAAACTTTCTTGCTTTTTCAATGATCCAGAGAATGTTAGTAATTTGATCTCTGGTTTCTCTGCTCTTTCTAAAACCAGCTTGAACATCAGGGAGTTCACGGTTCACGTATTGCTGAAGCCTGGCTTGGAGAATTTTGAGCATGACTTTACTCTCCTGTGAGATGAGTGCAATTGTGTGGTAATTTGAGCATTCTTTGGCATTGCCTTTCTTTGGAATTAGAATGAAAACTGACCTTTTCCAGCCCTGTGGCCACTGCTGAGTTTTCCAAATTTGCTGGCATATTGAGTGCAGCACTTTCACAGCATCATCTTTTAGGATTTGAAATAGCTCAACTGGAATTCCATCACCTCCAATGGCTTTGTTCGTAGTGATGTTTTCTAAGGCCCACTTGACTTCACATTCCAAGATGTCTGGCTGTAGGTAAATGATCACACTCTTATGATTATCTGGGTCGTGAAGATCTTTTTTTGTACAGTTCTGTGTATTCTTGCCACCTCTTCTTAATATCTTTTGCTTCTGTTAGGTCCCTACAGTTTCTGTGTTTTATTGTGGCCATCTTTGCATGAAATGTTCCCTTGGTATCTCTAATTTTCTTTAAGAGATCGCTAGTCTCACATTCTATTGTTTTCCTCTATTTCTTTGCATTGATCTCTGAGGAACGCTTTCTTAAATCTCCTTGTATTCTTTGGAAGTCTGCATTCAGATGCTTATATCTTTCCTTTTCTTCCTTGCTTTTCACTTCCCTTTCACAGCTATTTGTAAGATATCCTCAGACAGCCATTTTTCTTCTTTGCTTTTTTTTTTTTTTTGAGGATTGTCTTGATTTCTGTCTCTGCATAATGTCACAAACCTCTGTTCATAGTTCATCAGGCTCTCTGTCTCTCAGATCTAGTCCCTTAAATCTATTTCTCACTTCCACTGTATAGTCATAAGGGATTTGATTTAGGTCTTGCCTGAATGGTTTAGTGCTTTTCTCTACTTTCTTCAATTTAAGTCTGAATTTGGAAATAAGGAGTTCATGATCTGAGCCACAGTCAGTCTCCAGTCTTGTTTTTGCTGACTGTACAGAGCTTCTCCATCTTTGGCTGCAAAAAATATAATCAATCTGATTTTGGTGTTGACCATCTGGTGATGTCCATGTGTCGACTCTTCTCTTGTGTTGTTGGATGAGGGTGTTTGCTATGACCAGTGCATTCTATTGGCAGAACTCTATTAGCCTTCACCATGCTTCTTTCTGTACTCCAAGGCCGAATTTACTCCAAATGTTTCTTGACTTCCTACTTTTGCATTCCAGTCTCCTATAGTGAAAAGGACATTTTTTTTGGGGGGGGGGGTGTTGTATAAAGTTATTTGTTCTGTTACTAACTTAATAAAATTGATATTCTTAACAAGAAACAAGCCTGGTGAGGAAAAAAAAAAACCTGAAATAATTAGAGCCTTTAAAACTGAGAATTCTGATGTGTACATGAAACAGCTTTTCAGGGTAAGATTTTGTAAGTAGTAATGCTTGTATTAATGAATTTTCAAGGTATAAATACTATTTGTGCAGCTTTTGCAAGAAACATTAAATAAGATATTATGTCTCAATTTTGAGGTTGAGTCATAATTTGCAGGACTTCCCTGGTGGCTCGGCGGGTGAAGTGTCTGTCTACAATGCAGGAGACCTGGGTTCGATCCCTGGGTTTGGAAGATCCCCTGGAGAAGGAAATGGCAATCCACTTCAGTACTATTGCCTGGAAAATCCCATGGACAGAGGAGCCTGGTAGGCTACAATCCATGAGGTCCATAATTGCAAGGTAGAAAATGTGATATTTGTGACATTTCATGTGGGCTTCCCTGGTGGCTAAGATGGTAAAGAATCTTCCTGCAATGCAGGAGACCTAGATTCGATCCCTGGGTTGAGAGAAAAGAATGGCTACCCACTGCAGTATTCTTGCCTGGAGAATTCCACGGACAGAGGAATCTCGAGGGCTACAGTTCATAAAGTCTCAAAGAATCAGACACAACTGAAACACCAACATACACAGTAAAGAATTTCAATCAGCAGAAGATTTGTTTTTGTCTATGGCAAAAATAAATAAATAAATAAGACAATAAAGTAAAGATGTATTAATGTCAACTCTCAAACTAGAGATTAAGACTGCTTTGCATATGTAGCACTTAAAGTACAGCATGCATTTGGGAATTAACCAAAATTTTTTTCTTTATCAGAAAATAAAATAACAAGTGACGTTGAAAATCAATCAAACTGTGACATATTTAAAAAGAAGAAAATGTTCTTTATGTCTCTTTTAATTTTTTTCTTTTAAACCTCAAAGTATGTTACAAATTCCACATGCCCCAGAAAAAAAAAAAAAAAAAGCATTTGAACTAAAGATTTAAGGTGGTTATTTTATGTAGTTAAATCAAAATAAATCAATAAACAATTATTTTTATACAACCTCATCCTCCTTTGAATACCAATATTAATCTTGAATTAATTTTCTCATACAGTTGTTATAACAAGTAGCAACATTATTGGTTTTTATACCCCAAATCCTATTTAAAACAATATATAATATGCAGGGAAAATATATTGTATACAAATCAATATTAAAGAAAGAGATTAAAGCTATATTTCATTTATACAACCAGATAACAAGATTGACTATTCCTTGTTACAGTACAAACAAATCTTCTACAAAGAGTAGCACAAAAATAGTAAATTTTGCTTCTTTGCATTCTTTCACCCATGACTCCTTTTCTTATATGTTTAATCACTAGCTTTCATCTGTAAAAACTGTGTATGTGTACTATGGAGTCTCAAAGTAAAGGAACTATCATTCCACATTGGCTTCTGGTCATTACATATATTTTCCTCAGACTTTGCTGCTGCCCAATATTCATCCTTCTGTCAGCCCTTAAAAATATAATAGGTCCCAGACTCTCTAAACTCATTTATTTTTATGACTTTGTATTAACTTATTTCACCTATTAGTTTTCTGCTGCTAGATTTCAACAGGAAGCTCTAAGTCTTTATCTTCAGTCTAGTGAGAGAGCTACATCTCATTAGAAGGCCTTACTGCATATGTTCAAAATGACTGTCATATTCTTTTTGTGCAACATTGACCATTACTGAGATAACATGCAAGTCAAATTCCTTATCCATCTATACATTACATTTCACAGTAATTTACAATTTCTGTAGACATATTTGAGAAATTTGCTTTTTTAAAATAGAAGTTTCTTTTTTTTTACTTCAGGATTTCTCTTTTTCCTTTTTTTCCCCCTTTGCCAGAGTTTTATTTCTTACTTCTATTCATTTGCTACTTCCCATTCATTGGCCTTCATTTTCATAACTGAGTAAGCTTCAGTCAGTAGATGGGGAAAATAGAATAAGAAAGACTAAATACTGTAGTCCAAGAAGTTAATGCATCGACTGAATTTTTTAACTACAGGGGTAGGAATAAACCATGGTCATTCTGAGCGTGAAAATAGGGATTCATATTATAGATACACATTCCTGGGAGAAAAAACATGGAAGGGAATAAGATATATCATGGAAATTTCCAAATCGAACCTAAGCTATCTGAAGTATAGATTCAAAAGATAAGATTGTCAGGATTGATGTTCATTTATTAGACAATTGCCAAAGATCTACAAAGACTAAAAATGGAATTGAAATGCTTTCATCAGGTTCAGGGGACAAAACCACTTAGAGATTAAAATGCATGAACAAATACCTGGTCTCTCTTATGAAAGGAATCTTATCTGGTCATTGTTGAAAGCCCTGGGAGAAGTAAGTGGAAGGATATATGACAAAAATCCTACTAATAAATTAAGACTAAGACCCAATTATTAGGGAATTTTAGCATAAAGCTGAAGTTGAATGTTATAAATCAGAGCAAAAAAACCCCACACAGTTATTTAAAAAGAGCTAAACAAATTTAGAGCAAGCATAATAATAATTATTATGGTTCTCATTTATTGAGTAACTTTTAAGTCAGGAACCATACATACAATATTTCTGATCTGTGTTAGTTGCTTGGTCGTGTCCTACTCTGTGACACCATGGATTATAGCCCATCAAGCTATTCTGTCCATGGAAAGTCTACTGGAGTGGGTAGCCATTCAATTTGCCATGGGATCTTCCCAACCCAGGTCTCACGCACTGCAGGCAGATTCTTTAACAAATTAGCCACCAGGGAAGCCCTATATCTAAAAATAAATATTATTTATCCTGTTTTGCTGAGGGAAAAGAAAAACCAAAAATTAATTGTAATATAAGCACAAGGCCTGAAATTCAAACCACAGCTTTTTAAAGTTCTAAATCTTCACCATTTTTATTTTTATTATTTTTTATTTTATTTATTTTATTTTATTTTTACTTTATTCTACTTTACATTACNTGTTGTTGCAAATGGCAGAATTTCCTTCTTTCTCAAGGCTAAACCTGTCTCTTATACACATCTCCCTTCCTCTAGAAGGTAGAAGTATAAGGGCAGAGAACTTGACTTTCTTTTTTTTAATTTTATTTTTACTTTATTCTACGTTACAATACTGTATTGGTTTTGCCATACATTGACATGAATCAGCCACAGGTGTACACGAGCTCCCAATCCTGAAGCCCCCACCCACCTCTCACCACATATCATCTCTCTGGATCATCCCCATGCACCAGCCCCAAGCATCCTGTATCCTGTATCGAACATAAACTGGCACTACGTTTCTTACATGGTAGTACACATGTTTCAATGCCATTCTCCCAAATCATCCCACCCTCTCCCTCTCCCAAAGAGGCCAATAGTCCATTCTATATATCTGCGTCTCTTTTGTTGTCTCGCAGACAGGGTCATCATTACCATCGTTCTAAATTCCATATATATGTGCCAGTATACTATATTGGTGTTTTTCTTTCTGGCTTACTTTACTCTGTATAATCGGCTCCAGTTTCATCCATCTCATTAGAACTGATTGAAAAGTATTCTTTTTAATGGCTGAGTAATACTGCATTGTGTATATGTACCACGGCTTTCTTATGCATTCATCTGCTGATGGACATCTAGGCTGTTTCCATGTCCTGGCGATTATAAACAGTGCTGCAGTGAACATTGGGGTACATGTGTCTCTTTCACATGGTACATGGTTTCCTCGGTGTGTATGCTCAGCAGTGGGATTGCTGGGTCATAAGGCAGTTCTATTTGCAATTTTTAAAGGAATCTCCACACTGTTCTCCATAGTGGCTGTACTAGTTTGCATTCCCACCAACAGTGTAAGAGGGTTCCCTTTTCTCCACATCCTCTCCAGCATTTATTGCTTGTAGACTTTTGGATCGCAGCCATTCTGACTGGTGTGAAATGGTACCTCATTGTGGTCTTGATTTGCATTTCTCTGATAATGAGTGATGTTGAGCATCTTTTCATGTGTTTGTTAGCCATCTGTATGTCTTCTTTGGAGAAATGCTTATTTAGTTCTTTGGCCCATTTTTGATTGGCTCATTTATTTTTCTAGAGTTGAGCTGCACCTCCCAGAATACTGGAAATAAAAGCAAAAATAAACAAATGGGGTCTAATTAAAATTAAAAGCTTCTGCACAACAAAGGAAACTATAAGTAAGGTGAAAAGACAGCCTTCTGAGTAGGAGAAAAACAATAGCAAATGAAGCAACTGACAAACAACTAATTTCAAAAATATACCAGCAACTTATGCAGCTCAACTCCAGAAAAATAAACGATCCAATCAAAATATGGGCCATTTTTATTTTTAAATATTAGTTCAGTTCAATTCATTTCAGTTGCTCAGTCGTGTCTGACTCTTTGTGACCCCATGAATCATAGCATGCCAGGCTGACCTGTCCATCACCAACTCCCAGAGTTCACTCAGACTCACATCCATCATGTCAGTGATGCCATCCAGCCATCTTATGCTCTGTCATCCCCTTCTCCTGCCCCCAATGCCTCTCAGCATTAAAGTTTTTCCAGTGAGTCAACTCTTCGCATCAGGTGGCCAAAGAACTGGAGTTTCAGCTTCAGCATCATTCCTTCCAAAGAAATCCCAGGGCTGATCTCCTTTAGAATGAACTGGTTGGATCTCCTTGCAGTTCAAGGGACTCTCAAGCGTCTTCTCCAACACCACAGTTCAAAAGCATCAATTCTTCGGCGCTCAGCCTTCTTCACAGTCCAACTCTCACATCCATACGTGACCACAGGAAAAACCATAGCCTTGACTAGACGGACCTTAGTCAGCAAAGTAATGCCTCTGCTTTTGAATATGCTATCTAGGTTGGTCATAACTTTTCTTTCAAGGAGTAAGCGTCTTTAAATTTCATGGCTGCAATCACCATCTGCAATGATTTTGGAGCCCCAAAACATAAAGTCTGACACTGTTTCCCCATCTATTTCCCGTGAAGTGATGGGACCGATGTCATGATCTTCATTTTCTGAATGTTGAGCTTTAAGCTAACTTTTTCACTTTCCACTTTCACTTTCATCAAGAGGCGCTTTAGTTCCTCTTCACTTTCTGCCATAAGGGTGGTGTCATCTGCATACTTGAGGTTATTGATATTTCTCCCGACAATTTTGACTCCAGCTTGTGCTTCTTTCAGCCTAGCATTTCTCATGAAGTACTCTGCATAGAAGTGAAATAAGCAGGGTGACAATATACAGCCTTGACGTACTCCTTTTCCTATTTGGAACCAGTCTGTTGTTCCATGTCCAGTTCTAACTGTTGCTTCCTGACCTGCATATAAGTTTCTCAAGAGGCAGGTCAAGTGGTCTGATATTCCCATCTCTTTCAGAATTTTCCACAGTTTATTGTGATCCACACAGTCAAAGGCTCTGGCATAGTCAATAAAGCAGAAATAGATGATTTTCTGGAACTTTCTTGCTTTTTCGATGATCCAGAGAATGTTGGCAATTTGATCTCTGATTTCTCTGCCTTTTCTCAAACCAGCTTGAACATCTGGAAGTTCACGGTTCATGTATTGCTGAAGCCTGGCTTGTAGAATTTTGAGCATGACTTTACTCTCCTGTGAGATGAGTGCAATTGTGTGGTTGTTTGAGCATTCATTCTTCGGCATCGCTTTTCTTTTTTAAATATTACATATCATCAATCAGTTGGGTATAGGAAAGTGTGCCCAACAAGTCCAGTACCATGTTTCCACAAATTCAAATTTAAAATTAGAATTCTGAGAGTTGTTACATATAGCTTAAGCTTGTTTTATATAGCACCTTAATGATGTATTAATAGAGCATTCCTGTCCATCCTCTATTCACATTATAACTAAAATTAGATATTCTGAAGTATAAAATTCCATGCAAGCAACCATGTGTTAAATGTCGCCATATTTTTTTTTTTATTTAGCTAAATCACTTGAACTTCCCATAAGTTCTAGTACCAATTTTATTTAAGTTGTAACTCATTTATTATTTGGTGAAAAAGCTGCTTTTTACAAACTAAGGATACTAAGTTAGTTCCTATGGTAAAAATTCTGAATCATCGAGTTTTGCTGTGTTGACAGATTGACATGAGGATAAGAGAGGATAGATTCTTTAGTACTAGGTAATCTCTAGTTCTAAATTGACCTGTTATTTTCTCCCTGTAAAAAGGACTGGACCAATTCATCTTTCCATCTCAAGATAATTTCATGACCCTTTCTATGTAAATGAAAAAAACAAGATCAAGTTACTATTTTGGAATTTTTATTATAGATTTATATGTTTATTTTAGTTATTAAAATCTTGCTACTCTACTTGTCTAAAGGATGTGAAGTGTGAAAGTTGCTCAGTCATATCTGACTCTTTGCAACCTCATGGACTGTCGCCTGCCAGGCTTCTCTGTCCATGGAATTCTCTATGCCAGAATACTGGAGTGGATAGCCTTTCCCTTTTCCAGGGGATCTTCCGAACCCAGTGATTGAACCCAAGTCCCTGGAACTGCAGCGGATTCTTTACTGTCTGAGCCAGGAGGGAAGCCCAAAGATCAAAATATATTCCTACCCGACATGGGGCAACATTTCATTAAGGAAGAGTGAGCACTATTTTTTATTTAGATCTTTCTAATCCTATTAAATTATGCAAGTCTGTAAGCGGTGAGTTGGGCCTAAGGGAGAGCCTCCAGGCCCATCTTATAGATAAATTTGCATGAAATAACAAAAAGATCAGTGTGTACCATGAGGGAGAAAGTTCAAAGTGAGCCAAGATAATTGAGCTGCTCTATTTAGAATCCCCTTAAATATGCAACTGAAAGCTACCTCTTCTAGCATGGAAACCCACTTATGTACTTAACATTGACATTTATCCGCATTCCTGAAGCTTGTGAGCCCTATAACAATATGAATTTGAATGAAAGAAATTAATCTTGAGCTCCCCACAGAAGTTAGACCAAGTAATATATTGCTGATGTCATAATTGTTGAAGAAATACTTCTGGATGACTGAATGTTATTTACCTCTCTCTCTCATATATCTGACCTTGTGATTATATGCAAACCATTTTACATGGTTTAGTAATATTGCTGTTGCTGTTTTTCATACTGTTTTCATGAAGGTTTATTATTTGTAGCCAACCAGAAATAAAATCTGAACTATTTTAGATCCCTTCTATTTAAATTAATTATTTGATAAATGTGGTTTTTCTCTCAGTAATTTGAATTTCTTTTATGCTTTAATTTTTCTTTAAAGTGTTTTACTTTGAATATTAATAGATATTATCCGATGTTATTTGTATCAAACTAAGAATTGGTATTTATCAGTGGAACTTCACTAAATCCATACTCCCCAGTTTTCTAACTCTAATCCACATTATTGATGTCAAAATATTCAGATATTTCTCTGAATTCTTAATAATCACCTTACATTTAATATACTCTATTGAGGTTGGAGACTCTGTATAATTTACTTTCCTAGAAAGAGGCATGGCAAATGAGAAATGAGACAAGACAGTGATTAAGGCAGGCTTTCATTTTACTATCATTGGCAGTTAAATGTGACAGTTACAGTGATACTTCATAACAAGTCATTCCCTAAATGGCGAGATTGACATTTGTAAATAGTTTAAAGATAGGGAGTAGAGATTTCATGATTGGATGACTGATAAAATAGCAGTAAACTTACCTTAATGATACCTTATGCCCTCAACATTATCCACTGTGGCATCACTTTTAATTCCCAGTGAAGTTCATCTCATATTGTAAATGACTCAGTAATACACTACCTGCCTATAGCCTACAGAACTTCTTTATTTGTTGTTACCATCTCATAATTATCTAAGCAGATTAGATATTATGAAAGCAGATTCAACCTCTATATATTGTTTCTAATATTCAGAGATTAGAATGATATTATGGATAATTCCTTACCCGTAAATTGTTTTATTTTTTCCCCCTCTTCGTATACCCCTGTACAGCAGCATGATTTAGTCTGAAAGAAATAAAATACATATAGAAAAAGTAAAAAGCCCCAAACCTACTCTTTCTGAGCTTGGGGATTATGGGAAGGAGAGGAAGGCAGGGATAGAAGAGAAAGTGCTAGAATTCTTAATAAAGAGTATTGAGGAGAGGGAACAAAAACTTTGAAGAATTTACCATAGGATACAGTGTTACTTTAAGGGACTATTTAAGTTGTGAAATTGAAATTTGTTAGCATATTTAAAAAATTACTTGTTTATATTTGGATCTGGTGGGTCATCATTCCTTCATGGACTTTTCTCTATATGTGGCAATTGGGACTACTCTCTAGTTGCAGTGGGTGGCCTTCCCATTGTGGTAGCTTCTCTTGTGGATCACAGACTCTAGGATGAATGCTTCAGTAGTTGTGGCTCCCAGGCTTAGTTGCTCCACGGCACGTGGGGTCTTTCCAGATCAGGGATTGAACCTGTATCTCCTGCATTGGCAGGTGGATTCTTTACCACTGAGCCACTAAGGATGCCTGAAATTTGTTAGAATGTCGATTCATTCAACAAATATATACTGAGAGCCCACTCTGTGTCAGATACAGTTTAGATGGTAACAACACAGCACTTACTAAACAGATCATCTTCTGCCAAGTGATCATAGGGAATTCTCTTTGAGCCCATAGCTATGTGTTTAAGTAAGATCAGCAATTTGGCAAGGGCAGGGACATTGCTAGTGGGTCAGATTGTTCATACAACACATCTGTGCCTTTAGGACTTAGGTGAAATCAATCAGTCATGTCCGACTCTTTGCGACCATGTGGACTGTAGCCTACCAGGCTTCTTCGTCCATGGGATTCTCCAGGGAAGAATACTGGAGTGGGTGGCCATTTCCTTCTCCAGGGGATCTTCCCGACCCAGGGATAGAACTCAGGTCTCCCGCATTGGAGGCAGACGCTTTAACCTCTCAGTCACCAGGGAGGCTTAGGGTGAGAACAAAATTCAGTGATAACACTAGAGGTTGAGCTCTTGAGAAAATACATTGATATGATTTAAATGGATGAGATAGACATTATGAAGCTGAAACAGGTTGCAGGGGTACTTAGTAGCTCACTCTTTGTCATTTTATCCTCACTAGACCCTGGTAGCCCACTGGGAGATGCTGGGTTGAGGTGTCAAAACTCTATGTCAAAATCTAGAGCTATTATCCTACTGAATTTGCTTCCATAGAGTACTCATATAATCCGTGAAAAATTCAAATTTCACTGGCTTCTCCTGCTCACAATGGTCACTGTCAGAGGGATTTCTGCTGTAAACTAGCTGAGGGCTCATCTATTATTTCATGCCTCACTAAAGGATTGCAGTTTTGCTTTTACCTGGTAAGTAGAAGAAAAATTCACATGTAGAAAGTGTGCTTTCCCAATTCAAAGTGACTCATCTGATAGTTTTTCTTCTTAATATCAGAATATACAGTGTGCAGCAAAAAGTCTATTATTTTTAGGTCATATTGGGGATCCTAGAATATTACATGTTCACTTGCTAAGTGCAATCCAGTCGTGTCCAGCTCTTTGTGGCCCATAACTATAGCCCACCAGGCTCCTTTGTCCATAGAATTTTCCAGGCAAAAACACTGGAGTGGGTTGTCATTTCCTACATACCTCAGTGAATTTTATTTTGTTTCATTCTATAACAGACATATAGAAGTAATTACTACTGTGTTCCTTTTATGTGTTTTGAGCTAAATAAAGGTGATGAATTTGGTAGACTACTATGATATCTTTTGTTAACAGTGAGGCATCAAGGACCCTGTGGCCTGGAGACACAGAGTGAGATATCCTTAAAATAGAATGGCAAGGGTACTGATGTTTTCACTAGGCAAGATAAACTGATTTGGTTATATATCAGATAGGAGGAGAATGCCTTTGGAAGGTAAAGTACGTTACAGATATTAAGATTCCGGCAAGAAAACTACAAATGGAACAGAAAATCCCTATCAGAGTCTTCACGTGATTAAATTAAAGTAAGCATGTCTCATATCTAAAGCTCTTTGTTATTTGTCAAGAAGGAAAATTGAACATAATGAAAGATATCATACTTGCATGTGTTAAGTGTTTGATGCTAGCCTTAATCTCTGTAATTTCTCTAGGAAAGTAATGCATTTTATTTTCTACTTTGAAATTGAGATTTAGAGCTTTTTCTTACTTATTGTAATAGTCTTAATTCCTTAAATGTGGAAAGAAATAAGATTAAGGAAAGAGTACTCAGGCAAACCCAAGGGAGCTGATGAACATTCTAGGCTTCTCTTATGAAATAATTCACCTCCAAAAAATGATTCTCTCTCTGTGTATCTCCTATTCACTTTTCAAATTCCAAAATATAACCCCATTGATCCAGGCTTGGTCAGTTTCTCCTATATAAATCAATTAGTCATGGCCAAGAGGTAAGAAGAATGAGTGACAAATGCTCAGATAAGAGTCCTTGTTACTCTGGCAGCCAAATGAATTTAAATCCAAATTAATAGTTTACCCACTACACGAAAAGAAAATGAAAAATAAAATATATGGTTTGACACTCTAGATGCATTTAACTAAGCAAGTTAAAGTTCTTTCTGAAACAGAGCATCACTTTGTATATGCAGGGGAAAGTGGTAAATTCAAATAATACATTTGTCTTCTTTATTAAAATTTGTAAAATTTTNCTACACGAAAAGAAAAGGAAAAATAAAATATATGGTTTGACACTCTAGATGCATTTAACTAAGCAAGTTAAAGTTCTTTCTGAAACAGAGCATCATTTTGTATATGCAGGGGAAAGCGGTAAATTCAAATGATACATTTGTCTTCTTTATTAAAATTTGTAAAATTTTAGGTAGCATGCTGTTGCTGCTCCTAAGTCACTTCAGTCGTGTCCGACTCTGTGTGACCCCCCAGACGGCAGCCCACCAGGCTCCTCCGTCCCTGGGATTCTCCAGGAAAGAACACTGGAGTGGGTTGCCATTTCCTTCTCCAATACATAAAAGTGAAAATTGAAAGTAAGGTCACTCAGTCGTGTCCGACTCTTCGCGACCCCATGGACTGGAGCCTACCAGGCTCCTCCATCCATGGAATTTTCTAGGCAAGAGTACTGGAGGGGGATGCCATCGCCTTCTCCGTTAGGTAGCATAGCAGAGTCTTGAGGAACTTGAACTCCAGGCCTAGATACCCCTTTTGAATTCTACCTTTGTTCAGTACCAGTTAACCTTTGTGTCTCAAGTTCCTAATCTAAAAATGAAAATAATAATAGTTCTATTTAACAGGGTTGTTTTGAGGGAGAAATAAGTTAATGTTGGAGTGTATTTACATATTATATCTGATATATAGTAAAGCACTCTATAAGGTTTGTTAAATAAATAAAAGAAGAACACTTATAAGAAAAGTGAAAAAATCAGCTGAACAATTTGAAGAAACCATGTTTAGCCCTGAAATCAGCAAGGCCATGTGTGTTAACTGAAGACATTCTTTAATAGTAATATAATGCCAAAGACAAGTGGAAAAGTTCAAAAAAGTTATAAAAAATGGCTAAATCACTAGGCAGATTCTACTAAGAAAGGAATGTTGGATGTTTAATGACATGTAAAAACTTTAACTGAGAAAAGACATAGAAGGTATAAAATAAATGATTGGCATTTTACTAAGTATAATACATAATTTAACCCCTTCCTCTATCTCCCTTGAAGAATTTTTTACTTTCAAAGAGCACACATTTTTCCACTCTCTGACACATGGTAACAGCTCTCTCTGATCTTTCATAGGTAAATATATCTATTTCTAGAGTGAAGCATTTAAAAGCCTGTTGGTGCCACACAATGAAATCATGATTACCAATATTTAATCTCCATCAGTTTGAAAACTTTGTCTATATTCATATTGGTTCTGAAATCAAGCTATGAAAGAAGGTGCTCTTTAGTCTCAACATATGAAAACAAAAAGGAAATGTCTCCCCTTTTACCACAATGCTAGATATTAAAATAGAGCAGCAAGTGCCAGCTGCACAGCGCTGGAGTGGCTGGTGAGCAGCCCTGAGTAGATCCCCCACATCCAAGGTCAGGAGCGTCAGCTGCACTTTGCTGGACTGGCCACAGGGAGAGTGGCCATGAGGGCCAAGAGGAGGCCTGAGTCCAAGGTCAGAGAAACCCCAGTAAGGCGGTAGGCACTGGGACAGCTGTGGGGAGATACCCCACATCCAAGGGAAAAGGAGAAGCCCTGGCAAGATGGTAGGAGGGGCAAATTCTCTTATAGAGTCAAACTCCATTCCCACCAGAGATATTCACAGGGCTCAAACAAACCTTGTACATACCAGGACACAGGGATCCCACAGAGACTGAGACAGAATTGTGTTTGTGTGTCTCCTGTGGAGGTACGAGTCAGCAGTAGACTGTTACAGGGTCAGCGGATCTGAGTGCAGCAGACTTTGGTATGGCATAAGCTCTCTTGGAGGAGGTCACCATTAATCCCACCACAGAGCTGCCAGAACTTACACAGGACTGGAAAATAGACTTTTGGGGGAAAAAACAGAATCTTGTGAACCAGGACCCAGGAGAAAGGAGCAGTGACCCACAAGAGACTGACCCAGACTTGCCTGTGAGTGTCCAGGAGTCTCCAGCGAAGGTGTGGGTGGCTGGTGGCCTACTGCAGGTGTGGGGGTAGTGAGTGTAGTGGTGTGTGCACAGGACCATTTGAAGGAGGTCACCCTTATCTTCATTACCAACACCATAGTTTGGCTCCAGGTAAATAGCAGAGGTCAGGGGTGGTGGCTGGGAGGAGCTACCCCACACCAGAGGTCAAGGGTGGTGGCCGAGAGGAGCAACCCCACGTCCAAGGAGCGGTGGCTGCGTGGGCACAGGAGGGTTGAGAAGAGCTAGTCCACATTCAAGGACAGGAGGGGCGGCTGTGAGGAGATACCCCTCGTCCAAGATAAGGAGCAGCGGCTGCACTTTGTTGGAGCAGCCGTGAAGAGATACCCCATGTCCAATGTAAGAGAAACCCAAGTAAGATGGTAGGTCTTGAGAAAGGCATCAGAGGGCAAAAAGCAAGCCATAATCACAGTAAACAAGTCAATCTTATCACACTAGAAGTGCAACCTTGTCTGACTCAATGAAACTAAGCCATGTTGTGTGAGGCCACCTAAGAGGAGCAGGTCATGGTGGAGAGGTCTGACAGAAACTGGTCCCCTGGAGAAAGGAATGGCAAACCACTTCAGTATTCTTGCCACGAGAACCCTATGAACAGTATGAAAAGGCAAAATGATAGGATTCCAAAAGAGGAAATCCGAAGGTTGGTAGGTGCCCAATATGCTACTGGAGATCAGTGGAGAAATAACTCCAGAAAGAATGAATGGATGGAGCCAAAGTAAAAACAATACCCAGTTGTGCATGTGACTGGTGATAGAAGCAAGGTCCAATGCTGTAAAGAACAATATTGCATAGGAACCTGGAATGTCAGGTCCATGAATCAAGGCAAATTGGAAGTGGCCAAACAGGAGATGGCAAGAGTGAATGTCAATATTCTAGAAATCAGCAAACTAAAATGGACTGGAATGGGTGAATTTAACTCAGATGACCATTATATCTACTATTCCTGTGGGCAGGAATCCCTTAGAAGAAATGGAGTAGCCATCATGTCAACAAAAGAGTCCAAAATGCAGTACTTGAATGCATTCTAAAAAAATGACAGAATGATCTCTGTTCATTTCCAAGGCAAACCATTCAATATCACAGTAATCAAAGTCTATGCCCCAACAAGTAACGCTGAAGAAGCTGAAGCTGAACAGTTCTATGAAGACCTACAAGACCTTTTAGAACTAACATCCAAAAGAGATGTCCTTTTCATTCTAGGGGACTAGAATGCAAAAGTAGGAAGTCAAGGAACAACTGGTGTAACAGGCAAATTTGGCCTTGGAATACAGAATGAAGCAGGGCAAAGGCTAATAGAGTTTTACCAAGAGAATGCACTGATCATAGCAAACACCCTCTTTAAACAACAAAAGAGAAAACTCTACACATGGACATCACTAGACGGTCAATACTGAAACCAGATTGATTATATTCTTTTCAGCCAAAGATGGACAAGTTCTATACATTCAGCAAAAACAAGACCAGGAGCTGACTGTGGCTCAGTTCATGAACTCCTTATTGCCAAATTCAGACT
>SJYW01030929.1:210077-220386 GCA_006410735.1 Raphicerus campestris | reverse complement strand
TCTTGGAGGAGGTCGCCATTAATCCCACCACAGAGCTGCCAGAACTTACACAGGACTGGAAAATAGACTTTTGGAAGGAAAAAACAGAATCTTGTGAACCAGGACCCAGGAGAAAGGAGCAGTGACCCACAAGAGACTGACCCAGACTTGCCTGTGAGTGTCCAGGAGTCTCCAGCGAAGGTGTGGGTGGCTGGTGGCCTAATGCAGGTGTGGGGGTAGTGAGTGTAGTGGTGTGTGCACAGGACCGTTTGAAGGAAGTCACCCTTATCTTCATTACCCCCACCATAGTTTGGCTCCAGGTAAATAGCAGAGGTCAGGGGTGGTGGCTGGGAAAAGCTACCCCACACCAGAGGTCAAGGGTGGTGGCCGAGAGGAGCAACCCCACATCCAAGGAGTGGTGGCTGCGTGGACACAGGAGGGTTGAGAAGAGCTAGTCCACATTCAAGGACAGGAGGGGCGGCTGTGAGGAGATACCCTTCGTCCAAGATAAGGAGCAGCGGCTGCACTTTGTTGGAGCAGCCGTGAAGAGATACCCCATGTCCAATGTAAGAGAAACCCAAGTAAGACGGTAGGTCTTGAGAAAGGCATCAGAGGGCAAAAAGCAAACCATAATCACAGTAAACAAGTCAATCTAATCACACTAGGAGTGCAACCTTGTCTGACTCAATGAAACTAAGCCATGTTGTGTGAGGCCACCTAAGAGGAGCAGGTCATGGTGGAGAGGTCTGACAGAAACTGGTCCACTGGAGAAAGGAATGGCAAACCACTTCAGTATTCTTGCCATGAGAACCCTATGAACAGTATGAAAAGGCAAAATGATAGGATTCCAAAAGAGGAAATCAGAAGGTTGGTAGGTGCCCAATATGCTACTGGAGATCAGTGGAGAAATAACTCCAGAAAGAATGAATGGATGGAGCCAAAGTAAAAACAATACCCAGTTGTGCATGTGACTGGTGATAGAAGCAAGATCCAATGCTGTAAAGAACAATATTGCATAGGAACCTGGAATGTCAGGTCCATGAATCAAGGCAAATTGGAAGTGGTCAAACAGGAAATGGCAAGAGTGAACGTCGATATTCTAGGAATCAGGAAACTAAAATGGACTGGAATGGGTGAATTTAACTCAGATGACCATTATATCTACTACTGTGGGCAGGAATCCCTTAGAAGAAATGGAGTAGCCATCATGTCAACAAGAGTCCAAAATGCAGTACTTGAATGCATTCTAAAAAATGACAGAATGATCTCTGTTCATTTCCAAGGCAAACCATTCAATATCACAGTAATCAAAGTCTATGCCCCAACCAGTAACACTGAAGAAGCTGAATCTGAACAGTTCTATGAAGACCTACAAGACCTTTTAGAACTAACACCCAAAAAAGATGTCCTTTTCATTCTAGGGGACTAGAATGCAAAAGTAGGAAGTCAAGAAACACCTGGAGTAACAGGCGAATTTGGCCTTGGAATACAGAATGAAGCAGGGCAAAGGGCAATAGAGTTTTACCAAGAGAAGGCACTGTTCATAGCAAACACCCTCTTTAAACAACAAAAGAGAAAACTCTACATGTGGACATCACTAGATGGTCAGATTGATCATATTCTTTTCAGCCAAAGATGGACAAGTTCTATACATTCAGCGAAAACAAGACCAGGAGCTGACTGTGGCTCAGATCATGAATGTCTTATTGCCAAATTCAGACTTAAACTGAAGAAAGTAAGGAAAATGACTAGACCATTCAGATATGACCTAGATCAAATTTCTTATGATTATACAGTGGAAGTGAGAAATAGATTTAAGGGCCTAGATGTGATAGAGTACCTGATGAACTGTAGATGGAGGTTCATAACATTGTACAGGAGACAGGGATCAAGACCATCCCCATGGAAAGGAAATGTAAAAATGCAAAATNTAAACTTTTATACTATACCTATATCTATAGAGATAGATATCTGTAATTTTTTAATATTAACATAGAGAAACAGTTGGAAAGATACAACCAATTGGCTACTTTAATAATTAGAAGAGAAGAAAGCATGATTAATAATTTTAGATAACTCAAAATTTCTTGACTTATTACTAACAGGATTATCTGTGTTAAAAAACAACATAAGCAATATCTTGAGTTGGCAGACTAGAATCTTTTTAACTGAGTGCTACTTAGATAAATTTAAAGGAGTATTTTTGTGTTTTTCTTTTTTCTTGTTTTGCAGTGGAGAGAAAGCAGCTCTATAATAATCTTTTTCATAGTACAGAAACCTTTGAAGATTTAGCCAACATTTTGACCACTAACTTGCCAAAACTTATCTGATGTATAGAAACTTGGTTTCTATAAAGCAGGAGGCCATTACATCTATATCTTGTACTGGTCATATTTGTATATCTATAGCTTTACATTTATTACTCTGTATATGTTTGTGTCTATATATCACCAAATGTTATTGCTGATGGTGGCTCAGACAGTAGAGTCTGCCTGCAATGCAGGAGACCTGGGTTCAATCCCTGGGTCAGGAAGATCCTCCAAGGAATGAAAAGGCAACCCACTCCAGTATTCTTGCCTGGAGAATTCCATGGACAGAGAAGCCTGGCAGGCTACTGTCATGAGGTCGCAAAGTCAGACACGACTGAACGACTAACACTTACAAAGATTTAGTTTACATCTATTACTCTATATATGTTATGTCTATATATCACCAAAATGTTATTGTTGATGATTCTTAATATGTCTAAACATAGAAAATATCCAGAAGATAAAGTATAATTTCCTAATACTCACTATAGTGATGAAAAGGGTATTATGCAAGTAGGGGTATGACCATCAACTCCCACTACGGCACTGAGTTTATGAACGTCTGCTAAAAAGTATTTACATCTCTCATTTGAGTCTACAAGTATTTGGGGTCTGCTGTTATTTTTTCCTAGTGGTATGTAGCCTATCATATCTTACTTAGATGTTTTTCAATGCATATATTCATTTCTAACTATATAAACAAAGTTTGAAGGGGGAAGCTGGCAGCCCCTTTCTTCTAATTTTGCCTGTAGAAGAACGAAGATCTAAGAAGTTTAACAGAATTGAAACTCATCTATGTTCTCCTTGGGGCAATTGCAGTTCACACATATAATTATGGAAGGTAGGCAATAGGAGCTAGCTAGTAAGGATTGAAGCACTGTTATGTGACTTCTTGAGTTGAAATTATATGATCTTTAACAATGGGCAAGCTTGAAAAAAATGGCCCATATATTCCTGGTGAAATTAATCAATACCTAATTATTTAGAAGCTATAAATGCTATCTTTGGCTGACATGCTCACAAAATGTGTTTTCTTCTGTCAATAAAGGCCCAACAAATTAGAAATCTAGCATAAGGGAGGTTATTACAGAGGACAAAAGACTCACCCTCATTTTTTTCACTTAGCTGTTTCATCAATTTAATGGTATTTATGCCACTTAAATAAGAAAAAGAGTGAGCTTGGGCCTTAAAATGTAATTGGAAAATAGTAACAAACTGATAATACCTGAAACCACAGAAAATGTAATACTCTAAAAATACCTGTAGAATTCAGGACACTAGCAAAGTAACTCTTGAGATATAGAAAATGACTATCATTGTGTTTACCTTAAAAATATACTTTAAATGTCATGCATTGGTCTGCTTTGTCTAATTAAGTGCTAATTTTTGAATCTGAAATTAGATTTCATTGATCATAGTGGATGCTGCAAGGCTCTTCTCAGATCAAAGGCATATTCCCTCAGTTGCTGGGAAGTTTGGCTGTAGACGGCTTAGTGCTAAATCCTTCAAACCGAGAGAACCATCTTAATGTCAAATCATCTTCCCAAGAGCAACCCCTTCAATGACTGTTATAATGCTGTTTTATTAATGGTGAAATACGTGACAGAATAGTACTCTCTCTATTCTTGCATACTCCACCATTTCTTTCTGCCATGACTTAAATCACACACTTTTCTTCTTTACTGTAAACTCAAAGATTCTGTCATAGATTTTCTTCATATCAGTAAGAACAATCTGTTAGTAATTAGCCTGTCTTCAATTATTTGCTTTCAAGATTATTGACTTTGGGACTCACTCTTTAGAGATCCTTACTGAGACTTAATCTTTGGAGACCCTGTTGAATTCAACTACATTTGAGAAGAATCACTAAAAAAGCTTATTTTTTATCTATCATGTTTCGATCTATCAACCTACCTATCTACCTGTAATCATCTTTACATATCTGGGCATTGAATAATATTTTATTGGATTGCTTTTCCACTAAGCCTATTAGTCAATACAATAATATATTTTTCTTTTATATCTATCATAGTATTTTCTAGACTGCAAGTGTTTATACTGAAAAAATATCCAAAATCTTATTTATACCATTAGAAATTATATATAAATGTTTACATCTGCAAATGAACATCAATATATAAATTTACATGTCTCAGGATGAAGCTAGTTTATTAAACTTCTGAAATATAAAGACCACCAACCTATGCTGCTGCTGCTAAACAGTATTATTCTAACTTTATCTTTAAATTTTTTCTTCATAGCATAATAATATACAAACTGAAAAATACATAAGCATAATTATATAGTACCACAAACATCTATAAAGAAAACACGTGTGTAACTATAATGTGAGCCGAGAAATAGAACAATGTCAGAGACTCAGAAGCACACATTGGTGTCATTTCCTGTTATAGCATCCCCTCCCTTTATCCTAGAAATAACGACTGTCTTAGTTTTATAATTTTACCTCTACTCTTTTTCTTTTCTAATGAGAGAAAAGAATAAACCTCCTCATTTTTCTATATACTGAAGGAAAAGGAAGTGATATACATTTGTGTTTTGGAACCAAATTGCTCTAACATGGAGATATTCTTTTTCCAGATGAATATTTTTCTAACTTAGGAACTATTATGCATGCTGTTGCTGTCTCCTTAAGTCCTTTCATTAAATTTGATTGTATAAGACTGCTACGTTATTGTGAAAATTATGATCAATTTTGCTAATTTTGCTAACTACTAAAGTTGTATATGTATTTGTGTATGTATATGCATAATTACCAATTTTGCTAATTTGAGAGAAGGAAATGACAACCCACTCCAGTGTTCTTGCCTGGAGAATCCCAAGGATGGGAGAGCGTGGTGGGCTGCCGTCTATGAGGTCGCACAGAGTCGGATATGACTGAAGCGACTTAGCAGCAACAGCAGCTTGCTGATTTTACTAGTTTGGTGTAATTATGAAAATAGTAAAACTCTTAGAAACTAAAATAGTCTTTAAAATCATCCCTTAGTATCTTTTACTTCCTATAAGATGCAATAATAATATTTTATGGAAGTAATTGTGATATTTTGGTCTTGACTTAGTGCTGCAGAACTGGTAAATACCTGAGAAATATCTTCTAGTGTTAAAAGGTTGCAATTTGTAATCGTTTACATTTAATGATACTTTGTGTTGTAAAGGGAATATATAGACAGCAATAAAGTTTTTAGCCACAGTTTGTGAATTCAGTGAATTCACGTCACCTAAGGATCCTCCCAACCTAAGGATCGAACTCAGGTCTCCTGCATTGCAGGCAGATGCTTTAACCTCTGAGCCACCAAGGAAGGCCCTCACTTTACTTCACTTCACTTCACTTCACTTCACAAGGGACACTTTAGGCAAATGTGAANGTCACCTAAGGATCCTCCCAACCTAAGGATCGAACCCAGCATTGCAGGCAGATGCTTTAACCTCTGAGCCACCAAGGAAGGCCCTCACTTCACTTCACTTCACTTCACTTCACTTCACAAGGGACACTTTAGGCAAATGTGAAAGACAGACAGCAATACTTTTGCTAGAGTTGAAACCAATCATGAAGGCTATAGGAACTGATGTTGTGGGAGACTATGGAAACTTTCCTTTCACTTTAAAAAAATGTTTCTTTATAGCACTTTTATGTATTTTAGACTGCATAGTCAAAATAGATTCATCTGTTTTTCTGGTGATAATTTTGTATCATTGGTTGTCCTTCCTTTCTTCCTTCTCTTTCCTCCCTTACTCTCTCCCTCCCTCCCTCTGTTTCTGTTGGCAAACTTTTGGGTTGTTTCCATCTTTCCCAGAGTTTCAGCAAAACTTCCTTTTCCAGGCCTCATATGGTCAATTGTATGTCTCTACTTGGAATCTTTTGTCCAGAAGTGTTTATAGTCCCCTTATAGCATTTACAAGCAATCCCCATCAGTTTTCCTACCTGCATTTAAGTTTTGTGAGTTAGAGATAAGTGAGTCCATCCTCCAGGTATCCTCCAGACAAGTTAGAACAGATGTACACAATAATTTATAAATAAAGTCTGCTTTGTTCCCTCCTTTTGGAGGGAGAAAATGGAATCTTGGGCTGCCACCGTTTGGGATCAAGACCAAGACTGCCACTGAGGTTGGTCAGGGGTTGTGGGCAGATGAATAAAATTTTTGAAAACTTCTCTACCATTCTGAAGATGGCATATTTTTTTCTTTTTTAAACTTTTTATTTTATATTGGCGTATAGCCAGTTAACAAATGTTAATGTTGTGACAATTTCAAGTGAACAGGGGAGGGACTCAGTCATACACATCCATATATCCATTCTCTCCAAAACTCCCCTCCCATCCTGGAAGCCTCATAAGAATGAAGAGAGTTCCATGTGCTATATAATCAGGTCTTGTTGTTTATTCATTTTAAACATAGCAATGTAGACATGTCCATCCCAAACTCCGTAACTATCCCTTTACCCCTGCTCTACCCCAGCAGTCATAAGCTCCTTCTGTGAGTCTGTTTTGTAATTAAGCTGGTTTGTATCATTTCTTTATAGATTTCACTTATAACAGATTTAGATTTCACATATGCCATTGGATAGTTCTTCTTCTCTGACATACTTCACTCAGTATAACACTCTCTAGNTCAGGTCTTGTTGTTTATTCATTTTAAACATAGCAATGTAGACATGTCCATCCCAAACTCTGTAACTATCCCTTTACCCCTGCTCTACCCCAGCAGTCATAAGCTCCTTCTATAAGTCTGTGAGTCTGTTTTGTAATTAAGCTGGTTTGTATCATTTCTTTATAGATTTCACATATAACAGATTTAGATTTCACATATGCCATTGGATAGTTCTTCTTCTCTGACATACTTCACTCAGTATAACACTCTCTAGGTCCATCCATGTTACTGAAAATGGCATTAGTTTGTTATTTTTAATAATATTCCACTATACACACACACACACACACACACACACACACACACCACATCTTCTTTATCTATTCCTCTGTTGATGGATATTTAGGTTGCTTCTGTGTCTTGATTATTGTAAACAGTGCTGGAATGAAAATTGGGGTGCATGTATCCTTTTGGATCTTGTTTATCTCTAGATATATGCCCAGAAGTGGGATTGCAATATCATATGGTATCTCTATATTTTAAGGAATCTCCATAGTGTTCTCCATAATAGCTGTACTGACTTACATTCCCACGAACAAGGTAGTGGCGTTTGCTTCTCTCCACACCTACTACAGCATTTATTGTTTGTGATTTTTTTTTTTTTAATGATAGCCATTCTGGCTGGTGTGAGGTGATTTATTGTAGTTTTAATTTGTGTTTCTCTAATAATTAGTGATGTTGAACAATTTTCATGTTCCTATTGGCCATTGGTATATCTTCTCTGGAGCATGGATGGCTTTTTCTTAATTGGATATTCTCTTACTTTCTACAAATTTTGATTGTTAGAACTCCAACAAAGTTGGTTCAAATAGGCTCTATTTTGTTTGATGTTTCTTCCAGTAGGAAACAAGAGTTTGGCTCTTCCTAGACTGCCATCTTACTCTAGATTTCATATTTTTTTCATCACTGTAATTTACCTCAAGTTCTCCAATCTAAAAACTCCAAAGCTTCACAAAAAATTAGGCAATTTCTTCTCAAACATAACATATTCTCTTTTTCATTGATTCCTTCCCCCAAATTCCTTCAGTTAGAAGTGATCTTGTACCTCCCAAAATATTTTCCAAGCTTGAATTATGCATGTTTAAAGACAAATAATGGTCATCTGAGTTAAATTCACCAATTCGAGTTCACATTAGTTCACTGATTCCTAGAATGTCAATGTTCACCCTTACCATCTTTTGTCTGACCACTTCCAATTTGCCTTGATTCATGGACGTGACATTCCAGGTTCCTATGCAATATTGCTCTTTATAGCATCAGACCTTGCTTCTGTCACCAGTCACATGAAAAACTGGGTATTGTTTTTGCTTTGGCTCCATCCCTTTATTCTTTCTGGAGTTGTTTCTCCACTGATCTCCAGTAGCATATTGGGCACCTAATGACCTGGGGAGTTCCTCTTTTGGTATCCCNATAGCCAGGACATGGAAGCAACCTAGATGTCCATCAGCAGATGAATGGATAAGAAAGCGGTGGTACATATACACATTGGAGTATTACTCAGCCATTAAAAAGAATATTTTTGAATCAGTTCTAATGAGATGGATGAAACTGAAGCCTATTATACAGAATGAAGCAAGCCAGAAAGAAAAACACCAATACAGTATATTAACACATATATATGGAATTTAGAAAGATGGTGATGATGACCTTGTATGCGAGACAGCAAAAGAGAAACAAATGTATAGAACTGACTTTTGGACTCTGAGGGAGAGGGAGAGGGTGGGATGATTTGGGAGAATGGCATTGAAACATGTATACGCTTCATGTACGTATACGTGTATGGAACAAAGCACCAGTCTATGTTCAATACATGATACAGGATGCTTGGGGCTGGTGCACGGGGATGATTCAGAGAGATGATATGGGATGGGAAGTGGGATGCTGGTTCAGGGTTGGGAGCTCATATACACCCGTGGTGGATTCATGTCAATGTATGACAAAACCAATACAGTATTGTAAAATAAAGTAAAAATAAAAAAAAGTGAAAAAAAAGAGAATGTCAAGATCTACCATGAGCTAAATGCAGATTTGTTCAGTTGAATATATATCCATTTGACTTTGCATCTCTGAATTCTATCAATTTAGAAAAACCAACTGAAAAAGATTTCTAGACAAGGTTCAGTTTGTGTTTATGCTATATTTCCTAACACATCTAGTAACCAGCTGAGTATGGGCTTAGTAGATGAAGGTAAGAATGTAAGAAGAAGGTAAGATCACAGACTTACAGAACAAACTTATGATTGTTGGAGGGAAGAATGGGCAGAAGGGCATGGTTAGGGAGTTTCAGATGGACATGTACACACTACTGTATTTAAAATGGATAACCAACAAGGACCTACTGTATAGCACATGGAACTCTGCTCAGTGTTATGTGGCAGCCTGGATGGGAGGGGAGTTTGGGGGAGAATTGATACCTGTATATGTGTGGATAAGTCCCTTTGCTGTTCACCTGAAATTATCACAGCATTGTTAAAAAAAAAAAATTCTTTTTCTGAAAGTTAGTATTAGTTGTGTTCTTTTTCTGTTTTTAGTGTATAGAAATGAAACATGTCTATATTAATCTTTTATCCTGTAACTTTAACAAATTCATTGATGAGATAGTAGTCTTTTGGTGAAGTTTTTGGGATTTTTCTAAGTATAATATTATGTCATCTGCATACAGTGATAGTTTTAAATTTTCCTTTCCAATTTGGATTTTTTAAAATATTCTTTCCTCGTATGATTGCTAGAGCTAGGACTTGCAATACTGTGTTGAATAAATGTAGCAAGTGTGGGCATACTTTTCTTGTTACTGATTGCAGAGGAAGTGCTTTCATGTCTTTGTTATTGTGTCTGATGTTAGCCATGAGCATGTCATATATGGCCTTTATTAGGTTATATTTCCTCTATACTCATTTTGTTGAGTTTTTATTTTAAATTATTGTTGGATTTTGTCAAAGATTTTTTTTTGTGCATCTATTAAGATGATCGTATGATTTTCAATCTTCAATTTGTTCATGTGATGTATCAATTGATTTTTCGGTATTGAACTATCCTTGTATCCTGGATAAATCCAAATTTATTACAGTGTATGATCCTTTTAGTATCCTGTAGAATTCAGTTTGCCAGTACTTCATTGAGAGGTTTTGCATCTCTGTTGACCAGAGATTTTGGCCTGTCATTTTCTTTTTGCATGTGATACTTTTGTCTGATTTTTTCATCTGGGTGATCCTGGCTTCATAGAATGAATTTGGAGGTGGTCCCTCTTTAAAATATTTTAGAATATTTTTAGATGGATAGATGTTAACTTTTCTTTAAATGTTTGCTAAAATTCATTCATGAAGCCACGTGGTCCTAGAGTTTTTTTTTTTTTTT
>SJYW01030929.1:130929-194867 GCA_006410735.1 Raphicerus campestris | reverse complement strand
TCAATAATTTTGTCTGTTGAATAAAGGAACACGTTATGAATTTCTCAATATTTTCCTACTTTTAAGTTCAAAATAATTTCTTGAAGCTTAACATGAGGGGAAACTCTTAAGAATTATAAATATTATTCAGTCACAAACGTAAATGACCTAAAAAAAGAAGTACAGAGAACATAAAAGACAGGTGACCTGGAAGGTAATAATACTTAGGGGAAATATTTCATCAGTTTGTAGGTGCCCTTGAATAATCATTCTTATGCTATTGCCATGAGCAATAATCTGAAAGCTCTATTTTTTATTTTTTCTATCAAACTAGACTGATTTCCTTTATCTTACAGTTTCATTAATCTATAGTAGATACTTTTTTTAATTTATAGTATAAAATGTTCTAGTTATGATAGTTTAGGGAATACATTCATCACTCACTAACATATACATATTTAAACTGAGCAGGCTATACTTGCACATTTTCCCTGAAAGAAAAAGAGTGTTTTTGACACTTGTTAACTGAATTATCTTAAATAAGGGAATTTTAATAGCACTAGTTGCCTAGGTCAAGCACCAAAACATAGAGGTTTTAACAAGTAATACAGATATATCTAGGACTAAGATTAACTAATCTTAACATCCTAGAAATTTTAGTATATTTTAAGGAGAAAAAGTACTTTATAAATAAAACCATGTATTTTCAGAATTTACTTAAAATGTCTGCTGATAGTGTATATGGACAGATAATTAAATAATTATATTTCACAATATTTCTCCTTCTAGTAGATTACACTTTATACTCGATTCTTGATTCTGTCCAGTAAAATTTAAATGTGAATAAGAACTTTAAAAATATTTTTTATTTAAATAATGAAGCAAAGTTGACATTAAGTACTGTAAAATCAATAGATAAATCTCTAAAATTTCAGATTCATGCATGTTACCAAGTTCTTCCTTCTCCATTTATTTTTATGTATAAATAGTTTGGCTGCAAATCTAGAATTGTGTTTTAGTTTAGTTTTCTAAGATTTCTTTTTTTCTTGCTGGACCAAAAATATTACCAAGCTTTGTTATGAGATTTTAATTTTTCATTTTAATACAGAACCTGTGAAAGTCCTAAAGAGAAGAGATTCATGTTTGATAGAGTAATTGGAAGAAGTGGGAATTTTATAAGAAAAACTTCGAAATAACTGCAAAGTAAAACAGCATAAAACAATCTAATCCTTAGAAGCTTGATTTAAATCTGTAATCTTATAATAAACGTCTTTTATGAAAATCAGAATACTGAAGTATGTATATCCAATATTGACAGGCATAACTTATTACTGTAATTATCTTTTTATCTTATCAGCTAACTAATCTTGATGATTTTGTATATCCCAGCCATCATGCTAAGCACTTAATTAGTATTCACTTTAGTTCAGTCACTCAGTCATGTCTAACTCTTTGTGATCCGATAAACCACAGCACTCCAGGCCTCCTTGTCTGTCACCAACTCCTGGAGTTTAACCAAATTCATGTCCATTGAGTCGTGATGTCATCTAACCATCTCATCCTCTGTCGTCCCCTTCTCCTCCTGCCTTCAATCTTTCCCAACATCAGGGTCTTTTCAAATGAGTCAGCTGTTTGCATCAGGTGGCCAAAATATTGGAGTTTCAGCTTCAACATCAAGTCTTTCTAATGAGCACCCAGGACCAATTTCCCTTAGGATGGACTAGTTGGATCTCCTTGCAGTCCAAGGAACTTTCAAGAGTCTTCTCAAGAGTAATCAGTATTACTTCATAATAAATCATAATAAATGCATGAGATATTTATTATCTCACTTTTCATATGAAGAAATTAAAGCATAGAGAAAGACATTATCTTAAATTACTTATCTATTTATTATCAGCAGCATGATTTGAACTCAAGCACCATGGGAATATCTGTTTCTATGAATTTTAATATTTGGGGGAAAATAATTATTGTTCTTCTACTCACTTGTATCAAAGGCATACTTGTTGATGATGCTTGTTGATTAAAAAAAAGTTTATTGAATGTATATTGTAGGGCATAAGANACTTCATAATAAATCATAATAAATGCATGAGATATTTATTATCTCACTTTTCATATGAAGAAATTAAAGCATAGAGAAAGATATTATCTTAAATTACTTATCTATTTATTATCAGCAGCATGATTTGAACTCAAGCACCATGGGAACATCTGTTTCTATGAATTTTAATATTTGAGGGAAAATAATTATTGTTCTTCTACTCATTTGTATCAAAGGCATACTTGTTGATGATGCTGGTGGATTAAAAAAAAGTTTATTGAATGTATATTGTAGGGCATAAGAATAGTTGGGAACATTCAGAAAAGAGCTGCAGCGTTAAGTGCCGACAAACATTCAAAACTACTGCAGAAGTGGCAGTGAGAACAGCAACACGAATTTATTTGCTGCCACTAGTGACTAGATGCTCATGTTTAGACCTCAGAGCTTGTCTTAGTCACACTGCCATGAAGTCCATTAACAATGTCCCTGTGCAAAAGGGAGTGGAGCTTGCTAGCACTGATGAAATCAAAAGCCAAATGTTTCTACTACTCTTCTTGCCACCAAATGGATGCTTAAAAGAGAACGAGCTTCTTCACTCATTGTCTTTCAGATCTTATGCTTTAATGCTTTATATTAGCTGAGAGATGACCAGACTTTTCTGCTTCTCCTTTATGGAGGCAGAATTTATTAATCTTGCTATTTTCCCAAATATTAGAATATTCTAATGAGATATTAGACAAGTCATAAAGGTTGAACAACTCAGTATAGTCTTTTTTTTTTTTTTTGGTTTTGGGATAACTCTGCAACTGTTTAGATCCTATTTTTACTTTTGAATGTCTACAATTACTGCAGATTTTCCACTCACTGCTTTAATTTATCATCTATAGTCATATTTAGTACTTTCAGTTCAGTTCATGTGCTCAGTAGTATTTGACTATTTTCAGTGTCATGGATTGAAGCACACCAGTCTTCCCTGTCCGTCATCAAGGCCCAGAGCTTGCTCAGACTCATGTCTATCAAGTTGGTGATGCCATCAAACCATCTTATCCTCTGTCATCCCCTACTCCTCCTGCCTTAAGTCTTTCTTAGCATCAGGGTCTTTTCCAGTGAATCAGCTCTTCACATCAGGTGGCCAAAATATTAGAGCTTTAGCTTCAACATCAGTCCTTCCAGTGAACATTCAGGACTGATTTCCATAGGCTTTACTGGTTTGATCTCCTTGAAGTCCAAGGGAATCTGAAGTGTCTTCTCCAACACCACAGTTCAAAAGCATCAGTTCTTTGGCACTCAGCTTTCTTTATGGGCCAACTCTTACATCCATACAAGACTACTGGGAAAACCATAGCTTTGATTAGATGGACCTTTGTTGGCAAAGTGATATCTCTGCTTTTTAATGTGCTAAGTTTGCCATAGCTTTTTTTCCAAGGAGCAAGTGTCTTTTTTTCCCCTTTTTAGTTAACTTGTTTAATTGGAGGTAATTATTTACAATATCATGGTGGTTTTTTACCATATATTGACATGAATCAGCCACAAGTGTACATGTGTCCTCCATCCTGAGCCCCCTTCCTCCTCCCTCCCTATCACATCCTTCTGGGTTGTCCCAGTGCACTGGCTTTGAATGCTCTGTTTCATACATTGAACTTGGACTGGTCATCTATTTTACATATGGTAATATACATGTTTCAGTGCTATTCTCTCAAATCATCCCAACCTTGCCTTTTCCCACAGAGTCCAAAAGTATGTTTTTTATATCTGTGTCTCTTTCGCTGTCTCATCTGTAGGGTAATCATTATGATCTTTCTAAATTTCATATATATGCATTAATATACTGTATTGGTGTTTTTCATTGTGACTTAACTCTGTACAATAGGCTACAGTTTCATCCACCTCATTAGAACTGATTCAAATGTATTCTTTTTAATAGCTGAGTAATATTCCATTGTGTATATAAATCACAGCTTTCTTATCCATTCATCTGCCAATGGACATCTAGATTGCTCCCATGTCTTAGCTATCGTAAACAGTGCTGCAATGGATATTGGAGTACACATGTCTCTTTCAGTTCTGGTTTCCTTGGTGTGTATGCCCAGCAGTGGGATTGCTGGGTCATATGGCAGTTCTATTTCCAGTTTTTTAAGGAATCTCCACACTGTTCTCCATAGTGGCTGTACTAGTTTGCATTCCAATCAACAGTGTAAGAGAGTTCCCTTTTTTCCACATGCTCTCCAACATTTATTGTTTGTAGACTTTTTGATAGCAGCCATGCTGACTGGCATGAGATGGTACCTCATTATGGTTTTGATTTTCATTTCTCTGATATTGCATGATATTGAGCATATTTTCATGCATTTGTTAGCCATCTGTATCTCTTTGGAGAAATGTTTGTTTAGTTCTTTGGTCTAGTTTTTCATTAGGTTGTTTATTTTTCTGGTATTGAGTTGAATGATCTTCTTGTATATTTTTGAGATTGATTCTTCATAAGTTTCTTCATTTGCTATTAGTTTCTCCCATTCTGAAGGCTGTCTTTTCACCTTGCTTATAGTTTCCTTCGTTGTGCAAAATCTTTTAAGTTTAATTAGATCCCATTTGTTAATGTTTGCTTTTAATTCCATTACTATGGGAGGTGGGTCATAGAGTATCCTGCTGTGGTTTATGTCGGAGTGTTTTGCCTATGTTTTCCTTTAGGAGCTCTATAGTTTCTGGTCTTATATTTAGATTTTTAATCGATTTTGAATTTATTTTTGTCTATGGGGTTAGAGTGTATTCTAGTTTCATTGTTTTACAGGTGGTTGACCAGTTTTCCCAGCATGGCTTGTTAAAGAGATTGCCTTTCTCCGTTGTATATTTTTGCTTCCTTTGTCAAAGATAAGATGTCCATAGGCACGTGGATTTATTTCTGGGCTTTCTATTTTGTTCCATTGATCTATATTTCTGTCTTTGTGCCAGTACCATACTGTCTTGATGACTGTAGCTTTGTAGAGTAGTCTGAAGACAGGCAGGTTGATTCCTCCAGTTCCATTTTTCTTTCTCAACATTGTTTTGGCTATTTGTAATTTTATACAAAATGTGAAATTATTTGTTCTAGTCCTGCAAAAAACAGCATCGGTACCTTGATAGGGATTACATCGACTCTATAGATTGCTTTGTGTAGTATATTCATTTTCACTATATTAATTCTTCCAATTCATGAACATGGTATATTTCTCCATCTATTTGTGTCATCTTTGATTTATTTCATCAGTTTTTTATAGTTTTCTATATAGAGATCTTTTGTTTCTTTATGTTGGTTTATTCCTAATTATTTTATTATTTTCATCACAATGATGGATAGGATTGTTTCCTTAATTTATCTGTTTTCTCATTGTTGGTGTATAGGAATGTGAGGGATTTCTGTGTATTAGTTTTGTATCCTGAAACTTTACTATATTCATTGATCAGCTCTAGTAATTTTCTGGTAGTGTCTTTAGGGTTTTTTATGTAGAAGATTATGTCATCTGCAGAGGGTTTTACTTCTTCTTTTCCAGGCTGGAATCCTTATATATATATATTTAATATATTTTTCTTCTCTGATTACTTTGGCTAAAACTTCCAAAATTATGTTGAATAGCAAAGGTGAAAGGCACACCCTTGTCTTGCTCCTGACTTTAAAGGAAAGACTTTCTCTTTTTTACCATTGAGGATAATGTTTGCTTTGGGTTTATTATATATGGCTTGCATTTTGTTGAGGTATATTCCTTTTATGCCTGCATGGTGGAAAGTTTTTTTTTTTATCATAAATGGGTGTTAAATTTTGTCAAAGACTATCTCTGCATCTATTGAGAGAACTTTTTTTTTCTTTCAATTTGTTAATGTGGCATATCACATTGATTGATTTGTGAACACTGAAGAATCCTTGCATCCTTGAGATAAAGCCCACTTGGTTATGATATATGATCTTTTCAATATGTTTTTGGATTTTGTTTTCTAGAATTTTGTTGAGGATTTTTGCATCTATGTTCATCAGCGATATTGACTTGTAGTTTTCTTCTTTGATGGCATCTTTGTCTGGTTTTGGTATTAGAGTGGTGGTGCCCTCAAAGAATGAGTTTGGGAGTTTACCTTCCTCTGCAATTTTCTGGAAGAGTTTGAGTAGGATAGGTGTTAGCTCTTCTCTAAATTTTTGGTAGAATTCACCTGTGAAGCCATCTGGTCTTGGGCTTCTGTTTGTTGGAAGATTTTTGATTACAGTTTTGATTGCCATGCTTCAGATATGATGGGTCTGTTAAGATTTTCTATTTCTTCCTGGTTCAGTTTTGGCAGGTTATACTTTTCTAAAAATTATTCTGTTTCTTCCAAGTTGTCAATTTATCTTGCATATAGTTGCTAATGTAGTCTCTTATGAGCCTTTGTATTTCTGTGTTGTCTGTTGTGACTTCTCCATTTTCAGTGCTAATTTTCTTAATTTGTTCTTTTTTTTCTTGATAACTCTGGCAAATGGTTTGTCTATTTCATTTATCTTCTCAATGAACCAGCTTTTAATTTTGTTGATTTTTGCTATAGTCTCCTTTGTTTCTTTTTCAATTATTTCTGCCCTAATTTTTATGATTTCTCTCCTTATACTAACTTTGGTGTTCTTCATTTCTTCTAGTTCCTTTAGGTGTAAAGTTAGGTTATTTATTTCATTTTTCCCTTGTTTCTTGACATAAGCTTTTATTTCTATGAACCTTTCTATTTGTCCTGCTTTCACTGTATACCCTAGATTTTGGGGCTCATGTTTTCATTATCATTTGTTTCTATACATATTTTGATTTCCTTTTTGATTTCTTCCATGATTTGTTGGTTATTCCAAAGCATGTTGTTTAGCCTCCATATATTTGTATTTTTATTAATTTGTTTTTTTCCCTATAGTTGACATCTAATTTTACCACATTGTGATCACAAAAGATGCTTGAAATGATTTCTTTCTTTCTTTCTTTCTTTCTTTCTTTTTTTTTTTTTTTTACTTTACCAAGACTAGATTTATGGCCCAGAATGTGATCTATCCTGGAGAATGTTCTGTGTGCATTTGAGAAAAAGGTGATATTCATTGTTTTGGGGTGAAATGTCATAGATATCAATTAAGTCTACCTGGTCCATTGTATCATTTAAACTTTGTGTTTCCCTGCTAATTTTTTGTTTGGTTGATCTATCCATAGATGTGAGAGGGAAATTAAAGACTCCTAATGTTATTGTGTTACTATTAATTTCCCCTTTCATAACTGTTAGCATTTGCCTTACATATTGAAGTGTGTGTGTGTGCGTGTGTAATTGTTATATTTTCTTCTGGGATTGATCCATTGATCATTATGTAGTGTCCTTTGTCTCTTTTCATGGTCTTAATTTCAAAGTCTATTTTACCTGATGTGAGCATTGCTACTCCTGCTTTCTTTTGGTCTCTATTTGCATGAGATATCTTTTTCGAGCCCTTCACTTCCCGTCTGTATGCGTCCCTTGGTTTGAAGTGGGTCTCTTGTAGACAGCCTATATAGGGGTCTTGTTTCTGTATCTGTTCAACAAGTCTTTGTCTTTTGGTTGGGGCATTCAAACCATTTACATTTAAGGTAAGTATTGATAACCATGATCCTGTTGTCATTTACTTTGTTGTTTGGGGTTCAATTTTATAATGCTTTTCTGTGTTTCCTATCTAGAGAAGATCTTTTAGCATTTGTTTAAGAGCTGATTTGNGCATTCAAACCATTTACATTTAAGGTAAGTATTGATAACCATGATCCTGTTGTCATTTACTTTGTTGTTTGGGGTTCAATTTTATAATGCTTTTCTGTGTTTCCTATCTAGAGAAGATCTTTTAGCATTTGTTTAAGAGCTGGTTTGATGGTGCTGAATTCTCTCTGCTTCTGCTTGTCTGTAAAGCTTTTGGTTTCTCCTTCATATTTGAATGAGATCCTTGCTGGGTATATTAATCTGCATTGTCGGTTTTTCTCTTTCATCACTTTAAGTATGTCCTGCTATTCCCTTCTGGCCTGAAAAGTTTCTCTTGAAGGTCAGCTGTTATCTTTCTGGAGATCCCCTTTTTTGTTATTTGCTGCCTTTCCCTTGCTGCTTTTAATATTTGTTCTTTGTGTTTGATCTTCATTAGTTTGATTAATATGTGTCTTGGGGTGTTTTGCCTTGGTTTTATTCTGTTTGGGACTCTGAGTTTCTTGGGCTCAGGTGGCTATTTCCTTCCTCATTTTACAAAACTTTCCAACTACTGTCTCCTCAAGTATTTTCTCATGCACTTTTTTTTGCCTTCTTCTGAGACTCTTATGACTCAAATATTGGGCATTTAACATTACCCCAGAGGTCTCTTAGGTTGTCCCCATTTCTTTCAATTCTTTTTTCTCTTTTCCTCTCTGATTCATTTATTTACACCATTGTATCTTCCACCTCACTCATCCTATTTTCTGTATCACTCATTCTACTGTTTGTTCCCTCCAGAGTGCTTTTGATCTTTGTTATTGCATTGTTCTTTATTGATTGACTCTTCTTTATTTCTTCTAGGTCCTTGTTAAAGATTTCTTGCATTGTCTCAATCCCTGTCTCTAGTCTATTTATCTGTAACTCCATTTTGTTTTCAAGATTTTGTATCGTCTGTAGTATTATTATTGTGGAGAACTCCAGATAATAATTCAGGCAACTCCCTAGCTCCTCCTGCTTTGATTAGTTTTATGGCCATTTATCATGTTCCTTTACCTGCTGCATATTTATCTGCCTTTTCATTTTGTTTAAATTGCTTGACTGGGGTGATCTTTCTGCAAGCTGGAAATTCTTGGTTCCTCTCTCTCTCTTTTATTTATTTATTTATTTATTTTTTTGTGGAGCATGCTCCCTTTGGGTGGGGTTGGACTAGGGGCTTGTCAAGGTTTCTTGTTTATTGGAGCTTGCATCTGTGTTCTGGTGGGTGGAGCTGGATCTCTTCTCTCTGGAGTGTGATGTAGTGTCCAATGGTGAGTTTTGGGGTGTCTATGGGTTTTGCATGGCTTTGGGCAGATTGTCTTTTAATGCTTAGGTCTGAGTTCCTGCTTTGCTGGAGAATTAGCATCATATGTCTTACTCTGGAACTTGTTGGCTCTTGGGTGGTGTTTAGTTTCAGTGTAAGTATGGAGGCTTTTGAGTGAGCTCTTATCTATTAATGTTCCCTGGAATCAGGAGTTCTCAGATATTCTCAAGTTTGGGAGTTAAGCCTCCTGCCTCTGGCTTTCAGTCTTATTCCTACAGTAGCCTCAGGATTTTTCTATCCATGCAACACAGATGATAAAACATCTAGGTTAATGATGAAGAAATTCTCCACAGTGAGGGACACCAGAGAAGTTCAGAGAGATACATGGAGAAGAGAAGAGGGATGAGCGAGATAGAGGTGACCAGGAGCAGAGGAAGTGTCAAAAAAGAAGAGAGCAATGAAACCAATAATCAGTTCCCTAACTACAGTCTGGAACACCCAGAGGTTCACAGAGTTACACAGAGAAGAAAAGAGGGAAGAGGGAGACAGAGGTGAGCATGAGGAGAGGAGAGGTAGTAAAAAGGGGAGAGACCATTCTATCCAGTGATCAGTTTTCTTAGCTTTCTCCACAGCCTGGAACACTGAGAAAAATTCACAGAGTTAAGTAGAGAAGAGAAGGGAGAGGGTCCTGGGGTTGAAAAGGTAGAAGCAAAAGGGGAAAGAGCAATCAAGCCAGTAATCCCACCCTTAACTGAAATTGGATACTGAAGATTAGATTTCTTAAAGGAACAAAATTGATAACTAACACCAAAAAGCAAAGATTAAACATCTAGAGTTTAGACTCTAAAAAAAAAAAAAAAGCAAAACAATATCAAAACAAAAATTATTTAAAAATTTATATGAAATTTCCTTTAAAAATAGGGTCTTTTTTTTTTGCAAGATAAGAGTAGGTTCTAAAAATGAAAATTAAAAGAACTTAAATTTTAAAAGAAATTAAAAGTGATAATAGTAAAAATATATCAAGGAATTTCTCTGGAGTTTTATGGGCAGTATGGGTTCAGTTCATTTTCAGATAGTTCCTTATTCAAGCCTGCACTTGTTCTCACGGACTACACACCCCCTCCAATGTTTGAGGTGAGGTGAAGTCACTCAATCGTGTCCAACTCTTTGCAACCCCATGGACTATAGCCTACCAGGCTCTTCCATCCATGGAATTTTCCAGGCAAGAGTACTGGAGTGGGTTGCCATTTCCTTCTCCAGAGGATCTTCCCGACCCAGGGATGGAACCCAGGTCTCCTGCATTGTAGGTAGACACTTTACCATCTGAGACATCAGAGAAGTCAATGTTTAGTCATTGTTAACTATCAGGTGTCAATCTATTGACTGTCACTTCCAGAGTGGTTCCGTCTTCTTTGTTTATTTTGGTTTCCTCTGTTTGCAAGTCTCTTCACTGTCTAATTTCTGCCCTGATACAAGGGGGCAAAGGTGGTCGTTTATTTGGGCTTACTTGTTTAGTTGTGTTGTGGGAAGGGAGAGACACTGAGCAAATGGCATGTGTGGGGAGTGCTCACAGTATGGACCATACTGGATTTGCTTCACCTCAAAGTGGCACGTGACTCTTGGTTGTCCACTTCTCTGTCACAAGGGTGCTCTGCAAGGGCACTGTCCATAGCGGGCCCTGCGTTTTGTGTACTTCCCAGATCTAAGCAACTCAGGTTCTTGGGTACTTTGCAAGGTTACAGACTTGCCTGGGCATGTGTTTTACGCCTTTCCCAGGTCCAAGCATCTCAGGTGAGCAGTTATTTGGTGAATGCACTGTCCCAAGTGGACTGTGCATCCTAATCACCTCCCCAGTGCCATCTGCTCCATTTCCCAGGTATGCCACAAGAGTATGGTCTCAAGTGTCTCCTCTGGAGAGCTGATATCAGGGTGTTATCCATCTGGCAGAAGTCAACCGCCCAGGATACCAGAGAGATGTGTTTAGTAATTAAGAGCCTGCTACCAGCTTGGTGGAGGATGCCAGTTTCTGGGGGCCGAGATTGGAGTAACTCCTTGCCTTCTAGCTCTGGCTGTCGGCCTGCCTCTCTGACTCCAGCGGGGAGGAGCCTGTATGCAGCCTGCTAACTCTCCTTTGGTATTTGCTCAATTTTTCATTCTATGAGTGAGCCAGGCTGTGAGTTAGAGCCTTTCATTGGAAAGTTCTCTTTTTATTTTCCTCTCTGGAGATCCCACAGTTTGGGTTGCTGTCTCACATTAGCTGCCTCAGATCTTCCTCAGGGCATTCAGGCCCTGTTCTTACACCCTAAGCACTGATTATGCAGCTCTCACTTCCCTGTCCAGCCCCTAATTGCTGGTGGTGAATGTGAGCATCTGGGCTACTTCTCCCCTGGCAGTTGCACTTAAGCATGTATTTTCCATTTTGTTCGTTTGTTTGTTTTCTCCTGGTTATGTTGTCCTCTGAGATCCAAAACTCCCCACAAACCCGCCTGTGAGTGTTTTCCTACTGTTTGGAAACTTCTCCTCCTTCACGACTTCCTCCCCATGAAGAGTCTCTGTTCCTAACACTTTTGTCTCTCTTTTCATCTTCTCTGTTTTGTCCTACCTCCTTTTGAAGAGAATGGGCTACCTTTCTGGGTGCATGGTGTCTTCCATCAGTGTTCAGAAGTTGTTTTCTGGAAGTTCCTTAGTATTCAAATTATCTTTTGATAAATTTGTTGGGGAGAAAGTGGTCTCCTCATCCCAGTCCTCCACCATCTTGGAACCTCCCAGCAAGTGTCTTAATTTAATGGCTTCAGTCACCATCTTAGTGCTTTACCTAGTAGATAATAAAATAAAAGGTTGTGTTATAGAATCTCAAAACTTATGACTATGAATTGTGATGGTGTTATAGAGCACAATGGTATCTAGGGACTAGATTATTGCAAAAAAAATATTTAGAAATAGTAAATGATGGCATTATTTGAGGGCACCCAAACAACCATGGAAAAAGAGATTATGAAAAAGACTCCTTTTCATAAACTTCTAGATATATCATGTCATGTTGTTTTCCAGAAATACATCCAGAAATAAATCTATTTATTTTAAAGATTAATAATAAAATCAAGACAATTTGATTTTTTCTTTCTGACTCTATTGTTATATTTAGGCAATTCCAAGTCATGATTTGACCTGGATCAAAATGTTAATTTGCAGCATGGTGATAAAGTAGGTTTTTATGGTGGAGAAAAGGCAGAGAACATATATTTTCCTTTCTCTATTTTAAATATGTTTTATATTATTCATAGCTATTTGATAAATGGAAATTCCTGTAGGTAGTCACAGGAGGTAGGTTTTCTTCATAATAGGGTAGTCCTAAAGATAAATGTAGAGGATGAGATGGCTGGATGGCATCACTGACTCGATGGACGTGAGTCTGAGTGAACTCCGGAATTTGGTGATGGACAAGGAGGCCTGGCGTGCTGCAATTCATGGGGTCGCAAAGAGTGGGACGCGACTGAGTGACTGAACTGAACTGAAAGATAAATGTATTTTACACAAGAAGTTGCTTTTAGAGTGTGAAATTTTTTACATCATAGCCTTGGCTTGTTGTTGTTGTTCAGTTGCTCAGTCATGTCTGACTCTTTGTGACTCCCTGGCTGCAGCACATAAAGCTTTCTTGTCCTTCACTATATCAGTAATTTGCTCAAACTCATGTCCATTCAGTTGGTAATGCCACCCAAACATCTCATCCTCTGTCACCCCCTTCTTCTCCTGCCCTCAGTCTTTCCCCACATAAGGGTCTTTCCTAATGAGTCAACTATTTCATCAGTCCTTCCAGTGAATATTCAGGACTGATTTCCTTTAGGATTGACTGGTTTGATATCCAAGGGACTCTCAAGAGTCTTCTCCAACACCACAGTTCAAAAGCATCAATTCTTCAGTGCTTAGCCTTCTTTATGGTCCAACTCTCACATCCATACATGACTACTGGAAAAACTATAACTTTGACTACATGGATCCTTGTGAGCAAAGTGTTATGTCTGCTGTTTAATACACTGTCTAGCTTTGTCATAGCTTTTCTTCTAAGAAGAAAGTATCTTTTAATTTCATGGCTGCAGTCACTGTCCACAGTGATTTTGGAGCCCAAGAAAATAAAGTCTGTTGCTGTTTTCATTTCCCCCCATATTTATTTTCATGAAGGGATGGGACTGGATACCATTTATAGCTTATAGTAAAGGATGTCCGTTTTGTGATCTCTGAAGAAGATTTAGCCTCAGGACCAGGGACCAGGTTTGATCACTCAAGAGCTTTTGTGTAATAGAATTTTATTAAAGTACAAAAAGGTGAAGAGAAAGCTTCTGACATAGACATCAGAAGGATGATAAAAGTGCCCCCCTTGCTAGTCTTAGCAAGGGAGCTATATACTTTTTCAATTGGCTATTACAGTAAATTAAAAGACTGTCTCAAGGTTGTAAAATTCTTTCCAAACCTTTGCCCACAATATGCATTTTAAGATAACAGGATTAGTCAGAATCCATGTTTCTCCAGAAGGAGAAACATGCCCTCAAGTAGGATACATTGTTGTTATATAATAATTGGTACAGAGTTTAAGTTATGTTGTTTTATTGCGTAATCATAATTTCTGGGCTTAAAGAAAAATAAGTTTTATGTCAATAAGACTAAGGAATGTAGAAAAAAAAAAGTTTGTTCTTTTCTCCTCCTTAAGAACTTCAAACCCCTCTGTCCGCCTTGAGAGCCCCAGTTTCCTCTCTCCTCCTTGGGGGCACCTGATTTCTTATCAACCTACCTAGGAATTGACTCTCTCTCCATGATCTTAGTTTTTTGAATGTTTAATTTTAAACCAGCTTTTTCATATTCCTCTTACATCTTCATCAAGAGGCTCTTTAATTTTACTTTGCTTTCTTCCATAAGGGTGGTGTCATCTTCATATCTGAGGTTATTGATATTTATTCAACAATCTTGATTCCAGCTTGTGTTTCATATGGCCTGGCATGTTGCATGATGTACTTTGCATATGAATTGAAAAAAACAGGGTGACAACATCCACCTAGATTAAGTAAGCAATAGACACTCAGAATCTTCTCTTACAGGTCTCTAAACAGTTTCTTTATTAAAAACAAATTAGAATGACATTATTATTGATTACAGGAGGAATTCCATGTTTGTTTATGACCTTTTAAACAAGCTACAGTTAAGGAAACTGAGGACAGAAATTAAATGCTGCTGGAGGTCCAGCCCCAGTGGATCCAGGGAATTCGAGGTGGGGACGGCATCGGCATCTGAGGAATGAATTGCTTAATTAAAGATATGGAGAGATATTAGAAAGAAATAATGTAGTAGGAAAATAAGTGGGGAAAAGATACTAAATAACTTGGTTTACGTGGAAAACCAGTAAAACTCCAAGACAAGGAGTTTGCACCACCTACGTATGCCACCGGTAGCTGCTTGAATAGTGGAGGATGCCCTGCCTTGGGCTCCCTCTCGCATGGGTCTTAGAATCCAGGGCAAGTAAGTAGACATGGTGAGCCTCCACACTGCAGATGGGAATTCAGCCAGAAAATGAAGAGAACGAGGAAAGACCACACGGTGGAAACCAGTTTTTCCAGGAACTGGTCTGTTTCTTTATTTTCCAGGTCCACTTTTATACTTTTAGTTGTACATAGAGATAAATGTAAGAAACAGAGTCACGCAGGGTCAGCTTCTCTGACCCTTATCAGCATATCTTTGCTCTTACAAGTGTCTTACATTTGTTCACAATATCTTCTGGTCTGGAGACTGATTAACATTTTATGGCCCCACTTTTCTTTCTATTGATAAAGTTAATCGATCAGAAAACTTGTTTCCCCTTAAGATCTATTTAGTCTTAAGATACCGATAAAGTTACATTTTTATATAGCAAGGACACAATGATTTATAACAAAGAAAGAGGAGTACAGTGATCTATAACAAAAGAGAAAATTCAACTCAAAAGTCTAGTATTGCTAACATCAAAACTACTATATTTCTTTTTCNAATCAATCTGATTTTGGTGTTGACCATCTGGTGATTATCATGTGTAAAGTGTTCTCTTGTGTTGTTGGAAGAGGATGCTTGCTATGACCAGTGCATTTTCTTGGCAAAACTCTGTTAGTCTTTGCCTTGCTTCATTCCTCATTCCAAGGCCAAATTTGCCTGTTACTCCAGGTGTTTCTTGACTTCCTTCTTTTTCATTCCAGTCCCCTAGAATGGAAAGGACAATTTTTTTGAATGTTAGTTCTAAAAGGTCTTGTAAGTCTTCATATAATCTTTCAAATTCAGCTTCTTCAGCATTACTCGTTGGGGCATAGACTTGGATAACTGTGCTATTGAATGGTTTGCCTTGGAGACGAACAGAGATCATTCTGTCGTTTTTGAGACTGGATCCAAGTACTGCATTTCAGACTTTTGTTGACCATGATGGCTACTCCATTTCTTCTGAGGGATTCCTGTCCGCAGTAGTAGATGTGATGGTCATCCGAGTTAAATTCACCCATTCCAGTCCATTTTAGTTCACTGATTCCTAGAATGTCGACGTTCACCCTTGCCATCTCTTGTTTGACCACTTCCAATTTGCCTTGATTCATGGACCTGACATTCCAGGTTCCTATGCAATATTGCTCTTTACAACATTGGATCTGGCTTCTATCACCAGTCACATCCACAGCTGGGTATTGTTTTTGCTTTGGCTCCATCCTTTCATTCTTTCTGCAGTTATTCCTCCACTGATCTCCAGTAGCATATTGGGCACCTACTGACCTCGTGAGTTCATCTTTTGGTATCCTATCATTTTGCCTTTTCATACTGTTCATGGGGTTCTCAAGGCAAGAATACTGATGTGGCTTGCCATTCCCTTCTCCAGTGGACCACATTCTGTCAGACCTCTCCACCATGATCCGCCCGTCGTGGGTTGCCCCACAGGCATGGCTTGGTTTCACTGAATTTTACAAGGCTGTGGTCCTAGTGTGATTAGATTGACTAGTTTTCTGCGAGTATGGATTCAGTGTGTCTGCTCTCTGATGCCTTCTTGCAACACTTACCATCTTACTTGGGTTTCTCTTACCTTGGGCGTGGGGTATCTCTTCACAGTTGCTCCAGCAAAGTACCTTACCTTAGGTGAAGGATATCTCCTTACCCTCTTGCTAGTCTTTAGCTGGATGTTGCATAGTCACCAGCAGTCTGTTAATGAAAGAAAGGAATGTCTTAAAACTAGAATGGCACCAGGCCCCTCACCCATAAGATGTACTTTGGGATAATCTTGGCACCAAATGGTTTATCTTGGGCCATAAAAGGATTAACTTGAATCTTGAAGAAGGGCAGAAGTGAAAAAGTCGCTCAGTTGTGTCCAACTCTTTGTGACCCCATAGACTATAGCCTACCAGGCTCCTCCCTCCATGAGATTCTCCAGGCAAGAGTACTGGAGTGGGTTGCCATTTCCTTCTCCAGGGGATCTTCCCGACCCAAGGATCGAACCCTGGTCTCCTGCATTCCAGGCAGACATTTTAACCTCTGAGCCACCAGGGAAGAAGCACCATACAAATAGTTTCATTTACATAGATTAGAGGAAAAATACAGGATTATAACATACTGATTTATCAAGTGAGAGTTTGGGGTAAATTCATAGTACATTAGCATAACTTAAGATAAACATTTCCATAAGAAAAAGGCAATGATTAACTTCAAGTGAAACCAGGTATCATTATGGTAACACAGAATTTTAAGAGAAACCTCCTTTTAAGTTTGTATAGAGAAGGAAAAAAATATTGCTAGTTTGTTTCCTCCTGCCGCTTAAGAGAGATAAAATTGTCTGACACTTGTAGGCTATTTTCTCCATTTAGAGACCCCTGGCCTTCCTGCTTGTTACCCTCTCAAAAGTGAAAAATGAAATTATTAGTTGCTCAGTCGTGTCCAGCTCTTTGCAACCCCAGGGACTATATAGCATCAGGCTCCTCTGGCCATGAAATTCTCCAGGCAAGAATACTGGAGTGGATTCCCATTCTCTTCTCCAGGAGATTTTTCTGACTTAGGGACAGAACCCAGGTCTCCTGCATTCAGGAAGATTCTTTACTGTCTGAACTACCAGGGAAATCCATTCAATAATACTGGAGTGGGTAGTCATTCCCTTCTCTAGGGGATCTTCCTGACCTAGGGATCAAGCCTGGGTCTCCTGCACTGCAGGTGGACTCTTTTACTGTCTGAGCCTGCAGTGAAGCCCAATCAGAACACCCAAACAGGGACATGAACCCTGGACCCTAATATTAAAAGTTTGATGCTCTACTGACTCTGTTATCCAAGCATTACAAACTTAAAAAATGAAAATTTTAGTTTCCTAAATTTTATTAGACGGTGAAGGTCATATATTCACCAAATTTATCCACACATATAATTTTATATTATTTCTAAATACAATAACTCATTTTACCAGAATCATTTTGTGGTTTTTCAATAGATTGAGCTATATAATTCAGTTATTCCGTTATATTGAAAAGCAGAAGCACCCCTTTGCTGACAAAGGTCCACATAGTCAGCAACCCAGCATTACTTTTGAAATGTGATTTTTTTTTTTTAAATCTAAGGAAAGGTAACTTGAAGAATTAATGTTGTCTCCTTGCATATGTTCTGTACTTAATCCATGATTGTAATTACTATTTTATATCTAAAATATGTGTATATTTTTTAAGTTTAACACATGATGTGCAATTAATTATAACTATCACAAAGAATGAAGAATTTTAAGCAGCAGGGAAAGGAGTATGTCAAGGCTGTATATTGTCACCCTGCTTATTTAACTTATGTGCAGAGTACATCATGAGAAATACTGGGCTAGAAGAAGCACAAGCTGGAACCAAGATTGCCAGGAGAAATATAAACAACCTCAGATATGCAGATGATACTACTCTAATGGCCAAAAGCAAAGAGGAACTAAAGAGCTGCTTAATGAGGTGAAAGAGGAGAGTGAAAAGCAGGATTAAAATGTAACATTCAAAAACCTAAGGTCATAGAATCTGGCCCCGTCACTTCATAGCAGATAGATGGGGAAAAAGTGGAAACAGTGACAGATTTAGTTTTCACGGGGTCCAAAATCAATGTGGACAGTGACTGCAGCCACAATTACAAGACACTTGTTCCGTGGAAGCAAAGCTATGACAAATCTTGACAGTATATTGAAAAGGAGAAGCACCCCTTTGCTGACAAAGGTCCACATAGTCAAACGTATGGTTTTTCTAGGAGTCATGTGCAGATGTGACAGCTGAACCATAAAGAAGGCTGAGTGCCAAAGAATTGATGCTTTCCAATTATGGTACAGGAGAAGACTCTTGAGAGTCCCTTGGACAGCAAGAAGATCAAACCAGTCAATCCTAATGAAAATCAATCCTGAATATACAGTGGAAGGACTGATGCTGAAGCTGAACCTCCAGTACTTTGGACACTTAATGTGAAAAGCCAATTTTTTGGAAAAGACTCTGATGGTGGGAAAGATTGAGGGCAGGAGAAGAAGGGGGTGACAGAGGATGAGACTGTTGGATGGCATCATTGACTTAATGGACATGAGTTTGAGCAAAGTGTGAGAGATAATGAAGGAAAGGGTACCGTAGTCAATGGGGTTGCACAAAATCAGAAACAACTTGGAGAAATGAGAAACTACAAGCAGCAGATATAAAATTTGGCTCACTTACATAGAAATAAAATGTCTGTTTCATTAGAAAGGATGCTGAGTAATATAGTGTTTTTCATTGAATGAATACTGTGTTAGTACAGGATAAGATTTCTAATCCCTAGTCTACTTTTAAAAACCATGTAACTCTGTGTAAGACATACACCCAATTCCATTTTCCTGTATCTTTTCATCTTTAAAATGTGACTGTAATATTAGCTTTTTCTTATTTAATTTAAATTTATTTATTTTAATTGGAGACTAATTACTTTACAATATTGCATTGGTTCTGCCACACATCAACATGAATCTGCCATGGTTGTACACGTGTTCCCCATCCTGAACCCCTCTCCCACCTCCCTCCCCATACCATCCGTCTAGGTCATCCCAGTGCACTAGTCCCAGGGATCCTGTATCGAACCTGGACTGGCGATTCATTTCTTATATATTATACATGTCTCCATGCCATTCCCCTAAATCATCCCACCGTCTACCTCTCCCACAGAGTCCAAAAGACTGTTCTATACATCTGTGTCTCTTTTGCTGTCTCATATAATTTAAAAAACAAAAAACCAAAAAAAAAAAAAAAAAACCCTTTTATTTTTTAAAAAGACTAATGGACTCAAAAATATATGTAAGGAAAGTTTAAAAAAAATACACAGTATTGTTGATATTTAATAGGTTATTGCTTTTTTCACTGAGTAGAATAGAAACAAAAAGAATTTATCTTCATAATGTACCTTTTTTGAGATTGCCTAACGGAAAAGGCCACTCCAGTACTCTTGCCTGGAAAATCCCATGGACGGAGGAGCCTGGTAGGCTGCAGTCCGTAGGGTCACTAAGAGTCGGGCATGACTGAGCAACTTCACTTTCACTTTTCACTCTCATGCATTGGAGAAAGAAATGGCAACCCACTCCAGTATTCTTCCCTGGAGAATCCCAGGGGCAGGGGGGCCTCGTGGGCTGCCGTCTATGGGGTCGCACAGAGTTGGACATGACTGAAGCGACTTAACAGCAAAGACCCACAAGAATAACTTTCTTCTTCTTTTTTTTTAATGGTGTTAGAAGAATCGAATGACAGATATATTTGCTGACTGTGTAGACCACAAAATAATGTATTTGATATGATTTGAACAAGTTGATAAATTGTATCTTAGTTTTTGCTTTATATACTACATGCTTTATTTGGTATCTATAAATCAGAAAGAAGGATTATATCAACAGAGAATGAGGGAAAGAGTGTAAAATTAAACTTGTTCCAATACATGTGCACATACCGATTTACTGGATACACTGCTTCCCTTCATAAACATCATAGTTAGGGAAGAATACTCCAATATCAAATCCTGGCAGATTCATTAAGGTTTAAAAACCCATATAAACCTTGCTGTCTTCTTGTATGGAGTTTTTCAGGTAGTAATGCAATGATTTATGAGTTTAAGGCCATTACCCTTCATAGCTTTGTTAAATTACATGAACATTGTTGGGATATAAGTATACAATAATGAGAAATGCATGCAGTCTTCAGCAACTTCACTTTCATTTCTGTCATTAATTTGTTTTTCCCCACAGCTCCTTAAATGTGATCCCTAATGTTCTCCAAACCCTATAATGTTAGCAGAACATAGGTGTCTCCTTTCTCTGCCAGGAAACTGATGGATTCATTTGTAAACTGGTCACTGATCCATCTACCTGTTAGTAGACCTACTGAAAACACCATAGAACAAGAGGTTTTTTTTTTTTTTTTTTTTAACTTCTTGTAGTGATTTAACCTGTTCTTCTACAGTTGTGCTAAGTCACTTCAGTCATGTCCAACTCTTTGTGATCCCATGGACTGTAGCTCACCAGGCTTCTATGTCCATGGGATTCTCCAGGCAAGAATACTGGAGTGGGTTGCCTCTACAGTTGTGTTAAGTCACAGTTGAGTGTATATAATTAGTTTGGAAAAATTCTAGTGACTNATGGACTGTAGCTCACCAGGCTTCTATGTCCATGGGATTCTCCAGGCAAGAATACTGGAGTGGGTTGCCTCTACAGTTGTGTTAAGTCACAGTTGAGTGTATATAATTAGTTTGGAAAAATTCTAGTGACTAATTTATTAAAATTAATAGAAAAGTAAAATAAAGTTTAGTTTATATCCCTTATATTATATGCCTCACTGTCTTACACTTGTAACAGCTTTATGCTGTTTAAAGCTTTAGTTTGATAATTTTTAGGTGAGAGAAATTATCTTTGGTGGAATGTCAAGTCCAATTCCAATTAAAATANTTACTATCTTTCTAAATATTGGTGTTTTTCTTTCTGGCTAACTTCACTCTGTATAATCGGCTCCAGTTTCATCCATCTCATTAGAACTGAGTCAAATTTATTCTTAAGGGCTGAGTAATACTCCATTGACACACAGGGAAATTTAAAGCAGAACCTCTGCTGCTGCTGCTGCTGCTGCTAAATCACTTCAGTCGTGTCTGACTCTGTGTGACTCCATGGACTGTAGCCTACCAGGTTCCTGCACCAATGGAATTTTCCAGGCAAGAGTACTGGAATAGGGTGCCATTTCCTTCCCCAAGGAGGGAATCTAGACTATGATAAAGGTTCAGTGTGTCACTTAGGATGAGTGAGTGGCCAGGATTTATATTAGAGATAATAAGACATTCATAAAAATTTATATCACCTGAAAGAAAAAAAATATGCAAATGAAATATACATATGTGTGCAAATGGACACGTGTGAAGCACATATGTATACACACAGCCTTAAAACTTGCTTTAAACTTATTTAAAGCCTAGGGAGAATAACCTGGAAAATTACAGGAGTATCTAGCTACCTCCGCATTCAAAGAGTCATCCTATTAGGAAAGGTGACTTAGTCCTCATCTTCAGAGAGGTTACATGCAATTGGACAGACATAATCAGGGCTCTACTTAGGAATTTCGTTAATACTGATAAGTCTCTGGACCATTCAATATAAGGTATAGCTAGTGTACAACTATAGTAAATATACTATGGATTTTAATTTAAATGACCACAGATTTAGGGCAGCCCATCCTTCCAGGGTTCTTTCTCCATATACCCTTTTTGGAATGTCAGATTAAGCACTACTAGAAACCATNGTACAACTATACCTTATACTGATAAGTCTCTGGACCATTCAATATAAGGTATAGCTAGTGTACAACTATAGTAAATATACTATGGATTTTAATTTAAATGACCACAGATTTAGGGCAGCCCATCCTTCCAGGGTTCTTTCTCCATATACCCTTTTTGGAATGTCAGATTAAGCACTACTAGAAACCATGCTCTTCAAGTCTATTCAGTGGGATTTTCTGGTGAAACAGGACATTTTAGCCCTGTTTCACTTTCCTCAAGACAGATTTCATGTGATCCATATAGTGAAAAAGGACTGGCTATTTATTGTGTGTTCTCTGTACTGGTTGGTTTTAAAAATGGAAATCATTTCAGAGAAAGTGAGCTGAATTCTTTCTGAAACTCCATTCCTGGAATGGCCAAGAGACACTAAACATATAAACTTCACTAATTTGAAATAGGTCCTATTCTTTAGATTCCTTTTTTTTTCTTTTTTCAAAATTAGTAGATTAATCCTGTGGAAATATAGATTCCAGAATTTTTTCTGAGACTGGAAATAAATCACTTCATTAAAGCAATGTATGATTGTACACAGAATAAAATTAAAACATTATTTCTGAGAATGAGTAACAAAAATAGATATGCACTGGCACTTAATAACAAGCTAGGGATTACAAATCATGTTGCATTTCTTAGTAATCTGGTACTATTATCTTTACTGTATATATGAGGGAACAAGGCAGTTCTTTCCCTCATATATTAACATAATATAGATAATAAATAGCAGAGCCAAAAGCTGGCCTGCATATTGCATTGCCTAATTCCTAAATACCAAGATCTCTGACATCAGAGACATTAAAATTATGTGGCAGAGAGTGAGGGGAATGGATTATTTATTTACTCCTACAATGAGCCCCACATTTTATAGGTACTGATCTTCAACTATGACGTAATTACTGTTACTTATACCTGCCACGTGAAGAAATTTGATATACAAACACTTTAAAGTGTTAAAATCATGTCTTGCCCATTGACAACAGAGGGCTTCATATGCTTGTACTGACTTCAAGACCCTGTGATTGCTGTTGACACCAGTCTGACCTCATGATCCTGTGTTTTATGTAAAATATTATGGTCCATGTGTATAGTGAATTTTAATTTCATACTAAATTTCTTTTAGAATTGAAATGACCATCTGCTTCTTTTGGGCTTTTGATATCAGATTATTACACTGTTTAGTAGAGAGGTTTTCCCAGAAATCTGAGTAGATACAAGGCGAAGTAGCACATTTCTAAAACTGCACCATGCCTTTTATGTCACAAGCACATCTCTTCCACAGCTTGCAAGGCTGAATCAAAATACATGTAGTTTAGAATTTAAAGTGAATTTTCATAGAGATAAAAGCTTCAAACTAAAAGCTTATATTGTATCAACTAAAATGGAGAAAAATTGGGGCATCTCCCAGACATCCCTTTTATTTGTGTCCCTCCCTCTGCTTGTCTACTGTGAAAGTCATATGGTATAGGAACCTGAAATGTCCTGCCAAAGAGCTTGTCAATATAAAGATGCCTTTTTTAGTAAACATTCTGTGTTGTAGCTTCACTTATAATCAAAAGAAACACCACAAGCTGTCAAATAAAACTTAAAAAAGCTATTTTGATAATATATTATTTAATAGTAACCTGAGGTTTGATGGTGGCAATAAATAATCAATCAAAGAATGAAACAGAGCAGAATTGTCATGGAAATGGTGAGAATTCACTCTATTTGATGAATATGGCTAAAAGAGAATAATAATAAAAAGACCTTCAATCCAAAATATCACTAGGTGACTTATCCATCACATGCATAATCACTGAAGGTGGTCTTTAAGCAGAAAGCTTGAGTGAGTGTCTAGACAGCTAACTGATTCATTTTTATGGAAATTTTCTTATTTTAAATGTCATCCTCAACCATCCTAATTTCTGAATTGAATATCTATTTTTTAAAATAAAAAATCTTTACTGCAGATTAGATTTGGATATTGATATAAGCAATATACTGCTTATTATATTATGCAGTTTTTAAAATTCTTCCATTCAGTCTTCTTTTTTTGTTGTTGTTGAAACTAAAGAGTTGTTAGCATGGGTTTGTAGCCAACCAGAGTCTTTATTTTTTATTTATTTTTTACTTTATTCTACTTTACAGTTCAGTCTTCTTAACCTTTGTCTTTTAATAGCAATGTATTAAAAATCTTTCATTCATCTCTACCATAATGTAATGACTTTTACAAGATTCATTCTCTTTTTCCCTTATTTTTTTTAAAGAAATACCATTTTTTATGTCTAATTAATACCATTCTAATGTCTCACTAAATGGTTCTTTTTAAAATAAATAACGTTTCTTTTTTTTTTTTTTTTCACCTTAAAAAGATAGCATTTTAAATTTTCACTACCAGGCAATATTGCTGTATTCTGTTAATTTTGATAAGATAATTTTTTATTGATTTGTAGAAATGATAAAGGTGAAACATAAAATCACTGACTTTTCTCCTTATCAAAATTCTTTCTGTTAATAATTATAGCTATTCTGCTAAAAAATATTTTTAATGGTCATCCACACCCCCTTCTTCTAGTTAGGTCTTGTTTTCAGTATCCACATCTAAATCTGATTCATCTTTACTTTGAAGGGAAGTGAAGTGAAAGTCGCTCAGTTGTGTCCAACTCAGTTGTGTCCAAAGAGTCAACAATGACTGAGTGACTGAACTGAAATGATAAGAGAAATGACTGTCTAAACAGAAAATAAAGAAAAGTATTGTAGAGTTTATAACATGGAAGAAAAATGAAGCAATAATGGTGTATGAAAAATAAGATATAAATAACTATGGTCAGAATGAAATCCATGAAAGTAGGTTCTACACTGTTAATAGAAATATAGTCTTACAATTACTTTGGAAATCAGTTCATTAGTCACTTAAAAAATTAAAAATTCACCTACATACTTCCCAGAAATCCCATTCCTAGGTATTTATCTAAATTAAATATGAAACCATATGTCCATAAAGACTTTGTATATAAATGTCTTTAGCAGCTTTATTTACATTTATCAAATTGTGATAATCATACGCAACAAAATGCTGCTCAACAAATAAACATAACAAACAATATACTCAATAATATGGTTGCATCTCAAAATAATTATATTGACTAAAATCTTGTGTGAAAGTTGCTCAGTCGTGTCCAACTCTTTGCAATCCCATGGATTATACAGTCCATGGAATTCTCTAGGCCAGAATACTGGAGTGGGTAGCCTTTCCCTTCTCCAGGGGATCTTCCCAACCTAGGGATCGAATCTAGTCTCCCTGATTGCAGGCAGATTTTTTACTGGCTGAGCCACAAGGGAATCCCCATCTTTAACTAGTATACTACTCTTACATATAATCTATAATGAATCTCAGAACTTTTCAGATGAGTAAAGTATCATGTATTGAAACATTCCATAGGAAACTAATCTACAGTATTAGGGTAGGTGATAGAATTAATGATGTGATCTAGAAATATAGAAATTGTAAACTTAGAAAAAGAAATTATTGTAAATCATCACAAAATCAGAGATCTGTTAATAAGGGAAAGGTATTGTGAAATTTAAAAATTAGAAATGCCAGATTTATAAATTGACTGATTTTTTTAAATTTTAGTAGATGTATTTAATGTGCGTGCTAATCTCAGATTGATAAATGATCAAGATTATGACTTTATAAATAGCATAATTTAAATAAAAATATTTTGAAATTCCATGTATTATGAATATNTTTTTTTTTTTTTTCACCTTAAAAAGATAGCATTTTAAATTTTCACTACCAGGCAATATTGCTGTATTCTGTTAATTTTGATAAGATAATTTTTTATTGATTTGTAGAAATGATAAAGGTGAAACATAAAATCACTGACTTTTCTCCTTATCAAAATTCTTTCTGTTAATAATTATAGCTATTCTGCTAAAAAATATTTTTAATGGTCATCCACACCCCCTTCTTCTAGTTAGGTCTTGTTTTCAGTATCCACATCTAAATCTGATTCATCTTTACTTTGAAGGGAAGTGAAGTGAAAGTCGCTCAGTTGTGTCCAACTCAGTTGTGTCCAAAGAGTCAACAATGACTGAGTGACTGAACTGAAATGATAAGAGAAATGACTGTCTAAACAGAAAATAAAGAAAAGTATTGTAGAGTTTATAACATGGAAGAAAAATGAAGCAATAATGGTGTATGAAAAATAAGATATAAATAACTATGGTCAGAATGAAATCCATGAAAGTAGGTTCTACACTGTTAATAGAAATATAGTCTTACAATTACTTTGGAAATCAGTTCATTAGTCACTTAAAAAATTAAAAATTCACCTACATACTTCCCAGAAATCCCATTCCTAGGTATTTATCTAAATTAAATATGAAACCATATGTCCATAAAGACTTTGTATATAAATGTCTTTAGCAGCTTTATTTACATTGCCCATCATCTGGAAAAAGGCCAAATGACATTTATCAAATTGTGATAATCATACGCAACAAAATGCTGCTCAACAAATAAACATAACAAACAATATACTCAATAATATGGTTGCATCTCAAAATAATTATATTGACTAAAATCTTGTGTGAAAGTTGCTCAGTCGTGTCCAACTCTTTGCAATCCCATGGATTATACAGTCCATGGAATTCTCTAGGCCAGAATACTGGAGTGGGTAGCCTTTCCCTTCTCCAGGGGATCTTCCCAACCTAGGGATCGAATCTAGTCTCCCTGATTGCAGGCAGATTTTTTACTGGCTGAGCCACAAGGGAATCCCCATCTTTAACTAGTATACTACTCTTACATATAATCTATAATGAATCTCAGAACTTTTCAGATGAGTAAAGTATCATGTATTGAAACATTCCATAGGAAACTAATCTACAGTATTAGGGTAGGTGATAGAATTAATGATGTGATCTAGAAATATAGAAATTGTAAACTTAGAAAAAGAAATTATTGTAAATCATCACAAAATCAGAGATCTGTTAATAAGGGAAAGGTATTGTGAAATTTAAAAATTAGAAATGCCAGATTTATAAATTGACTGATTTTTTTAAATTTTAGTAGATGTATTTAATGTGCGTGCTAATCTCAGATTGATAAATGATCAAGATTATGACTTTATAAATAGCATAATTTAAATAAAAATATTTTGAAATTCCATGTATTATGAATATACTAACTAAGATTTTAGAAAAAATATTGCTGTATTTAAACAAATGAGAGCATACTAGAGAATAATTGTCTTGAACTTGCATCCACAGCTTTATGTCTTCTTCTCTTGATAACTACACTTTCTCACAGATTAGCTCTTATTTTTTTTTCATCATTTTTATTGTTTTCCCTTCAATGTAAAAATATAGTTATGTTTTACATAATTAAAAATAACAAGAATTTCCCAATGTGGACAATTTTGAAAATTTCATAACAAAGTATGAGAAAGATTATCAATCTAATGATCATTTATTTTACTGTCTGCTGATAAAAATTCTAGAAAATATAAGAGATTTTATCACAACAGAAATCTAACTGACTTCTGGATATCTTCCATTTAATATTCGGCAAATTCTCCAAGTTATGTTCAACTCTAAAAGTATTATTAGATCTGTCAAAGTTAGGAAAGTATTATCATATATCGGAGGAGATAGTGATTCACACCAGAGAGGTAGAAAGTAGGTGAAGAGGAAAGATGAGATTCTGGATGTACTCTAAAGGTAGAATCTGTAAATATTGATGGTCATTTGAATGTAGAATGAGAGAAAAGGAAGGCAAAATGATATCTCTAGGATTTTCAGCTCAGCAACTGAGAGGTATTGTTTCTATTTATTTCCACTATGGAATGAGTAGTTTTCAATAAAAAGGTATTAAGATTTTAATTTTGGACATATTTAGTTTGAGAATGTCTATCAGAGACCAAAGTAAGGATATTGAGAATACAGTTAAAACTACAGGAGATTCACCTGGTTGAAAGGGATGACTTTGAGAGATTTAAATATATTGTTGAATTTAAAAAGCCATGAGAAATGAAAAGAAATAGTTTATAAATAGAGTAGACAGAAGTGTAGGGGGTCGAGGGGAAGGAACTGGCAAGTGACAGGCCATTGGCAAAATCCACCATTTATTTTTATAGATAGTTTTATTGGAATATATACATGCCAATTTGTTTCCATATTGCTGATAAATGATTTTGCACTACAATTCCTGAGTGGAATAGTTGCAACAAACATTACCTGTCACACATAAGTCATTTACTACCTGGCCCTTTACAGAAGAAGTTAACTTATCCCTGGTATACAGGAAAGTAGTTAGTAGTGACTAAAAGTTGTATTACTTTTCACTACAGTTTTCCAAGGAGAGTCCTGGTTTATACTCACTTGTCATACCATCCAGAACAAATAAGTAACAGACTCTTTCAATTCCTGACAGGTCTTTGGGCAATATAGTATGTAATCATCCAAACTGAGATTAAAATAGAAAAATTGCATCTAGAACTCAATAGCTAATAACATATCATTACATTTATTTTAGCTAAATGGCCCCAAAGTATGTAACCATGTGCAACAGTTACTTTATTGTTAAATTTAGTCAGATGCTAACAGTATGTGCTATATGGTAATGAAAAAGAGGGAAATGGCACCACAAAATAAGTTATATAATAAGGAAAAGTAATAGACATAGTATTTTTCTAGCCTGAAAACCTCCTATCATTTTAAGAGTGACACTTAGCAATAAAGAATAAAATCAAAGATACTATAAACTTATTAGTTGGGCTGCAATTATGTTTTCAATTTAGAGTAACTTGAATAATATGAACTACTGTCCATTTCAAAAGGACATATGCCAGCACACCGTGGCTCCCAAGACTGTTGTATTCAATGCCCCTGACACTATGGCAGGCCACTATTGACCCACTGCAGATGATGACTGCAGCCATGAAATTAAAACACGCTTGCTCCTTAGAAGAAAAGTAATGACAAACCTGGACAGCATATTAAAAAGCAGAGACATTACTTTGCCTGCAAAGGTCTGCATAGTCAAAGCTGTGGATTTTCCAGTAGTCATGTATGGATGTGAGAGCTGGACAATAGGAAAGGATGAGCACTGAAGGACTGATACTTTTGAACTGTAGTGTTGGAGAGGACTCTTGAGAGTCTCTTGAACTGCAAGGAGATCAAACCAGCTAATCCTAAAGGAAATCGATCTTGAATATTCATTGGAAATACTAATGCTGAAGCCAAAGCTCCAATATGTTGACCACTTGATGTGAAGAGTAGACTCATTGGAAAAGATCCTGATGTTGGGAAAGATTGAAGGCAGGAGGAAAAGGGGATAACAGAAAAAGGGTGGTATAACAGATGGTTGGGTGGTATCGCTGACTCACTGGACATGAGTTTGAGCAAACACTGGGAGATGGTGAAGGACAAGGAACCCTGGCATGCTGCAGCCCATGGCGTGCTGCAGTCACAAAAAGCTGGACATGACTGAGCAACTGAACAGCAACAACTGTTATATGGGGCCCTCATACTTTGTAGTCTTTTCCTTCAGGAGTCCTACTGGTTCTCATAAGGAGAATGCAAAGAATGCAGAGAAAGTTCTTCTATGGTATTGACTGGGAGTGGAAGAACAGCCACCATGAAATTCACTCAGACACCTCTTCTTATTAAAAAATTCCTTACTTTGTTGAGGTAGGGCATCATCAAAAGACTATGATGAAATATTGCAGGTAGGGGAAAGGAACTCCACACAGCCGCACCCCTTTATCTTACTAAGGAAAAGAAGAGTGTCTTAGTTAGCCCTTTTCCTGGAAATAGAGCAGGAAAATTGGAGGATATCTGCTGTAGCTGGAGGAGATAATAGTAAAAAGGAAAAAAGTCTATCTTTCGGTGAGGGACAGAAACACTTATGAAGGCCATCTATCCCAAGACACAGGTCCAGGATACACAATAAAGACCAGAGCTTAATCTGTTTAGAGATTATCCTCCCAGCACTCTATCCCAAGGCTAATAATGCACTGACTTCAACACAGTCTTTTAAACAGAATGGACATTAATAATATCCTATGGAAGAAAGAATAAAGAAGAGAAAAAGCAAATAACTCTAATGTTATGCTTGTAAGGCATTTTAAAAATATTGAATTTGTTCCAAATAGTGCTGAAGATTTGTCAAAAGCAGGCATAAGAAATGAATTTCCTCTGGAATGATAAGGGGATAGGGAAAAATATATGTAGCCTGAGTAAAATAATATAGAAAGTTAAGAGTTTGAAGTTTGTGAAAGAGACTGAGAGTGTTAGTCGCTCAGTTGTGCCTGACTTTTTGAGACCCCATGGCTGTACTCCACCAGACTCCTCTGTCCATGGAATTCTCCAGGCAAGAAGACTAGAGTGGGTTGCTCTTCCCTTCTCCAAGGAATCAAACCTGGGCCTCCTGCACTGCAGGCTGATTCTTTATAATCTGAGCCACCATAGTGTCAGATATATCCACAGATATTTCCTACTATAGTTTTGGTGTAATGGCTTCCCCACAGGATACAGAGCAATTGAAGCATGAGACAAGGCATACAGACACCCTCTAGAAGAAGGAAAGGATTTTTGAAAACTAACTTTATTCTATAGTCTCCAAAAATGGTTGCAGTCCCACCCAGGTCATGGGGACTTCTGATTTACAGTGTTGTAAGATAATAAATTTGTGTTGTTTTAAGGCAAAGGTTTGAAGTAATAGCAATAAGAAACAAATATGCTGACATACCACTTTGAAATCAAAGTAATTTAAACAGTGGGAATACTTCCTCCATTGTCTCCTCTTCTTTGATAACCTTAGAAGTCAGGTATTGAAAATGTTGTATGCATGGGCTGGTGCCTGAACCCTTAGTTATGAGTAGGAAACACAAGTCAATTTTAAATCACTAAGATTCCTTATTTGACTTTGAGTCTCTAAGTCAAACTTAGAGACTGACTCTTAATCTCTGACTCTTTTGCCACCCAATGGACTACAGCCTACCAGGCTCCTCTGTCCATGGAATTTCACAGGCAAGAATACTGGAGTGGGTTGCAATTTCCTTCTCTAAATGATCTTTCTGACCCATATCAGAGATTGAACCCACATCCTCTTCTTCGCAGGTAGATTTTTTAGCACTCAGCCACCTGGGAAGCCAGTATTATGATGGCTCAGGACTTTCAGTTAGGAAAATAGTATTGGAAATAAATATATTTAAATATAAGCATATTAGTGAAAAATGTTTTTAATGGGTAAAATAATGACATTGGGATATGAAATAGTTTCAGGTTAAACTTTTGGGGGCTCACAAGCTTAAGTAAACATAAATTCTTTTCAGGAGCAGTCACATGAGAAAGGAATAAATGTCTCAGTTGTATCTAATAAGAGAGAAAAGCAACTGGTTATATAATGAAATTGATTATACATAACACAATTGATGATGTGTACTTCAGAAGTACTAATAGTTAACATACTTTTAAGTTTGCGGTTAAGTTGCTTCAGTCATGTCTGACTCAGTGCGACCCCATAGATGGCAGCCCACCAGGCTCCGCTGTCCCTGGGATTCTCCAGGCAAGAACACTGGAATGGGTTGCCATTTCTTTCTCCAATGTATGAAAGTGAAAAGTGAAAGTGAAGTTGCTCAGTCATGTCTGACTCTTAGCGACCCCATGGACTGCAGCCTACCAGGCTCCTTAGTCCATGGGAATTTCTAGGCAAGAGTACTAGAGTGTGTTGTCATTGCCTTCTCCAATTTTAAGTTTAGGAATTTTATAACAGTTGTTTTGCTTATTTATTTATTTTCTAAGGATTAACTTTACCTGAATTACTAAAGTTTGATAAGACTATTTTAATGATACTTACATTTTCTAGAAACAAACATCATTAGTCTTATACATTGATGTTGTAAAGGCCAAACTCGTTGGCAGGCAATATTAAATAACCCTACCTTAACTGTATTGTTATAAAAATTAACAAAAATTGTTATCATATATTCAAAATAACTTTAAACTTCACAAGTATTAGGACCACAGCCTTGTCTAACTCAGTGGAACTAAGCCATGCCTATGGGGCCACCCAGGATGGGTGAGTCATGGTGGAGAGGTCTGACAGGATGTAGTCCACTGGAGAAGGGAATGGCAAACCACTTCAGTATTGTTGCCTTGAGAACCCCATGAACAGTATGAAAAGGCAAAATGATAGAATACTGAAAGAGGAACTCCCAAGGTCAGTAGGTGCCCAGTATGCTACTGGAGATCAGTGGAGAAATAAATCCAGAAAGAATGAAGGGATGTAGCCAAAGCAAAAACAATATTCAGTTGTGGATGCGACTGGTGATAAAAGCAAGGTCCGATGATGTAAAGGAACCTGGAATATCAGGTCCATGAATTAAGGCAAATTGGAAGTGGTCAAAAAAGAGATGGCAAGAATGAAAGTCGACATTCTAGGAATCAGTGAATTAAAATGGAAAAGGGTGAATTTAACTCAGATGACCATTTTATATACTACTGTGGGCAGGACCCCTTAGAAGAAATGGAGTAACCATCATGGTCCACAAGAGTCCAAAATGTAGTACTTGGATGAAATGTCAAAAATGACAGAATGATCTCTGTTCATTTCCAAGGCAAACCACTCAAATATCAGAGTAATCCAAGTCTATGCCCCAACCAGTAATGCTGAAGAAGCTGAACCTGAATGGTTCTATGAAGACCTACAAGACCTTTTAGAACTAACACCCAAAAAAGATGCCCTTTTCACTATAGGGGACTGGAATGCAAAAGTAGGAAATCAAGAAACACTTTGAGTAACAGGCAAATTTAGCCTTGGAATATGGAATGAAACAAGGCAAAGACTAATAGAGTTTTGCCAAGAAAATGCACTGGGCAAACATTCTCTTCCAACAACACAAGAGAAGACTCTACAGAGGACATCACCAGATGGGCAACACCGAAATCAGATTGATTATATTCTTTGGAGCCAAAGACGGAGTTCTATACAGTCAACAAAAGCAAGAGCATGAGCTGACTATGGCTCAGATCATGAACTCTTATTACCAAATTCAGACTTAAATGGAAGAAAGTAGGGAAAACCACTAGACCATTCAGGTAAGACCTAAACCAAATCTCTTATGATTATACAGTGGAAGTGAGAAATAGATTTAAGGGACTAGATCTGATAGATAGAGTGCCTGATGAACTATGGGCTGTGGTTTGTGACATTGTACAGGAGACAGGAATCCAGACCATCCCCATGGAAAAGAAATGCAAAAAAGAAAAATGGCTGTCTGAGGAGGTCTTACAAGTAGCTGTCAAAAGAAAGAGAACTGAAAAGCAAAGAAGAAAAGGAAAGTTATAAGCATCTGAATGCAAACTTCTAAAGAAGTTTTCTTATCTCTTCTCTTGCTAGAAGAGATAAGAAAGCATTCCTTAGCAATCAATGCAAAGAAATAGAGGAAAACAACAGAATGGGAAAGACTAGAGATCTCGAAGAAAATATGACACACCAAGGGAAAATTTCATGCAAAGATGGGCTCGATAAAGGACAGAAATGGTATGGACCTAACAGAAGCAGATACATTAAGAAGAGGTGGCAAGAATACACAGAAGAACTGTACAAAAAAAGATCTTCATGACTTAGATAATCACGATGGTGTGATCACTAACCTAGAGCCAGACATCCTAGAAGGTGAAGTCAAGTGGGCCTTAGAAAGCATCACTATGAATAAAGCTAGTTGAGGTGAGGAAATTCCAGTTGAGCTGTTTCAATTCCTGAAAGTTGACGCTGTGAAAATACTGCACTCAATATGCCACCAAATGTGGAAAACTCAGCAGTGGCCACAGACCTGGAAAAGGTCAGTTTTCATTCCAATCCCAAAGAAAGGCAATGCCAAAGAATGCTCAAACTACTGCACAATTGCACTCAACTCGCAGGATAGTAAAGTAATGCTCAAAATTCTCTAAGTCAGGCTTTAGCAATGCATGAACCATGAACTTTCAGATGTTTAAACTGGTTTTAGAAAAGGCAGAGGAATCAGAGATCAAATTGCCAACATCTGCTGGATCATGGAAAAAAGCAAGAGAGTTCTAGAAAAAACAAAAACAAAAAACATCTGCTTTATTGACCATGCCAAACATTTGACTGTGTGGATCACAATACACTGTGGAAAATTCTGAAAGAGATGGGAATACCAGACCACCTGACCTGCCTCTTGAGTAACCTATATGCAGGTCAGGAAGCAACAGTTAGAACTGGACATAGAATAACAGATTTGTTGCATATAGGAAAAGGAGTATGTCAAGGCTGTATATTGTCACTCTGCTTATTTAACTTCTATGCAGAGTACATCATGAGAAACGCTGGACTGGAAAAAGCACAGGCTGGAATCAAGATTGCCAGGAGAAATATCAGTAACCTCAGATATGCAGATGTCGCTACCCTTATGGCAGAAAGTGAAGCAGAACTAAAAAGCCTGTTGATGAAAGTGAAAGAGGAGAGTGAAAAAGCTGGCTTAACGCTCAACATTCAGAAAACAAAGATCATGGCATTTGATCACGTCACTTCATGGGAAATAGATGGGGAAACAGGGGAAACAGTAGCAGACTTTATTTTAGGGGGCTCCAAAATCACTGCAGATGGTGACTGCAGCCATGAAATTAAAAGACGCTTACTCCTTGGAAGTAAAGTTATGACCAATCTAGATAGCATATTAAAAAACAGAGACATTACTTTTCCAACAGAGGTCCGTCTAGTCAGGGCCATGGTTTTTCCTGTGGTCATGTATGGATGTGAGAGTTGGACTGTGAAGAGAACTGAGTGTCGAAGAACTGATTCTTTTGAACTGTTGTGTTGGAGAAGACTCTTGAGAGTTCTTTGGATGCAAGGAGATCCAACCAGTCCATTTTGAAAGAGATCAGCCCTGGGATTTCTTTGGAAGGAATGATGCTAAAGCTGGAACTCCAGTACTTTGGCCACCTCGCGTGAAGAGTTAACTCATTGGAAAAGACTCTGATGCTGGGAGGGATTGGGGGCAGGCAGAGAAGGGGCGACAGAGGATGAGATGGCTGGATGGCATCACTGACCCAATGAAAGCGAGTCTGAGTGAACTCCAGGTGTTGGTGATGGACAGGGAGGCCTGGCATGCTGCAATTCATGAGGTCTCAAAGAGTCAGACATGGCTGAACGACTGAAATGAACTGAACTGAACTGAACTAACAGGTATTATCAGTTCTGGCTGGGGACAGATTTTTGTGTGCATGTGTGTGTGACAATTTTAGTAAGTATGAATATTTCATACTCATTCTTTGTTATTAACTGGTATATAAAATAAGTTCACATTTTCTGTTTTTCATTTTCACAATGATAGGACTGTTTTAGCCAACATATGACCAATCAATGTAAAGACTTTAACTTACCTTTTGCTACAGAAAAATAGTAACCCAACATTAAATCTTTGGCTATCAGTGCATCACTGACAGCTCTCTCAAATACATATGACCAAATCAGAACCACTTTTTTTATCCCAACATAATGAACAAGAGATACCTTACCTGTTTCCAAGTTTGAATTTGACAAGTAGCAGAATATATTGATGAGATATCTTTAGGCATCCTTTGATGCTGAGGGAAGAAAAAATAAAATGTAATGTGGCAGAAGGAAGAAAAGTGAATTTGCAGTTGAAACACAGAACCAAGTGTCATGCTTTGTTGTTGCTATTCTAGGACTACCAAATTCTCACCAGCATGGAAACATGTCATTTGTAAATGATAAACAGTGTCTGAAAAACACTTTTGCCAGGGGATTCCTTGAGTTTCAACTTACATATACAGAGTGTTTAAGTCTAGCTGGTGTAAAATACCTAAAACTAGTCAGATTAGACAAAAGTTTATGGAGTTAAACTAAAAGGTCCAATGCTATAAAGAAAAATGTTAAATTTCATTGTGGAGATTCTCTGTCATAAAAATAGACAAAATATGCCACAATTCCTTTATCTCTAATCATTTAATTGTAGAATCAATTATGTTGTTCTGTTTTCAGCATTTAATTTTTAAATTAGCTTTTGGCTTGTGGTGTCCTTGATTATAGAACTTAATTAGCTGTGCCTATTGAAGAGAATTATTCTCTATACAGGATACAGGATCACATGGAAAAGCTTAATACAAGCAATCAGACTCAGTAAAGCTTGGTTGACTGTTTTTAAAAGTTGAAAGAACAGTTGCAAAACAGGCTGTATTTAGGGATAGAAGATTCAAAGGAAAAGAGCTATAATAAAATAAAGTTAGAAGGTTCTGTGTTCCATCTAAGAAAATATGTTGATTGAATGATTATAAATACTGAGTTATAGAAAAATGAATTAGCATTCACTTTCTTTGTATTAGTTCAATAATACAGTGATTGACAAGATGATTTCTCAAAACCAAATTAAACAGAAAATTTCTGATTTTTTTATTTTCTAGTCTACCGGCTTTTTTAAAAAGCACATTACTGACATCTGTGTAAACATGTTCTTCGTATTTCCACTAGCCAGTAATGAAAGCTTCTGATTTTCTGTACCATGCAAATTATATATAAGTACATACAGATTTACAGTAGTGAATGACAGCTAACCCAGAAATGACTTTTCAACAATATCCTATAAAGTGAATGCATTAACAGAGCTAATTATATCAATGGAAAAAATTCTCCAATAAGTTTGTGAAAACTTTGTATTAAGTCTTCAGTTCAGTTCAGTTCAATCACTCAGTCGNAAATGACTTTTCAACAATATCCTATAAAGTGAATGCATTAACAGAGCTAATTATATCAATGGAAAAAATTCTCCAATAAGTTTGTGAAAACTTTGTATTAAGTCTTCAGTTCAGTTCAGTTCAATCACTTAGTCGTGTCTGACTCTTTGAGACCCCATGAATGGCAGCACGCCAGGCCTCCCTGTCCGTCACCAACTCCTGGAGTTCACTCAGATTCACATCCATCGTGTCAGTGATGCCATCCAGCCATCTCATCCTCTGTCGTTCCCTTCTCCTCCTGTCCCCAATCCCTCCCAGCATCAGAGTTTTTTCCAATGAGTCAACTCTTCGCATGAGGTGGCCAAAGTACTGGAGTTTCAGCTTTAGCATCATTCCTTCCAAAGAAATCCCAGGGTTGATCTCCTTTAGAATGGACTGGTTGGATCTTCTTGCAGTCCAAGGAACTCTCAAGAGTCTTCTCCAACACCACAGTTCTAAAGCATCTATTATTTGACACTCAACTTTCTTCACAGTCCAACTCTCACATACATACATGACCACTGGAAAAACCATAGCCTTGACTAGATGGATTTTTATTGGCAAAGTAATGTCTTAGCCAGATACAAATATTCAACATAAAATTCCAAAAGAACTTCAGAAATATAAAGTAATAATAAGATTGTATAATGTCAAAATTGTAGCTCAAGTGAAATATGAAAGGGCATTTACAATATAAAAGAAATATTTTTAATAACTGAAAAAGACTTACTGTATAGCACCAGAAACTCAACTCGTTAGTCTGTAAGTGCCTATATAGGAAAAAGAATCTAAAAAATAATGGATATATGTATATGTGTAACAGGCTTTCCAAGCGTCACAGTGGAAAGAATCTGCCTGTCAGTGCAGGAGACACAAGGAAAGTAGCTTTAATCCTTCAGTTGAGAAGATCCCAAGTTGGAAATGACAGTCCACTCCAGTATTCTTGCCTGGAAAATTCCTTGGACAGAGGAGCCTTGTAGACTGCAGTCCATGGGGTCACAAAAAGTCAGACACAACTGTTGGACTGGGAACACACATACACACACACATAACTGATTCACTTTGCTGTACACCTGAAACCAACACAACAAACAAACTGTTAAAAATCAACTATTCTCCAATAAAGTCTTTAAAAAAGAAAAAAAAAACTATTAAAATTTTTGAACTCAAGGAGAGGATAGGGTTTGTACTTCAGTAGTTATGTCTCCAAATTAGTTTTCAGGTTATTTAGATAATGTAGAATAATCAGCTGTTTATACAACTAAATAACTTTAATCTGCTTGGCATGCAACAGAATCATTTGCTGCTCACTTGGTTACGTTATGTGAGGTACTGTGGGTCACCTGGCTGGCAGGCCAACAGTGTTTCATTATGCTTAACTGGGTTCTGTTGAGCTGGACTCAGTTCCATGATACTTTTTTCAAAATTGATGGAAGTAATAACCATTTTTTAAGAAAATGCTTTCATATTGAAAGATATGAGCAAGAAAAGTGGAGCCTAACTATACAGTTTTATTTAATGCTTCTACTGAGATGAAGCAAACTGTATTTACTTACATACTGTTAGCCAAAACATATTACACTAATCAAGCCTATGGTTTAAGATGGTGGAAGGAATTAATGTTTCCATGGAAAGCCTTGGCAATTGATATCACAATAGCCATGGATATATTATCCTATTACAGAGGGAGAATGGAGTTGGGAACAGAACTGTGGCTTCTGAGGCACTCTGGATGCAGAGAAACTGAAGATGTAGTCGATCAGATTTTGGAAATAACTGTAACAGGAAGTCTGAAAAACAAGAGGTCATTTTCATCTCATCAGTCCTAGATGAAGAGATCAAGCTCTGAGCCTTTGGAGTGGGAGTACTGCCTCCAAGACCCAAGACTAGTTGAGAGCTAACCCTAGGGAGTATCAAATAGTGAGAACTCACACAAAGAAAACCACTTGAATACAAGACCCCGGCATCACCCAACCAGTAGTTGCACCCTGTGCAGGATGCCTCATTTGAACAACAAACAAAACAAAAATACAAACCCAATCATCAGCAGACAGGATTACCATCTCACTCAGCCTCGCCCAGCAGAGGGGAAAACAAACAAACAAAAGAAATACTCAGCACAAATATCACTCTATATGAAGCTTACACAAGCCACTGGACGAAACTTAGGAGGGCAGAAACCAAAAGGAAGAAAGAATTCAACCTTGAAGCCTGGGAAAAGGAGACTTCAAAGACAGTAAGTTAAAACAAACAAACAAAAAAACAGGAAAAGACAGAGAAATACTACACAAAGGAAAGAACAAGCTAGAAACATAGAAGTCCACATAAATGAAGAGAAAATGGACAAACTACCTGGAAAAGAATTCAGAATAATGACAGTAAAGATGATTAAAACAAAACAAAACAAAACCTTGAAAATAGAATAGAGAAAATACAAGAATCAACTGACAAAAACCTCAAGAATTAAAGAATAAACATACAGAGACAAACAACACAATTCCTGAAATTAAAAATACTCTAGAAGGAATCAATAGGAGAATATCTGAAATACTGACATAGAATAACAAATCACTGAGCTGGAAGATAAAATGTTGGAAATAACTTCTGAAGAGCAGAATACAGCAAAAAGAATGAAAAGAATTGAGAATAGTCTCAGAGACCTCTGGAACAACATCAAATGTACCATCACTGGAATTATAGGGGTTCCAGAAGAATAAGAGAAAAATAAAAGGTGTGAGAAAATTTTTGAAGAGATTATAGTTGAAAATCTCCCCAACATGGAAAAGAAAATAGTCAACCAAGTCTAAGAGGCACAGAGAGGATACAGGATAAATGCAAAAAGAAACATGCCCAGCCACATACTTAACAAAGACAAAACACAAAGAAAGAATATTAAATATTAAAAGCAGCAAGGGAAAAGCAACAAGTAACATACAAGCAACCGTATCCAACCATTTTATCCTCTGCTGTCCCCTTCTCCCCTTGTCTTAAATCTTTCCCCAGCATCAGGGTGTTTTCTAATGAATTGGCTCTATGCATCAAGAGCTTCACCTTCAAAAATAGTCCCTGCAATGAATATTCAGGATTGCTTTGGCTATTGGGGATTTTTTCTTGTTATTGTACCATATAAATTATTGGGGTTTTCTTGTATATAATCTTTTCTATTTATGCTTTTAAGATTCTCTCCTTGTGTCTTATTTTTGACAATTTAACTATACAGCTGAACCTTTGACAACATGGGAGTTAACATCCCTTGCACAGTTGAAAATCTGTGTCTAACTCTATAGTTTGCCATGTATATGAGGTTTACATTGCAGAGTCAACAAACTGCAGAACGTGTACTACTTTACTATGTATTTATTGGGGGAAAATACCTGCATATAACTGTTCTCTCATTTAAACCCATGTATGAGAATGAACTATAGTATGTGACAATGTGAGTCTGTTTGGGTTCATCTTATTTGGAACATGGCAGTTTGCTGGATTTTAATGTCTGTGTTGTTTCCCCAAGTTAGGAAAACATTCAGCCATTATTTCCTAAAAAAAAAAAAAAAAAAAAAAAAAAAAAAAAAAAAACCCACCAAAAAACTTTCTACCTCTTCCTTCCGCCCCCGACCCCCGGACCTTTGTAATGTGAATATCAGTCTACTGGTCTGTGTCCCATAAGTCCCTCAAGCCAGCTTCTTCTTCTTCTTCTTCTTCTTTTTTTTTCATTCTTTTCCTTTTTACTCCTGTGATTTAATGAATTCTATTTCCTTGTCTTTGAGTTTACTGATTCTTTCTTCTGCTTCACTTAGTCTGCTGCCAGACTCTCTTTTTGAATTTTTCAGTTCTATTATTTTATCCTCAGCTCTGTGATCTAGGTACTTTGTTAAATTTTCCATCTCTTTGTTGAAATTCTCATTTTGTTCTTGTGTTATTTCCTGATGTCAGTTAATCTCTATGATCATATTTTTAAATTCTTTATCAGGTAAATCATTTATTTCCATTTCATTAAATCTTTTTTCAGAAGTTTTGTCCTGTTCTTTTGCTTGAAACCTATTCTTCTGTCTTCTCTTGATTTCTCCATTTTGATTCTATGCATTATATAAAACATCTATCTCTTCCAAGGTGAAAGAAGAGGTCTTGTGTAGGAGAGAAGGAGTAATCTTATGTAAGAGATCAGCTCAGTTCAGTTGCTCAGTTGTATCTGACTCTTTGCAACCCCATGGACTGCAGCATGCCAGCTCAAACATGTTCACTGAGTCGGTGACGCTATCCAACCATCCCATCCTTTGTCATCCCCTTCTCCTCCTGCCTTCACTCTTTCCTAGCATCAGGGTCTTTTCCAATAAGTAGGTTCTTCACATCAGGTGGCCAAATTATTGGAGTTTCAGCTTCAGCATCAGTCCTTCCAATGTAAAAAAATAAATCTTATCATTCAGAAGACCTGAACTCCTTGTTGCTTCTCAAACCTTTGTGATTATCTAAATTATCTTCTTTGTTATTAAAGTGATTCCCTATTATTGAGGGTATGACAAGACCTGTTAGTGTCCTAAAGGGAAAGATCTCAGTCATTACCTTGATGTAGGCTGGTTGGTAGCTTGACCCTTAAGAATGAGCTTCTAAAGTATGGTAATAGACATCTTTCAGGAGAAGACTGGGATGAGCATATTTGTCTTCTTTCCTGTGATTGGAGGCAGGGGGTGGGGCAGCTAAAAACTATTTCTTTGCTTGCTTCAGTCCCATTGACCTAGAGAATACAAGCCCTGCTGGCCTCCAAAGCTAGGCTATCAAGGAGTATTTCCTCTTGGTGATAGACATAAAAGCTAAGGCATCAGATGTGTGATTAAGGTGTTTCTTCTTTTCTGGAAAATAGCAGCCAGGCATGGGTCAGACAGAGAGCACAAAGATGGCCTGCCAGACTCTCCAGTCTCTGGAGACTATTGCAATCTTCTGCTAAATTTGAATTAAATACGAAAACTGACCCTCAGGTTATTGCTTTTTAAGTTATGCAAGTAAGCCTCTTTCAGGGAAAGACGGAGTGTTCTGGCCTGCTGCCTCTGTTCCAAGCCTTGGAGTACAGGTATTGGTGATTTCTCAGGAAACTGTTAAGCCCATTAAATTAAACAAGTTGCTTCTTTTATATATTATTGTGGGTCTTGGGGACTTAAGTCCCATTGGCTTTCAGAACTNGTTCTGGCCTGCTGCCTCTGTTCCAAGCCTTGGAGTACAGGTATTGGTGATTTCTCAGGAAACTGTTAAGCCCATTAAATTAAACAAGTTGCTTCTTTTATATATTATTGTGGGTCTTGGGGACTCAAGTCCCATTGGCTTTCAGAACAAGATGTCTTTTGGAGTTGTCTTGGGTAGAAGTTTTACAAATTGAGGCATTATATATAGGTGTTCTTTACTCCTTAATTAGAAGCACAGGGTGGTGACTTCTCGATTGTATGTCACTGTCTAGAGGTAGGGTTTATGATGAAATGGTGTCTCAGCCTCTCCTACCTATTTTGATCTGGTGTTCTTACCCTCACCTGCCTCCGCCATTATATGCCCAAGATGTAATTCAATGGGAATTATTCTGAATGTAGCTCTAGTTTTGGTGTGTCCATGAGAGGAGGTGAATTTAAGAGCTTCTTTTCTCACCAGCTTGAATTGGAACCGAACTGATAGTTCCTTCATGAGAGAAAATTTACTCTTATTCCTTTGAAAGTAGCATAACTAGAACTATCAGAATTCCAAAATCACTTTAATTTGAACAGATTGAGATGGTTAGATCTAAGTCTTGCCTATTGCCCCTTATGGAATTATATTATTTCCAATTTGTTGTTGTTACTACTGCGAAACCTTTTAGGATGCCAACTCAAAGTCTGGTGGACTGTTAAGGCCTCAAATCATCTCTGATCCTTGAGCTCCAAACATTCATCTCTGTAATCCTGTGACTTTATCAAAGCTTATACTTGATTCTCTAGGTTTTCACCTATGATTTTGAAAGAGCAGGTTTCTTTAGGTAAAAGCAGCACCCAAAGCCCTGTTTGTTTCTCTGGGATTCTCTCTTCTGGTGGATCAGACTGTGGTCTCAACATCTCTCCAGTACCCTGGAGCACATGTTAGTGTATGTGTCTCTGTGTACTTGAACATTTCTAGTTTTTCTCTAGGAGATAGTTCTTTAAAAACTATTCAGTCTAGCACTTAGTTGTCAAGACTCTATTTGAATTATGTATTATTCTTTATTCTAGATGATGAAGTACATTCAAAAAATTTTGTAACGTCTAAAGTTATGACAAATGATAACTGGACTTGAATTCAAGTTTGTTGTGTTATGAACTTCATATATTAAGCACTCTGGAGAGTGTCTGGCATTTAGAACATCACATCATCATAGGTTATAAAACACATTTTATTTACGTGTTCCCATTTGCTATATTTATTTTACCTTAAAATGAACTCAGCAGAAATTTCATGCAAATGTACAAATGCTTGCTCTTGAGATTAGTTGTAACCTGGCTATTGGGATAGAAGAGTTATTTCTAGAATGTGTTAATATCCTTGTGACTTTGAGTTTTTGTTACATAGTAATATTATATAGATTTTGATAGGAGGATATGCTATACTTTTCTCATTAGACTGTGTGCTGTGTCTTGTATTTGGCAAGACAATCCCAGATAATTATCTGTTAAATAGCATTCAAGTTCAAGTTAAAGTTCAGTCACTCAGTCGTGTTGACCTCTTTGTGACCCCATGAACCACAGCACACCAGGCCTCCCTGTCCATCACCAACTGCTGGAGACCACCCAAACCCATGTCCATTGAATTGCTGATGCCGTTCAACCATCTCATCCTCTGTCATCCACTTCTCCTCCTGCCCTCAATATTTCCCAGCATCAGAGTCTTTTCAAATGAGTCAACTCTTCACATGAGGTGGCCAAAGTATTGGAGTTGCAACTTCAACATCAGTCCTACCAATGAACACCGAGGACTGATCTCCTTTAGGATGAACTGGTTGAATCTCCTTGCAGTCCAAGGGACTCTCAAGAGTCTTCTCCAACACGACGCTTCAAAAGCATCAATTCTTTGGCACTCAGCTTTCTTTATAGTCCTACTCTCACATCCATACATAACAACTAGAGAAACCATAGACTTGACTAGATGGAGATTTGTTAACAAAGTAATGTCTGTTTTTGAATATGCTATCTAGGCTGGTCATAAGTTTCCTTCCAAGGAGCAAGTGTCTTTTAATTTCATGGCTGCAATAATCATCTGCATTGATTTTGGAGCCCCTAAAAATAAAGTCAGCCACTGATTCCACTGTTTACCCATCTATTTGCCATGAAGTAATGGCACCGGATGCCAGGATCTTAGTTTTTTGAATTTTGAGCTTTAAATCAACTCTTTTTCATTCTCCTCTTTCACATTCATCAAGAAGCTCTTTAGTTTCTCTTCACTTTCTGCAATAAGGGTGGTGTCATTGGCATATCTAAGGTTATTGATATTTCTCCCCGCAATCTTGATTCCAGCTTGTGCTTCCTTCAGTCCAGTGTTTCTCATGATGTACTCTGGATATAAGTTAAATAAGCAGGGTGACAATATACAGCCTTGACATACTCATTTTCCTATTTGGAACCAGTCTTTGAATCCATATCCAGTTCTAACTTTTCCCCCTGATGTGCACACAAGTTTCTCAAGAGGAAGGTCAGGTGGTCTAGTATTCCCATCTCTTTCAGAATTTTCCTCAGTTTATTATGATCCACATAGTCAAAAGCTTTGGTGTAGTCAATAAAGCAGAAGTAGATGTTTTTCTGGAACTCTCTTGCTTTTGTGATGATCCAGTAGGGATGTTGACAATTTGATCTCTGTTTCCTCTGCCTTTTCTAAAACCATCTTGCACATCTGGAAGTTCATGGTTCACATATTGCTGAAGCCTTGCTTGGAGAATTTTGAGCATTACTTTACTAGCATGTGAGATAAGTGTAATTGTGTGGTAGTTTGAGCATTCTCTGGCATTCCCTTTCTTTAGGATTGGAATGAAAACTGACCTTTTCCAGTCCTGTGGCCACTGCTGAGTTTTCCAAATTTGCTGGCATATTGAGTGCAGCACTTTCACAGCATCATCTTTCAGGATTTGAAAAAGTTCTCTGAATTCCATCACCTCCACTAGCTTTGTTTGTAGCAATGCTTCCTAAGGCCCACGTGACTTCACATTCCAGGATGTCTGCCTCTAGGTGAGTTCTCACATCATCGTGATTATCTGTATCAAGACGATCTTTTTTTGTACAGTTCTGTGTATTCTTGCCAGCTCTTCTTAGTTCCTTCTGCTTCTGTTAGGTCCATACAATTTCTGTTGTTTATTGAGCCCATCTTTGCATGAATTATTCACTTGATATCTCTAATTTTCTTGACAAGATCTCTAGTCTTTTCCATTCTATTATTTTTCTCCAGTTCTTTGCATTGATCGCTGAGGAAGGCTTCCTTGTCTCTCTTTGCTATTCTTTTGAACTCTGCATTCAAATGGGTATATCTTTCTTTTCTCCTTTGGTTTTTGCTTCTCTTCTTTTCTCAGCTATTTGTAAGGTTTCCTCAGACAGCTATTTTGCTTTTTTGCATTTCTTTTTCTTGGGGATGGTCTTAATCTCTGCCTCCTGTACAATGTCATGAACCTCCATCCAATGTTCTAGCAAATTATAGTTCAATAATATTTCATGTTTATTAACAAGGAAGAGCATGTTCAAATTGAATTTTACTCAAAATAATATATTAAAGTACATATCACCTTGTGACAGTCCATAACCGAGAAGGGAATTTTCATATATAATCACATTGACTTCATTTGGGTCTAACTTTTGGAGAAAATCTATTTATTTTCTACTATTAATGGCTTTTTAAAAAATTAAATTTTGTTTTGATTGCTATGAGCAATTATGAGAAATCTTGTTACTAAGTATATTTTGTTTTTAAAAAATAATAAATAGAGTTACCATATAGCTAATGATATTATAGAAGAGGCCATCCTAGAAATACAAAAACTTTAATTTGGTTTACTCTCAAGACACACCATATTTTGGTTCCATTCTTATCCAGAAAGCCATATATTTTTGAGGCCTAATATTTTTTATTTTGTCACAGTGCAGAATTTTTCTTCATCTATTGGTAAGTGAGTTTGCCAAAGTATCTGGTCTTTTAAGGTTAGGTGTTAATATCTAATGTGGCAATTGATTCAGCATTTAGCTTTCAAGGCTATAGTTTAGTTTCTTAGTACTTTAATAAAAGAATGTAATAATTTTATTTTTGTGGGATGTCTCTGAACTGAAAGTTGCATTGGTAATATTATAAAAATTATTAAACAACTTATGAATGTACCTAAATCAAAATCTATACAGTAAAACAGAGTCATGATGAAAAGACCATAGAAGAGAATTCCCGGTAATATTCCCCTGCTAAAATGGTATCTCCAACAGGGATGTTTTTTTCTGGCCCTGTTTTTCAACATTCTTCAAACAGTATAAACCTGAGAACTGTAAAATATGTCTACATCATGTGTCAGTTTTGATCAGAAGACTGTAGAATCAAGCATAATAATAATGTGTCTAAACATTCAGAAAACAAAAATCATGTCCTCCGGTCCCATCACTTCATGTGAAATAGATGGGGAAACAGTAGAAACAGTGACAGACTTTATCTTTTTGGGCTCCAAAATCACTGCAGATGGTATTACAGCCATGAAATTAAAAAACGCTTACTCCTTGGAAGAAAAGTTATGACCAACCTAGATAGCATATTCAAAAGCAGAGACATTGCTTTGCCGACTAAGTCTGTCTAGTCAAGGCTGTGGTTTTTCCTGTGGTCACGTATGGGTGTGAGAGTTGGACTGTGAAGAAGGCTGAGCACCGAAGAATAGATGCTTTTGAGCTGTGGTGTTGCAGAAGACTCTTGAGAGTCCCTTGGACTGCAAGGAGATCCAACCAGTCCATTCTGAAGGAGATCAGCCCTGGGTGTTCTTTGGAAGGAATGATGCTAAAGCTGAAACTCCAATACTTTGGCCACCTCATGCAAAGAGTTGACTCTTTGGAAAAGACTCTGATGCTGGGAGGGATTGAGGGAAGGAGAAGGGGACGACAGAGGGTGAAATGGCTGGATGGCATAATGGACTGGATGAACGTGAGTCTGAGTGAACTCCGGGAGATGGTGATGGACAGGGAGGCCTGGCGTACTGCGATTCATGGGGTCGCAAAGAGTTGGACACAACTGAGCGACTGAACTGAACTGAAGTGAAACAGCACAATTAGACATTGGCAAGCTAGAGTGAATGTACCAAGCATTCAAAAGTCAGGTTAATGAGAGTCCACACATTTTCCATCAATGCATTTAATCTCACATGTGGTTTATTAAACTTATTAGTCAGGAACATTGAGCAAAAAACAATGCATTTTTCACAAATGCACATTTTGTATATCTTCCTGGGCTGTACTGCAAGATTGCTTGGGACAATAGTCATACACTCAAGAAAGAGAAGATGAGAAATTGGGCAATGAACTGAGAAAAGTTATAATAATTCTTAATACAGAGGAATTGAATAAAATGAAAATTAGAGTTTAATGTGTCTGTGCTATCTGGCCATGTACTTTACCGTTGAATGATGCATATCAGCTGATCTTGTGAATTCATCTAAAATTATATATGAACATATAGGTTTATGTCAAAAGATGTGCAAGGATGGCAGTGTTACTGAGAGCACAAACATCCCCAGTAATGGCTNGTACTTTACCGTTGAATGATGCATATCAGCTGATCTTGTGAATTCATCTAAAATTATATATGAACATATAGGTTTATGTCAAAAGATGTGCAAGGATGGCAGTGTTACTGAGAGCACAGACATCCCCAGTAATGGCTAAATAAACTTGCCATTTGACGGTTTTCTTGATATCTATTATGTGCATTTGGTTGGCAGGGTTCAAGTATTCTATATCTTTCAGATATTTTGCATTTTTTCTGTAAGTTACTAAAAGTAGAATGATAAAGTATCCAAATATAATTATGGATTTCTCTTACTCCTTAAGTTATATCAATTTGGCTTATGTATTATAAATCTTTGTTCATTGCATAAAATTTAGGGTTGTTATATCTTTTACAGATTTATCCCGTGCAAATTTTTTGAAATTTCTATTTCTGGTAAAAATTCTCTGGGCTAAAGTATCACATGATACTAAATTCTCTGGGATAATTAATCACATGATAGTTAAATATTTTCTCTTATTCTTAGTTTTTATATGCTATGTATACTTCTATTCTTTCACTTTTGACCTCTTTGTCTTTACATTTAAAACACATTTCTTTTAAATGGTATATGCACACATATCTAGTTTTATTATGTTTCATTTTATTGCACTAGGCAGATGTTATGGTTTTTTACATATTGAAAGTTTGTGATAGTCCTGCTTGGAGTAAGTCTACTGATATCATTTTTCCAAAAGCATATGGTCATTTTCTGAATCTCTATCACATTTTGGTAAGTCTCTCTATATATCAAACTTTTCCAATACTATTATATTTATTATGGTCATCTGTGATCAATGATTTTTGATATTGCTATTGCAAAAATAATGTGAGTTACTGAAGGCTCAGGTGAACATTTTTATGCAATAAAGCATTTTATATTAAAGTATGTGCATTTTGTAGATATAAAACTATTGCTCAGTTAATAGACTATATGTAAACATAACTATTATATAAATTGGATAACCAAAAATTTTTTGTGACTTGTTATATTGTGATACTCACTTTATTTCATTGGTCTGGAACCAAACCTGCAAAATGTATTTTGCATTTTTTTTCACTACTTAATTTTAATATAGTTTTTGGTGTAGTTGGATTTTAACCTACCATCTTTCTTTTCTGTATTTTTTCCATTTTTTTCCTTTGTTCTTTTTCTTTGTTTCCTTATTTATTGGGGAACAATAAGACTTTTATTTCCTATTTTATATATCTGTTACTGTGTGAAAAGTAAAAGTGTTAGTCGCTCATTGTGTCTGACTCTTAGTGACCCCACGGACTGTAGCCCACCAGGCTTCGTGTGTAGGATTCTCCAGGCAAGAATACTGGAGTGGGTGACCATTTTATTTGTTAATATTTTCTACTATAATATTTTGGCTTACATATTTCCTATAAGAAGTATGTTAGCATTTTTATATTTCTTGGGTTCAGTGTTTCTTTTTTCTCTGTATTTAAATTTTAGTTTCAGGGCTCTATTTATGCTACAATTTGAATGTGCTTATTTAGATAGTTTCAATATCTGGGGACCTTATGATGTGGCCCCATTGATAGATTTATCCCTGACAATTGAGTTGCCTTTTTTTAAATTTTTTGTGGGCTTTCTCTCTATGGTTTTACATGCAAAGATAACTGTGTGGAAGTTAGATACCAGGATAAATAGTATTTACATAAAGGGTATAACTTTTTTTGTTTGGGCTTCCCTTGCAGCTCAGCTGGAAAGACTCCACCTGCAATGTGGGAGACCTGGGTTCAATCCCTGGGTTGGAAAGATCTGGAGAAGGGAAAGGCTAAACACTCCAGTATTCTGACCTGGAGAATTCCATGGACTGTATAGTCCATGGGATTGCAAAGAGTTGGACACAACTGAGTGATTTTCACTTTATTTTATTTATTTATTTTTTTTGCTATTATGATACATCTTTGAGTCTATCTAAAGAGTAGTCAATGTGTATTTGGGGTTTTGTTGGATCTATAGTTATCTTCAATTCAGCACAGATTTTTAACACATAGCAAACTGTTGTAATCTTGATCTTACTGATGGTTCTGGATTTTTCAGAGTTTTTCTCTGGGTTACAGCTCCAGCAAATGCGGGTCTTACATTCCTATTCAGTTCAGTTCAGTCACTCTCAGTCATGCCTGACATCTGTGATCCCATGAACTGCAGCACCACAGGCTTCCCTGTCCATCATCAACTCCTAGAGCGTATTCAAACTCGTGTCCATTGAGTCGATGATGCCATCCAACCATCTATTCCTCTGTCATCCTCTTCTCCTCCCATCTTCAGTCTTTCTCAGCATCAGGGTCTTTTTAAATGAATCAGTTCTTTGCATCAGGTAGCCAAGGTATTGGAGTTTCAGCTTCAACATCAGTCCTTCCAATGAATATTCAGGACTGATTTCCTTTAGGATGGGCTGGTTGGATCTCCTTGCAGTCCAAGGGACTCTCAAGACTCTTCTCCAAACCAGTTCAAAAGCACCAATTCTTTGGTGCAAAAGTTCCTTTATAGTCCAGCTCACATCCATACATGAATACTGGAAAAATCATAGCCTTGGCTAGATGGACCTTTGTTGGCAAAGTAGTGTCTCTGCTTTTTAATATGCTGTCTAGGTTGGCCATAGCATTTCTTCCAAGGAACAAACATCTTTTAATTTCATGGCTACAGTCACCATCTGCAGTGATTTTGTAGCCCCCCAAAGCTAAAATCTGTCACTGTTTCCATTGTTTCCCCATCTATTTGCCATGAAGTGATGGGAACAGATGCCATGATCTTCATTTTCTGAATGCTGGGTTTTATCTCCGAAGTTAAATAAGCAGGATGATGATATGCAGCCTTGACATACTCCTTTCCTTGTTTTGAACAAGTCTGTTGTTCCATATCTAGTTCAAAGATTCTGGTTGTTGTTTGTTTTCCACTTTCTTAGTGATTGACTTCTGTTGTTTATATTCTGCTTTAGGATTAAAATGTGGTCAGAGATGGGTTCTCTGCTCTCCTAATTTACCCTCCATCTTAGGCAGATGCTCAGTCCCTAAGCCTTAGCAGTGGGGCTTTTTTAGTGTCCTGGCCAGTCTTTAACATAGTAAGGAAACTGCCTTTTTCTCAATGACTGATCCTGGATAGGACCAGATCTCTAGTTTGTGTCAGTGCAGGTTTCTGACAAATGGAGGTTTGTTTTCTTCTCTCATGGACAGACAACTTCTGGTGAACTCTTTCCTCAGTGGCAGTTGCTTTTGCCTGGGACCAGGGTCAGGAGAGGGTCTCCTTGCCTTTAAGAGATTGGCAATTCTTGCCAAAAGGCAATCCATCTCTTCCTATGTTTGCATAGCATGAGGGTTTCCGGACTCTCCACGGATAGTTAAGGTTTTTGTTTCACATTTGAGGAGGGTCTGGGTAGTGCTTGGTTCTCGCTGAAGAAGATCCTTTTCAAGNAAATAACTATGAGGACAAGCAGCACTTGGCTCCGGAACTACCTGCTTTTTGGTGCAGAGAGCTTCCTTCTTCTCAGTCAGAGAGAAAGGACAGACCGAGTAGCAAGGAACATGCAGTCATCCGTAAGGCCCTCAAGAGTAACAGCATGAGGGGCACTGACCTTGAGGGGGTAAGGACATCTGCACCAGGCAGCATTGAGATGCCTGACGGCCAGCTTCCCCAAACCATGACAATCAGCAAGGCTGGTAACTGGCTGACCTTAGTAACCCACCCGCACTGCTTTATGAACAGCACCCTAACTCAAGAGGTCCTCCACACACGCTCCGCCCACCCACTCACTCCCCACTGCCACGTTTCTGTACAGGACCTCTTCATTCAGCCCAAAGAGCCAGCAGGGGCTAAAGAAATGTGAATAGTGTCAACACAAATACAGATTACTGTTACACCACAGTAATTTTTCAGACCTTCCCAAGATCAACAGGGGTCTTCCCAGAATGAGACAAAATAAATTTCAGCCCTTACACCAGTAACCAGTGACCATAAGAGCCAGCGTTAGTTATGGGTATAAAGTGACTAGTGGTCAGTTATTGTTCATCAGTTAACACGCATAACTACGGCAACTCTACCCACAGCTGAGCACACTTGAGCATCTAATGTCAGATGTTAGTTAAGGGTCATGTCCCTGTAAACCTAAGCACCAAAGCGAAATTCACAATTTCCCTTTTTGCCCTTAACTGGTGAAGAGTTCAAGTACTGCGGTTCTACCAGAATGATCCTGGGTTGTGCCTCCTGCAAACATTTTACTTTTAAATATTTATTTTTGGCCACACCACACCCCTTGCAGGATCCTAATTCCCTGACCAGGGATTAAACCCATCCCCTCGGCAATGAAAGCTCGGAGTCTTAATCACTGGACCACCAGGGAATTCCCCATTTAATTCCTTAATACTACTAAATGTAGGTGAGAGAGTATCTCACCAGTGCCCACGGTCAGCACAAGATGACCTGCAAGACAAAAAGGCTCATTGACGAGCCTTGGAAGTTACTGTCATTGACCTTCTGACTCAGGGGACTTCAGCTCTTCTGACAAGGTTCCACGAGGGCTTCCTGACCACCAACTCCTAAACTATAGCCTGGGCCCTTAGAAAAAGCCCAGATCGGAGTAACTGTGCCAAAGCTCTAGAGGACACTTTCTCCGGGGACAGACAATTGTCCCAGTGGTCATTCAGTTCCACAGAGCAACACCTGAACAGAGACTCTGTTCCCAAAGCAGACTACTTCTATCAGCCACAAAGCTAAAAACTGCTGTTCTCTAAAAAGCTCATCAACAGACTCACAGTGATAACCCTGCACTGGGAGATTAACTTCCTGAAAGAGAGAGATCAGAACTGAAAGGAAGAGGGCAAGAGACCGTGAGGAAACCTTGCCCTCATCACCCCTCTCAAGAGGGGCTTTCCTGGGTCTAAACTATTGCCTCCACAGTAAGACCTTCCCCTGCCATCGCATAGGACGTGCCCAGGAGGGCAGTGGAAGTCCCAGGCGAAAGGAACATAGTTTAATGGGACTAAGAACCGAGTAAGATGGAAAGGGCTCTATGATGCGTGTCTAGAGGAAGGGCCCTATAGAAGGCTGCCCTCTAACACCGCAAACTGACCGACACCAGGCAGGAGCCAACGCGGGCACAGGTGCACACAGGAGCCGTTTCTGCCCAGGGCCCATCAGAACCGCACCTGCGACACCTCGGCAGTGAAGATTTCACGTCCCTTCTACAGGGAAAACCCAACTACTAAAAAAAACTCAGGAAAAGCAGCAAATGCATGCTGGTTCTTCCTGTTCTCCTTCCCATTTTATTATTCAGCTGTCACGGGAAAAGCTCCAAGTGCACAGCACCGAATAGCCAATTCCTCCACCCTAACCTGCAGCCAGCTTCAACTCCGCCTTCCCGCTCCGGGCCCGCCCCCAGCCCGCCCGCCCGCTCCGCAGGCCTCTGCCCGGCAGGTCAGTCGGTGCCCTGCTTCTGTTTGGCCAGGGTGCGCCTCAGCTCCCGCAGGTTCTCGGTCAGCACCTCCACCTCGTCCAGGCGGCCACACTGCTTGGCGTCGAAGATGTACGCCTTGATGTTGTCGATCTGCTGAAGCAGCAGCTCCTCCTCGATGGGCTCGGCGCCCTCCTGCCCATCGCTCTCCTCCTCGAAGGGGTTGGTGCAGGAGGCCTCCTCAAAGGGGTTGCCAGGGACAGGGGGGGATGCGGGTGTCCGCGGCGGGGGCTCATCTTCCTCCTCGAAGGGGTTGGGGGTGGGGTTGTCTGGCTTAGCGAAGGGATTCCCCGCCACAGCCTCCTCTTCCTCCTCTTCCTCAAAAGGGTTGTACTCTCTGGGAGATGTGTATAAGAGACAGCCCACGGTCAGCACAAGATGACCTGCAAGACAAAAAGGCTCATTGACGAGCCTTGGAAGTTACTGTCATTGACCTTCTGACTCAGGGGACTTCAGCTCTTCTGACAAGGTTCCACGAGGGCTTCCTGACCACCAACTCCTAAACTATAGCCTGGGCCCTTAGAAAAAGCCCAGATCGGAGTAACTGTGCCAAAGCTCTAGAGGACACTTTCTCCGGGGACAGACAATTGTCCCAGTGGTCATTCAGTTCCACAGAGCAACACCTGAACAGAGACTCTGTTCCCAAAGCAGACTACTTCTATCAGCCACAAAGCTAAAAACTGCTGTTCTCTAAAAAGCTCATCAACAGACTCACAGTGATAACCCTGCACTGGGAGATTAACTTCCTGAAAGAGAGAGATCAGAACTGAAAGGAAGAGGGCAAGAGACCGTGAGGAAACCTTGCCCTCATCACCCCTCTCAAGAGGGGCTTTCCTGGGTCTAAACTATTGCCTCCACAGTAAGACCTTCCCCTGCCATCGCATAGGACGTGCCCAGGAGGGCAGTGGAAGTCCCAGGCGAAAGGAACATAGTTTAATGGGACTAAGAACCGAGTAAGATGGAAAGGGCTCTATGATGCGTGTCTTGGCTAGAGGAAGGGCCCTAACAGAAGGATGCCCTCTAACACCGCAAACTGACCGACACCAGGCAGGAGCCAACGTGGGCACAGGTGCACACGGGAGCCGTTTCTGCCCAGGGCCCATCAGAACTGCACCTGCGACACCTCGGCAGTGAAGATTTCACGTCCCTTCTACAGGGAAAACCCAACTACTAAAAAAAACTCAGGAAAAGCAGCAAATGCATGCTGGTTCTTCCTGTTCTCCTTCCCATTTTATTATTCAGCTGTCACGGGAAAAGCTCCAAGTGCACAGCACCGAATAGCCAATTCCTCCACCCTAACCTGCAGCCAGCTTCAACTCCGCCTTCCCGCTCCGGGCCCGCCCCCAGCCCGCCCGCCCGCTCCGCAGGCCTCTGCCCGGCAGGTCAGTCGGTGCCCTGCTTCTGTTTGGCCAGGGTGCGCCTCAGCTCCCGCAGGTTCTCGGTCAGCACCTCCACCTCGTCCAGGCGGCCACACTGCTTGGCGTCGAAGATGTACGCCTTGATGTTGTCGATCTGCTGAAGCAGCAGCTCCTCCTCGATGGGCTCGGCGCCCTCCTGCCCATCGCTCTCCTCCTCGAAGGGGTTGGTGCAGGAGGCCTCCTCAAAGGGGTTGCCAGGGACAGGGGGGGATGCGGGTGTCCGCGGCGGGGGCTCATCTTCCTCCTCGAAGGGGTTGGGGGTGGGGTTGTCTGGCTTAGCGAAGGGATTCCCCGCCACAGCCTCCTCTTCCTCCTCTTCCTCAAAAGGGTTGTACTCTCTGGGAGATGTGTATAAGAGACAGCCCACGGTCAGCACAAGATGACCTGCAAGACAAAAAGGCTCATTGACGAGCCTTGGAAGTTACTGTCATTGACCTTCTGACTCAGGGGACTTCAGCTCTTCTGACAAGGTTCCACGAGGGCTTCCTGACCACCAACTCCTAAACTATAGCCTGGGCCCTTAGAAAAAGCCCAGATCGGAGTAACTGTGCCAAAGCTCTAGAGGACACTTTCTCCGGGGACAGACAATTGTCCCAGTGGTCATTCAGTTCCACAGAGCAACACCTGAACAGAGACTCTGTTCCCAAAGCAGACTACTTCTATCAGCCACAAAGCTAAAAACTGCTGTTCTCTAAAAAGCTCATCAACAGACTCACAGTGATAACCCTGCACTAGGAGATTAACTTCCTGAAAGAGAGAGATCAGAACTGAAAGGAAGAGGGCAAGAGACCGTGAGGAAACCTTGCCCTCATCACCCCTCTCAAGAGGGGCTTTCCTGGGTCTAAACTACTGCCTTCACAGTAAGACCTTCCCCTGCCATCGCATAGGACGTGCCCAGGAGGGCAGTGGAAGTCCCAGGCGAAAGGAACATAGTTTAATGGGACTAAGAACCGAGTAAGATGGAAAGGGCTCTATGATGCGTGTCTTGGCTAGAGGAAGGGCCCTAACAGAAGGATGCCCTCTAACACCGCAAACTGACCGACACCAGGCAGGAGCCAACGTGGGCACAGGTGCACACGGGAGCCGTTTCTGCCCAGGGCCCATCAGAACTGCACCTGCGACACCTCGGCAGTGAAGATTTCACGTCCCTTCTACAGGGAAAACCCAACTACTAAAAAAAACTCAGGAAAAGCAGCAAATGCATGCTGGTTCTTCCTGTTCTCCTTCCCATTTTATTATTCAGCTGTCACGGGAAAAGCTCCAAGTGCACAGCACCGAATAGCCAATTCCTCCACCCTAACCTGCAGCCAGCTTCAACTCCGCCTTCCCGCTCCGGGCCCGCCCCCAGCCCGCCCGCCCGCTCCGCAGGCCTCTGCCCGGCAGGTCAGTCGGTGCCCTGCTTCTGTTTGGCCAGGGTGCGCCTCAGCTCCCGCAGGTTCTCGGTCAGCACCTCCACCTCGTCCAGGCGGCCACACTGCTTGGCGTCGAAGATGTACGCCTTGATGTTGTCGATCTGCTGAAGCAGCAGCTCCTCCTCGATGGGCTCGGCGCCCTCCTGCCCATCGCTCTCCTCCTCGAAGGGGTTGGTGCAGGAGGCCTCCTCAAAGGGGTTGCCAGGGACAGGGGGGGATGCGGGTGTCCGCGGCAGGGGCTCATCTTCCTCCTCGAAGGGGTTGGGGGCGGGGTCGTCTGGCTTAGCGAAGGGATTCCCCGCCACAGCCTCCTCTTCCTCCTCTTCCTCAAAAGGGTTGTACTCTCTGGGCACGCGGGCTGGCGGGCCGAGGGAAGGCTCTGGAGCAGGAGGGCTGGCCGTGCCCTCGGCTGAGGGGCTGGCGAGGTCTTCTTCCTCATCGAAGGGATTCAGAGAGGGCGCCTCACTGCGCTGCGATGTGGTGCTCTGGGGCAGGAACTCCTGGCCCAGGGCTGGGGGCCCAGACCACCCTCGGAAGGGCTCGGTAGCCGAGCTGGGTCGAGAGGTCTCAGTGGCAGTGCCGCTCTGAGCTGGGGAAGAGCCCAGATCCAAAGCGTGAGCAAGGTGGGTGCGCGGTTCTCTGCCCGCCTCCAGCTGAAAAGGCCTGATCTCCCGGAAGTCCAGGGACCGAGTCCGCGTGTGCAGAGAGGCCGCCTGGCCCTGCTCGCGCTCCTGCTCGCGCTCCCGCAGCACCTGCAGCTGCTCCCGCTGCAGGTCCTCCTCCTCGGCCTGCCTGCGGGACAGCGCGATGGCCTTCTCAGTCTGCTGCTGGTCGTACTCGTCCTGCAGCTGGCGCAGGTTCTCCTGCAGCGTGCGCACTTCATCCGTCCGGCCCGCGGCCTTGGCCTGCCGGATAAAGGACGTGATGTTGCGGATCTGCTGCAGGAGGGGGTCCGGGTCCTCACTCTGCCTCTGGCCTTCCGACAGTGGGAGCCAGCCCTCAGCCTTTCTCAGCGGGGCACTACCCCTGCGAGGGGGCGCCACCTCCCCATTGGTCGCGCGGGACGCCAGGTCACTCCGCCTCTCCTCAAGCCTCCGCTGGGATTCCAGGGCAGCCTAGGAAGACGCCAAAGCCAAAAAGAAACACGGTCACCAGGCCAACAGCCACACTGCCGGCCACCACTGTGGCACGCCATCCCCGTTCCAGTGAGACCCCAAGCCCCCACCTCGGGACTGTGATATCCAGCTGCTAAAATCAAGCCACGATTTTTCACAATTAAAATAACAAACGACAGTAAGTGAAGGGGTAAGCTTTCCTCCATCTCACATTCACTGGCTAAGCACTTACCTTAAACCTCTGAGGTCTATTACCACTCATCTACACTGGAATCTCACACAATCTTAAATACACATATTATTCTCTGTTTAATACTGCATGTTCCAAAGTGTTCTAAGAACTCCCTGGTGTCTGGGGCGTCTGCAGCCTGTACTGTGGGGAGGACTGCCAGTCTCCATGGTATTCTAGACAGGAGAAAATCAGCAGAACCTCTGAAAGAAAAATNAGGTTAGGGTGGAGGAATTGGCTATTCGGTGCTGTGCACTTGGAGCTTTTCCCGTGACAGCTGAATAATAAAATGGGAAGGAGAACAGGAAGAACCAGCATGCATTTGCTGCTTTTCCTGAGTTTTTTTTAGTAGTTGGGTTTTCCCTGTAGAAGGGACGTGAAATCTTCACTGCCGAGGTGTCGCAGGTGCAGTTCTGATGGGCCCTGGGCAGAAACGGCTCCCGTGTGCACCTGTGCCCACGTTGGCTCCTGCCTGGTGTCGGTCAGTTTGCGGTGTTAGAGGGCATCCTTCTGTTAGGGCCCTTCCTCTAGCCAAGACACGCATCATAGAGCCCTTTCCATCTTACTCGGTTCTTAGTCCCATTAAACTATGTTCCTTTCGCCTGGGACTTCCACTGCCCTCCTGGGCACGTCCTATGCGATGGCAGGGGAAGGTCTTACTGTGGAGGCAATAGTTTAGACCCAGGAAAGCCCCTCTTGAGAGGGGTGATGAGGGCAAGGTTTCCTCACGGTCTCTTGCCCTCTTCCTTTCAGTTCTGATCTCTCTCTTTCAGGAAGTTAATCTCCCAGTGCAGGGTTATCACTGTGAGTCTGTTGATGAGCTTTTTAGAGAACAGCAGTTTTTAGCTTTGTGGCTGATAGAAGTAGTCTGCTTTGGGAACAGAGTCTCTGTTCAGGTGTTGCTCTGTGGAACTGAATGACCACTGGGACAATTGTCTGTCCCCGGAGAAAGTGTCCTCTAGAGCTTTGGCACAGTTACTCCGATCTGGGCTTTTTCTAAGGGCCCAGGCTATAGTTTAGGAGTTGGTGGTCAGGAAGCCCTCGTGGAACCTTGTCAGAAGAGCTGAAGTCCCCTGAGTCAGAAGGTCAATGACAGTAACTTCCAAGGCTCGTCAATGAGCCTTTTTGTCTTGCAGGTCATCTTGTGCTGACCGTGGGCACTGGTGAGATACTCTCTCACCTACATTTAGTAGTATTAAGGAATTAAATGGGGAATTCCCTGGTGGTCCAGTGATTAAGACTCCGAGCTTTCATTGCCGAGGGGATGGGTTTAATCCCTGGTCAGGGAATTAGGATCCTGCAAGGGGTGTGGTGTGGCCAAAAATAAATATTTAAAAGTAAAATGTTTGCAGGAGGCACAACCCAGGATCATTCTGGTAGAACCGCAGTACTTGAACTCTTCACCAGTTAAGGGCAAAAAGGGAAATTGTGAATTTCGCTTTGGTGCTTAGGTTTACAGGGACATGACCCTTAACTAACATCTGACATTAGATGCTCAAGTGTGCTCAGCTGTGGGTAGAGTTGCCGTAGTTATGCGTGTTAACTGATGAACAATAACTGACCACTAGTCACTTTATACCCATAACTAACGCTGGCTCTTATGGTCACTGGTTACTGGTGTAAGGGCTGAAATTTATTTTGTCTCATTCTGGGAAGACCCCTGTTGATCTTGGGAAGGTCTGAAAAATTACTGTGGTGTAACAGTAATCTGTATTTGTGTTGACACTATTCACATTTCTTTAGCCCCTGCTGGCTCTTTGGGCTGAATGCAGAGGTCCTGTACAGAAACGTGGCAGTGGGGAGTGAGTGGGTGGGCGGAGCGTGTGTGGAGGACCTCTTGAGTTAGGGTGCTGTTCATAAAGCAGTGCGGGTGGGTTACTAAGGTCAGCCAGTTACCAGCCTTGCTGATTGTCATGGTTTGGGGAAGCTGGCCGTCAGGCATCTCAATGCTGCCTGGTGCAGATGTCCTTACCCCCTCAAGGTCAGTGCCCCTCATGCTGTTACTCTTGAGGGCCTTACGGATGACTGCATGTTCCTTGCTACTCGGTCTGTCCTTTCTCTCTGACTGAGAAGAAGGGAGCTCTCTGCACCAAAAAGCAGGTAGTTCCGGAGCCAAGTGCTGCTTGTCCTCATAGTTATTTTTCTAATGAGAATATATCTCCTTTAGTTAGCTGGTGGTTTCAGTTAGGACTAGTTTACCAAACATACCCTTTCCCTGAAATCAGCTGCAGGTAGCAATCTGTTAGTAACTTAAGAGCAATGAGAACCAGACCTATAAGAAACATGTTTTTAAATTTTAAAAAGAATCACTGAATATACTTGACCAAACTAAAACCCTCTGATGGGACTGAATTCCTCCGTGGCTACATCTCCTGTAGTCACAGACATGACTGGAGTCAGAATTCTCTATCCCACTGTTGTACCATTTCCCGAAATTCATAGGCCCAAAGATGGGCACGATATTGGATTTACAGGGATGGGGGAGCATCATGGAAAAAGTGGCCTATGAATTGCAACCACAACCTCAAGTTCTTCCCTCATGTCAGTGTTTCACCCATCCTACATCCCTTCAGCGCAGACAGCTCCCATCCATCTCATCAGAAAATGAGCAAGTCCTTGATCTGTCCTTGGCAGACGTCCCTAGACACAGATCATTTGTGGAAGAGACTCTGGGGATTCGGGCATCAAATGAAGCTGACTTTCCCTTTTATGCCTTGATTGTGTTTTCCTTTGTCTAATACACTAAGGACACTTACTCATTATACTCGCTGCTCAATGTGTCTCTTTTGTTCAGATACTAAAATGTACCTGAGTCACCAAGAGCCATGTGGTAGGCTGGACGTTGGCATAGATCGGTGATGGGACTCAAGGTGAGAGGCTGGTCTCTAACAGGTCACAGGCTGTGGTGGTAGATTGTGGTGGTCCCCCGACAGGGACTGTTGGAGGGCCATTGATTTGCATGTACTACTCTGGGGCCTTGTATTGGAACCTTTTTAAAAAATAAAATAAGATATTCATGGTTGGGTGTGTGTGTGTGTGTGTGTTTGTGCACACCAAGAATTACCAGATAACATCTGGTCATCTCCTTAAGAATACCAGTCCTCTCCTTAATGACTTCTGAGTACAAGAAAACAGCCCCAGCTCCTGTGTTCCCCGTGTGGCCATGGCCTCCAGACAAAACCAGGAGTCTTCCCAGGGGAGAAATATGGGTTCCAGCTCTGCCCTTAATGCTCAGTGGTTCCTGCAATGTTGGTTAAATGAACTGTCTCACACAGGTGTCGTGCCCAAAGGTAGCAGAATTGGGCAGTGGGGAAAGAGAGGAAGGTGCCGAGTGGGTCTTTGATGTTGCCATCACTTGGAGCTTTGAGGCCGCCCAGGACTAACCCAGGAGGAGGTGATGTTTAGGGCAGTGTGGGGTGCCCTCAGGCTGCCACTTGCGTGCTGGCCCACAATCGGCCTCCAGCCGTTTGTCTCGTGCTCCAGCCTTGGCTCCAGCGGCTTCTGCTGCAGGCAAGCAGATCCTGGCTGTCACCGTGCATTCACCCCTGCAGGTTTCTAGGTGGCAGTTGGCCCTGCCAGCTCAGTTCTCTGGGGTCCAAAGAGTCCCTGACTTTTGACTTTGCCCAGCTTTCTCATGTAAGGACATTAGTGACAGCTATCAAACTCTTCATGTTTCTGAGCTGAAGCTGGAAGTCCTGAAGTCTTTTTGAAAACCATGCTAGGCTACTGAAGAGTTTAAGGCAGAAGAGCTTTTGACCTTAAAGTTCAGAAGAGGTGCTTCCTGTGGATGAAATGTCCTCCCTAATGTTAGAAACCTGAGTGTCTGTACATGAAGCAGGCCAGGGCAGCTTGGGTTTTAGAGTCAGGCAGACCTAGGCTGGAATCCCAGGGCTGTAACCCTTAGCATGCTTAACCTCACCACACTCTCTGATCTGTAAACCGGAGTTGTTGGCGGGTTAAATGAGGTGTCCACACCCAATACTTGACACTCTGACCTACAGCAAGCACTAAGCATTACCTGTTTGCTTTGTCTTTAAATTTTCTGCTTATTTAGCTGTGCTGGGTCTTGGTTGCAGCACACGGGATCCTCAATCTTGGCAGCATGTCAGACCTTTAGTTGAAGCATGTGGGATCTAGTTCCCGACTAGGGATTGAACCCAGACCCGTGCATTGGGAACGTGGGGTCCTAGGCACTGGACCACCAGGAAATTACCCTGCAAGGATTTTAGGAGCTCTGGAGCTCTGGCCAGGAGCTGGGAACAAAGACCAAGTATATTTCTTTCTTTCTTTTTTTTTTTTTTAATCACAGAGGTGGATTAAGAAACACTTAGGTCACAGCCCAAGTACACTGATCCATTAAAATACTGAGATTTCACCATAAAATTATACAGTGCTTCCCTTCCGCTACACGTTACCACCACATCAAAAGAACTCCAGTGTAAGCACACACTACAACTGGATGAGGAGCAAAACACACTAGGGAAGCCCAAAGTCACAGAGACAAAAGCTAAGACACTGGAGGAACGGAAGCCTCTGGCCACCTACAGCTATAGCGGACATTAAACAGCTCAAGTCCCGGCCAGAATAACATGCCCTTCATAACAGAGGCTTATTTACCTCAGTTCCTATTACCGAATACAGCCAATAATGTCTGACTTCCAACAAAACATTTTAAGTGTGCTAAAAAAAGGTAAGGGAAAAAAAACCTCACTCTGATAAGACAAGTATATATCACAACCAGATTCAGATACTAGACAGATGTTAGAGTTACCAGATAGGAAAGTTAAGTGATGAGTACGGTAGAGTCTAGTGGTAAAAGTAAATACTATGCAAGACAAGATGAGTAATGGAAACAGAGATAAGGAAACGCTAAGAAAGATTGAAAGGAAATGCTAGAAATAGAAAAACACTAACAGAATGCTTCTGGTGGGCACGTCAGGTGATTGGACACAGCCAAGGAAAGTGTCAGGTGATTGGACACAGCCAAGGAAAGACTCAGTTGATTGGACACAGCCAAGGAAAGACTCAGTTGACTGGACACAGCCAAGGAAAGAGTCCGTGAGGCTGGAGGTCGGTCATGGAGACTTCCTTTGTTGTTGAGTTGCTATGTTGTCTGACTCCGTGACCCCATGGACTGCGGCGTGCCACGCTTCCCTGTCCTTCCCTATCTCCCAGAGCTTGCTCCAACTCATGTCCACTGAGATGGTGATGCCATCCAACCATCTCATCCTCTGTCACCCCCTTCTGTCCTCAGTCTCTCCCAAGATCAGGGTCTTTCCCAGTAAGTCAGCTCTCTGCATCATGTAGCCAAAGTATTGGAGCTTTAGCTTTAGTATCAGTCCTTCCAATGAATATTCAGGGTTGATTTCTACTGGAGAAAGGATAGGCTACCTGCTCCAGTATTCTTGGGCTTCCCTTGTGGCTTAGCTGGTTAAGTATCCTCCTGCAATGTGGGAGTCCTGGGTTCAATCTCTGGTTGGGAAGATCTGCACAAGGGAAAGGTTACCCACTCTAGTAGTCTGGCCTGGAGAATTCCATGGACTGTATAGTCCACTACATCACAAAGATTCAGATACGACTGAGTGACTTTCTCTTTCACTTTTCCTTTAGGATTGAGTGGTTTGATCTCCTTGTAGTCCAAGGGACTCTCAAGAGTCTTCTCCAGCACCACAATTCAAAAGCATCAATTCTTTGGTGCTCAGCCTTCTTATGGTACAACTCTCAGATCTGTACATGACTACTGGAAAAACCATCGCTTTGACTATACGGACCTCTGTCAGCAAAGTGATGTCTCTGGTTTTTAACACTGTATAGGTTTTTCATAGCTTTTCTTCCAAGAAGCAAGTGTCTTTATATTTCATGACTGCAGTCACCATCCTCAGTGATTTGGAGCCCAGGAAAATAAAATCTGTCACTGTTTCCACTTTTTCCCCATCTATTTGCCATGAAATGATGGGACCAGATACCATGATCATTGTTTTTGAATGTTGAGTTTTAAGCCAGCTTTTTCACTCTCCTCTTTCACCTTCATCAAGAGGCTTTTAGTTCTTCACTTTCTACCATTGATGTATCATCTGCATATCTGAGATTGTTGATATTTCTCCCGGCAATCTTGACGCCAACTTGTGATTCATCCAGCCTGGCATTTTTCACATGATGTACTCTGCGTGTAAGTTAAACAAGCAAGTTGACTATGTACAGCCTTGACGTACTCCTTCCCCAGTTTTGAACCAGTTTGTTGTTTTTCTATGTCTAGTTCTAACTGCTGTTTTTTTTATCCTGCATACAGGTTTTTCAGGAGACAGGTAAGGTGGTCTGGTATTCCCATCTCTCTAAGAATTTTCTACAGTTTGTTATGATCTACACAGTCAAAGGCTTTAACATAGAAAATGAAGAAGAATTTTTCTTGTAATTTCCTTGCTTTTTCTATGATCTGGAGGATGCTGGCATTTGATGTCTGGTTCCTCGGCCCTTTCTAAATCTAGCTTGTACATCTGTAACTTCACAGTTCACATACTATTGAAGTCTAGCTGGGAGGATTTTAAGCATTACCTTGCTAGTATGTGAAATGAGCACACTTGTATGGTAGTTTCAGCATTCTTTGGCATTGCCTTTCTTTAGGATTGGAATGAAAAGTGACCTTTTCCAGTCCTGTGGCCACTGCTGCGTTTTCCAAATGTACTGGCAGATTTCCCTATTGAACTTCCCTACTGAAATGCAAATGGGAGAAAGGATGGAAAACAACAACAACAAAACCCCACAGAACATCCAAGAAAGATGGGACAATTTCAGAATACCAGGAGAAAAAAATCAGAGTACCAGGAGGAGAAAAATGAGAGAATAAAAATATTTTAAGTAATAATGGCCAAGAATTTTCCAAAATGAATGGCAGTCACCAAACTACAGGTCCAGGAGAGCTCTGAGAACATCAAGTAGGATAAGTACCAAAAATATACACTAGGTATACTTTTTTTTTGGCCTAGAAATTTTATTTTGGTGCACTTCACTGGA
>SJYW01030929.1:108654-126335 GCA_006410735.1 Raphicerus campestris | reverse complement strand
ACGAGTCAGTGATGCCATCCAGCCACCTCATCCTCTGTTGTCCCCTTCTCCTCCTGCCCCCAATCCCTCCCAGCATCAAAGTCTTTTCCAATGAGTCAACTCTTCTCATGAGGTGGCCAAAGTACTGGAGTTTCAGCTTTAGTATCATTCCTTCCAAAGAAATCCCAGGGTTGATCTCCTTCAGAATGGATTGGTTGGATCTCCTTGCAGTCCAAGGGACTCTCAAGAGTCTTCTCCAACACCACAGTCAAAAGCATCAATACTTCAGTGCTCAGCCTTCTTCACAGTCCAACTCTCACATCCATACATGACCACAGGAAAAACCATAGCCTTGACTAGATGGACCTTAGTCGGCAAAGTAATGTCTCTGCTTTTGAATATGCTATCTAGGTTGGTCATAACTTTTCTTCCAAGGAGTAAGTGTCTTTTAATCTCACAGCTGCATTCACCATCTGCAGTGATTTTGGAGCCCTTTAGAACTGCATAAAAAGGGTAAATCTAACCAAGGAGGTAAAAGACCTGTACTTGGAAAACTATAAGACACTGATGAAAGAAATTTAGCATGACACAAACAAATGGAAAGATACAGTGCTCTAGGATTGGAAGAATTATTCTAGTATCAGTCTATACTAACCAAGGCACCCTATAGTTTCAATGTGATTCCTATCAAAACACCAGTGGCATGTTTCACAGAACTGGAAGAAATACTTCTAAAATTTGCAGGGACACAAAATACTCCAAGTAGCCAAAACAATCTTGAGACAGAACATATCTGGAAGTATCATGTTTCCTGGTTTCAAACTATGTTACAAATCTTCAGTAATTAAAACATTATGGTACTGGGAAAACAAACAAAGAAACAAAAAAACAGAACAGACCAGTGGAACAAAATAGAGAGCCCAGAATTATGCCCACACTTATTTAATCTACAGAGGCAACAGAAGCAAGATTATATATTATGGAAAAACTCTCTTCAGTAATTGGGTCTTGCTTTTCCTATACCCTTTAATTTTCATTTCCATCCATGTTGTATTTGGCAGGATCCTCTCGTGGTGAAATAATATTTCATTTCATATATATACCACATCTTCTTTACCCACTCATTCATTGATGGGCACTTAAGTCATTTCTGTTTTTTTGGTTGTTATAGATAATGCTGTAATAAACATGGCAGAGCAAATACTGCTTTGACATTCTGCTTTTATTTTGTCTGGCTACATATTCAGAAGATGAATGGCTGAATGACATGGTAGATTAATTCTTTGAACAACTTCCATTTTATTTTTCATATTGACTGAACCAATTTCAGTTCAGTTCAGTCTCTTAGTTGTGTCTGATTCTTTGCAGCTCCGTGGACTGCAGCACACCAGGCCTTCCTGTCCATCATCAACTTCTGGAGTTTACTCAAAATTATGTCCATTGAGTCAGTGGTGCCATCCAACCATCTTACACTCTACCGTCCCCTTTTCCTCCCACCTTCAATATTTCCCAGTGAGTCAGTTCTTTATATCAGGTAGCTGAAGTATTGGAGCTTCAGCTTTAGCATCAGTCCTTCCAATGAATATTCAGGACTGATTTCCTTTAGGATTGACTGGTTGGATCTCCTTTCTGTTCAAGGGACTCTCAAGAGTCTTCTCCAACATCACAGTTCAAAAGTATCAATTCTTCGGTGCTCAGCTTTCTTTATAGTCCAACTCTCATATCCATACACGACCACTGGAAAAACCATAGCTTTGACTAGACGGACCTTTGTTGGCAAAGTAATGTCTCTGCTTTTTAATGTGCTTTCTAGGTTGGTCCAATTTACATACCCACTAATGGTGTACATGTATTCCCTATTTTCCAAATCCTCATGAACATTTGTTATCTTTTGTGTTCTTGATTATAGCCATTCTGACATATATGAAGTGTTACCTTAGTGTGGTTTTGATTTGCATTTCCTTGATAATTAATGGTTTTGAGCATCTTTCATGTACCTGTTGGCTCTCATGGAGAGAGAGGAAATGGCAACCCACTCCAGTATTCTTGCCTGGAAAGTTCTGTGGACAGAAGAGCCTGGCTGACCATGGTCCATGTGATTGCAGAGTCAGACATGACTTACTGACTGAACATGCATGCAAGTATGGCCATTTCTTCTTTTATTTGCCTGAAATACCATCACCCATCCTTTCACTTTGAACCTATGTGTGTCTTTAGTGCTGAAATGAGTCTCCTATAGGCAGCCTATATGTGCGTGTGTGCTAAGTTGCTTAAGTTGAATCTGACTCTTTGCGACCTCATGAACTGTAGCTTTCCAGGCTTCTCTGTTCATGGGATTTTCCAGGCAAGAATACTGGAGTGGATTTCTGTGTCCTCCTTTAAAGGATCTTCCTGATCCAAAGGTCGAACCTTCAACTTTTTTTTTCTTATGTCAACTGCTTTTTCAGATGGGTTCTTATGGCCACCTTGGAAGCCCAGGAAGCATATAATTGGGTCTTATTGATACAATTTTTGGTCTATCTAATCACTTTATGTCTCTTGATAGGTGAATTTTATTTATTTTATATTTTTCTTTTGGCATTGTCCAGTTCCCCAGGGGGCTTGGCAGGTGACACTAGTGGTAAAGAACTCACCTGCCAATGCAGGAGACTAAACGATCTGGGTTTGATCCCTGGTTCGGGAAGATCTCCTGGAGAAGGGCATGGCAACCCCCTCCAGTATTCTTGCCTGGAGAATCCTATGGACAGAGGGACCTGGTGGGCTATAGTCCATAGGGTTTCAGAGAGTCAGACACAGCTGAAACAGCTATGCATGATCTGCACAGTTGCCCAGGGTACAATATTGGATACAATCAGTAAGAAGTGGCTAAACCCTAGTGCATTGTTCACCCAACACTTGATTTTGATTCCCCAGGCCAGTGGGGATAGTGTCTTTCTGATAATATCTATTCAAGTTTTTGCTACCCCACATGGTCCTGCTTGTTGTCTGTTTTCAGACAAGGAACTTCAAATATGTAAGCATACTTATATTTTTCCTTTCTTCCAAATGTAGTATAACTTTTCAAATCCACTTTCCTTCAATCATGCAACACTGCATTCAGGTTGTTGATTTTTATATTTTGTGTTGAGGTTTTGGTTTTTGTCTGCAGGTACTTGGTCTGTTAGAAGCTTCTCTACCATTACTTAAGATCGTCAATTTTCTCTTCAACTGACTTCATTTCATGTAATACTCAATTTTATTTATTTATAGGAATCATGCAGTTAAAAATAAATCATTGAATGGGAATGTACTTTTTAACCAAATATTTTATTTTTTGTGTGTTTAGGTAGAACCAGCTTGTTTTAACTATTTTATTTTTATACGATTTTTAACCATGTATTGTTTGGAAGAATTACTATCCATATTTTAATTTCCTCTTTTATTGTGTATTTTATGATTGTAGACTAGTGTTTAGATTTACTTTTTATTTTTTCTCTTGTATCATCTACTTTGCCTGATTTTTATTCCCAATACACATTTCTCACTGTTTTCTAGTTATGATTTATATATTTGATATAGAAAAATCAATATTATAGTACAGTCTTTCAAACACTACTTTATATTTAATGGTAATTCAAAACTTAGATTTCCAAATGTTTAAACTTATTCATATTTCTACTAATTCAACAAACATAAAATGAAGCCTCCCATGTACCAGATAACTTATTAGTTATTATGAACACAGTAATAAATAAGAAGCTAATCTTCATCCTTAAGGACTGGGTCACATGCAAGAAACACTGTAGTAGAATCTGTATAATGCAACATGTCCTACACTGTTTAGGACTGATAGGTAAAATGTCCTAGTGCCCCACTCAAATTTTATCTTATAGAAAATATTTTATTGTTATTTTTGTTGCTTTAAGCTTTAGATTCATTCAGAAATCCTTCAGTTACTATTTCCCATGGATGCTTTCTTTCTCTTTTCAAAAGAATCCCTGAGAATGTCTCTCATTTATAATCTTTTTGCAAGGATTTTACACATCACATAATATACACTCCCATTGTCAGCCTTCAACCCCATTCTGTTTTATACTCACAAAATCACCTTGTGCTGTTCTCACATAGTCTGCAATGATTGAAATGTTGGCAGTTCATTTATTATGATTTTAACACTTTGGAAGAAAAGAAAAGATTTATAAAAGATGTTAGAAGCTCTAGAATGCTAACACTCAAATCTCACTCTGCTTCTAACTAAGCTAATATGTGTATACATTTCTGCAAGGTCAACTACAGGAGAGTATATATACTTACTGAGAAAGAAATTGAAAATTGTCTCAGACAGCAAAAACCACAGCAATGATACTCTAAGGTGAGTACTCTAAATAGAAATGATAATCAACTAGTTTCAATGAATTCATTTGTCATTTCTTTCATCAAAGAAGGTAGGGACTGTTTCTTACATGGCTTTATGCTCTCAGCTCCTAGCTAAGTTTTGCTTTCAAAACAGAAGTCAGGAAATATCTGTTGCCCTAAAAATGACAACCTACCATGTGTATCAAAACTGCACTTGGTAGGAGAGAGTTATGAATAAATGATATTATTCTTGTCCTCAAGGAATTCACAAAATTGAGAAAGATAGACAAATAAGCTGAACATTAATTGTGATTATATAATTGTAGTCACATAAATGTAACTGATCTGATAAACAGGGTACCGTGGGAAAAAAGTGAGAGATCAACCTTGACCTTTAAAAAGTGGTTTTAACAAATGTAGTTATGAATGAATAAGGAGGAAATTTTTAACTGAACTAGAGAGAATGAAGNTTTTTATTTTTTCTCTTGTATCATCTACTTTGCCTGATTTTTATTCCCAATACACATTTCTCACTGTTTTCTAGTTATGATTTATATATTTGATATAGAAAAATCAATATTATAGTACAGTCTTTCAAACACTACTTTATATTTAATGGTAATTCAAAACTTAGATTTCCAAATGTTTAAACTTATTCATATTTCTACTAATTCAACAAACATAAAATGAAGCCTCCCATGTACCAGATAACTTATTAGTTATTATGAACACAGTAATAAATAAGAAGCTAATCTTCATCCTTAAGGACTGGGTCACATGCAAGAAACACTGTAGTAGAATCTGTATAATGCAACATGTCCTACACTGTTTAGGACTGATAGGTAAAATGTCCTAGTGCCCCACTCAAATTTTATCTTATAGAAAATATTTTATTGTTATTTTTGTTGCTTTAAGCTTTAGATTCATTCAGAAATCCTTCAGTTACTATTTCCCATGGATGCTTTCTTTCTCTTTTCAAAAGAATCCCTGAGAATGTCTCTCATTTATAATCTTTTTGCAAGGATTTTACACATCACATAATATACACTCCCATTGTCAGCCTTCAACCCCATTCTGTTTTATACTCACAAAATCACCTTGTGCTGTTCTCACATAGTCTGCAATGATTGAAATGTTGGCAGTTCATTTATTATGATTTTAACACTTTGGAAGAAAAGAAAAGATTTATAAAAGATGTTAGAAGCTCTAGAATGCTAACACTCAAATCTCACTCTGCTTCTAACTAAGCTAATATGTGTATACATTTCTGCAAGGTCAACTACAGGAGAGTATATATACTTACTGAGAAAGAAATTGAAAATTGTCTCAGACAGCAAAAACCACAGCAATGATACTCTAAGGTGAGTACTCTAAATAGAAATGATAATCAACTAGTTTCAATGAATTCATTTGTCATTTCTTTCATCAAAGAAGGTAGGGACTGTTTCTTACATGGCTTTATGCTCTCAGCTCCTAGCTAAGTTTTGCTTTCAAAACAGAAGTCAGGAAATATCTGTTGCCCTAAAAATGACAACCTACCATGTGTATCAAAACTGCACTTGGTAGGAGAGAGTTATGAATAAATGATATTATTCTTGTCCTCAAGGAATTCACAAAATTGAGAAAGATAGACAAATAAGCTGAACATTAATTGTGATTATATAATTGTAGTCACATAAATGTAACTGATCTGATAAACAGGGTACCGTGGGAAAAAAGTGAGAGATCAACCTTGACCTTTAAAAAGTGGTTTTAACAAATGTAGTTATGAATGAATAAGGAGGAAATTTTTAACTGAACTAGAGAGAATGAAGTCCCTATTACACCCTAAACCAATGTATAAATAGCAGAGAATCAGAAAGATCAGGACCTTTTTAGGGAAATTTCACCAATGTTGGGAAGTCAACTGGCATCAGGTCAAAATTATTTACACATTTTATTCTTTAGGTGGTATGGAATGATACATAGACTACTTGAATTAGGATGAAAATTCTGAAAGTGTGATGACACTTTCATTTGCTTACTCAGTACTTATTCCCACCATACCCCTACTTACATCCTGATACAACTCATTTTATTCAGTTATCTACTTTTTATAACATTGTATTTTGATTGAGGGAGTTAAGATTCTAGCAAGAATAAATCTCATTTCTAAATATCCACAACTTTTCAAATTTGAAATTTTTAATCATCACAGTTCAGTTCAGTTCAGTTGCTCAGTCATGTCTGACTCTTTGCGACCCCATGAATCACAGCATGCCAGGCCTCCCTGTCCATCACCATCTCCCGGAGTTCACTCAGACTCACGTTCATCCATTCCGTGATGCCATGTAGCCATCTCATCCTCTGTCGTCCCCTTCTCCTCCTGCCCCCAATCCCTCCCAGCATCAGAGTATTTTCCAATGAGTGAACTCTTTGCATGAGGTGGCCAAAAGTACTGGAGTTTGAGCTTTAGCATCATCCCTTCCAAAGAAATCCTAGGGCTGATCTCCTTCAGAATGGACTGAGATAGACTTTCAGGATACATTAGGGAAAATAGCTGAAGTGGCTCTCAGTAGGGAGAAACAGGTGAAGCGCCTTTGACTCGGCTCTGCTTAGCACCTCTGGGAATGGAATATCCAATAGCTCAGCACACCTATTTGGGGATTATTCCTCTAAACAATTTACATTAATTGCATCTCTCTGAGTCATGAACCCATGACTGAAGTCAGTTAACACAAGCATTGTCTTACTGACTTTTTCTTTCCAAAGTAGAAACATGGCCCAAGTCAATGTTACACTGAAGAGATCAATTGTAGGAAAGACGTACTCTTTCTTTTGTGTATCAAGACATTTAATAGCCCTTGGTGAAGTGCACAGAGATCACATAATCATGAAGGGCACAAAAAATAGGAAGAATTTGTCATATAGAAAACAGAATGGAAACCAGGATCTTTGAGCAGATGTCAAAGCAAGTGACATTAATTAAGAGCGTGATGAGGGTTAGAAATCACTTCCATGGGAAAAGGGAATATAAACTACTGTTACAGACTATAGATTCTTGTTGGTACTTATCTCTCTTGTTATAAGTTTTTCTTTTACTATTCAGCTGCATAAGTTTAAGAGGAAGAGTCATTTCTTTGACTTAGTAAAAAGCTGAAGATTTGCCAAATAGGACAGTCCAAAGACAAGGAAGCAAGGGAATTAAAGGTGATGGGAAAGGCACTGAACAACTCATCAATATTCCAACTTCACAGGAAAAGTAGAACAGAGAATGTCTGGTAAGATCTCCATTTTATCAGTAGTAGCAGGGTTCACTAGAAGTTTTAATATATTGTCTTTGTTTGTTCTTTTTTTCTGTCTTTTCGATAGGAAAAAATAAAAATAGTATATGTGCCACAAAATATATTTAAATATAATCTCTTGTAAACAATTTTGTGTTGATGATATTAATGAAATAAAAAACCTCCAACTTTGATCAACTTTCTTTTTTTTTTTAGTATATACTTTATTGAAATATAGCTGACTTATAATGTTTCAGGTGTGCAGCAAGGTGATTCAGTTATACACATATATTATTTTTGAAATTATTTTCCATCATAGGTTATTACAAGATATTGATTATAGTTCCTTGTGCTATACAGTGTCTATTTCTTGTTGCTTATCTATTTTTTAATTAGAAATCTAGCATTCTATTAATAGTAAGTCAAACAAGTAGAATCAAAATGTCATAAAATTTTTAGTAGGCAAAAATGCATAAATTTTTGAAAGTGTATATATATATAATACATATTATTTACATATATGTATATGAAAGCTTTTCTAATACCTTTGAAAAAGGCTTGAGAAAGAACATCAAAAAAAGAAAAAAAGAAGAGATGGAGAAATTGGAAAGCATAAATTAAATGAAATGGGAGCACTGAATATGAAATAGAGAAAAGTGAAACAACCTAGATAAAAATAAAAGATCATCATAAGGCCCAGTTATTTTAATGATACTGGATGCTTGGGGCTGATGCATTGAGATGACCCAAACGGATGGTATGGGGAGAGAGGAGAGAGGGTGTTTCAGGATGGGGAACATATGTATACCTGTGGTGGATTCATGTTGATGCATGGCAAAACCAATACAATATTGTAAAGTAGTTAACCTCCAATTAAAATAAATAAATTTATATATATAAAAACATAACTGCTCATTAGAAATATATCTGGTGCTCTGAAGAAAAAAAAAGTAATAACTGGGCATTTGACTTGTTCAAAAAAATTCAAGTTGATTTGATATGCATCTTGAATTTTAAAAGAGATTGCAGGCTTTTCTGTTAAATCCTAGTTTTGGTGATATAGAGTTCTATTATTTTTCCATTGACCAATCATAATACAGTTGTATTAAGTGAGTAATAGTTACATAATGCAGAGAAGGAAATGGCACCCCACTCCAGTACTCTTGCCTGAAAATTCCATGGACCGAGGAGCCTGGTGGGCTGCAGGCCCTGGGGTTGCTGTGAGTCAGACACGACCAAGCAGCTCTGCTTTCACTCTTCACTTTCACACATTGGGGAAGGAAATGGCAATCCACTCCAGTGTTCCTGCCTGGAGAATCCCAGGGACCGGGCAGCCTGGTGGGCTGCTGTCTATGGGGTCGCACACAGCCGGACTTAGCAGCAGCAATTACATAATCACAGTACTAATAAATGTTTATCAGTTTTCACAANAGTCAGATAAGCATATTGCCTGCCTAGAAGATGTGTATAAGAGACAGGCCTGGTGGGCTGCTGTCTATGGGGTCGCACACAGCCGGACTTAGCAGCAGCAATTACATAATCACAGTACTAATAAATGTTTATCAGTTTTCACAATCAATTGTTAGACAAAAAATAGAAGATAATTACAATTGCAAGTATAATGGGAACATGATTAACCTAAGAATATAAATAATTACATACAGTTTGGGAGGTTAGCCAGAGTGATTTGGTAAGTGGGAGTGCATACATGCACATGTCTTCATCTGCTCAGTCTATGTCTTGTGCATTTAATCCGTTTACAGTTAAGGTAATTATTGATATTTATGACCATTTTCTTAATTATTTTGGGTTTATTTTCTGTAGGTCTTTTCCTTCTCTTATGTTTCCTGCCTAGAGAAGCCATTAGCATTTGTTGTAAAGTTAGCATGGTTTTGCTGAATTCTCTTTACTTTTGCTTGTCTGGAAAGCTTTTGATTGTTCCATCTAATCTGAATGAGAGTCTTGCTAGGTAGAGTATTGGTTGTAGATACTTCCCTTTCATCACTTTAAATGTATCACACCATTCCCTTCTGGCTTATAGAGTTTCTGTTGAGAAATCAGCTGATAGCCTGAAGAGAGTTTCCTTTTATGTTATTTATCATTTTCCCCTTGTTGCTTTTAATAAATAATTAGCATTTTCACACATTTTGTAAACATGCACCTCTATAGAATGTAAAATATTTCATATTTTTGTCAAACTTTATTAACCAGCAGTTTCCATAAACATTTACAAATAATAAAATTCCTTACATTGATGAGATTGCTCCATTGTAACATATTTTGAATTCTTCAACTTCACACTGACTCATTTATCACCTAAGATTCAAAAGTTCTTTGACATTATTGTACTCACCAATACTAATTCTTAATTTTTTTCTTTTCCTTAATTATTTCTTATTGAAGTATAATTGGTTTACAGAATTTTGTTGTTTTCTCTCAAACCTCAACATGAATCAGTTATAGGTATACATATATCCTCTCCCTTTTGAAACTCCCTCCCATCTCTAAAATTTATTGTACTCCTTAATATTCATTCAAGGAGCTAGAAAGAATAAATCATAAATACATTCAAGAAAAAGTTGACCAATATAGTGTTTGCATTTATCTGTATGTCTTTATTAGGTCATAATTTGTTTTATCAAACTATGTGCTATAATATTGTTCATTCTGTAATCTGATAAGATTTTATAGTATGGACATATATCATTTTTATACAAGGTATCTTGCAATAAGTGTTATAAAATTTGTATAAAGAGCCATGAAAACAGCATCAAAATGATTTTGAGCTGGATTCCAGAAGACTCCATGAAAAATATTTGGGTTGGCTTCTGAAAAAACTATAGAATCAATCTATTTTATTGTCAGTATCTGTTTATACTACATTTTAAATTCAACAAGTTGTTATTTCCATATCATAATACTCATTAGAGTCNAATGACTCAGACAAAAATCCACTGCATCCTAAAGAAGACGAGAAATAGCAGGTATCTTTTGCAGAGGAGTAAGCAGCATAGTCTCCTCACTGATTTAGACCAGAAGTCAGCCACCCCCCCCCCCCAGAGGTATGAAAGGATCTGATTCTCTCCCTAGGACACTCCAAATATACAATGCACGTTTCTGTTTTCATGAGAGAGGAGTCACAGAGAAGGTCCCTATTACTGAGGCCAATGCAGGACCAGGAAACACAAGTCCTGCTTCTCCCCGTTAATAACACAATAGCGAGGAAATATGATATATCTGCAAAAAAATACAGAAAGTTTCCTGGAATTTTCCTAAAACATGACACTGTAATACCCAAAAAAGGAACCTATAATACGGCACATATTATAAATTGTTTTAGTTTGTATTAACCAGTGTAATTGCAGCAAAATAAGTTAGTAATTACAGTCTCAAAAGTTTGTTCTAACTTGAGTTTAAAATTCTAAATAATTATTGGCATAGGTGATCAAACTAAAACTAAAAATGTAGAATAATTAATTCATGTTAGATCTATAAAATTAAATCAATGGTAAGACAGAGTATTTATTTAAAATATGCTAATAAACAAAAAGCAAAATAATAGATTATTGTGAAAATATAAAATATGTAAAAATTTATAAAAATAATATTTCTACTCTAATTTTGATTATTTCTTTTACACTATTTGGTTTAGGTTTATATTGCTCTTTATCTAGCATATGAACTTAAAAGTAATGTGTACTCTTCTATTGTTGGATGAAGTATCCGGATGCTGTTCAGTTCAACTATGTCCTTACTGATTTATTTATTTATTTATTTATTTGTTTATTTTTGGCCTGTGAAATGTGTCAATTACTGATAGAGAGGTACTGAAATACGTAACTAATATAAATATCAGTTTTTCCCGTGTATTATCTCATGTTTGACATTCTCTTGTTAGGTGTTTGGAGAGTAAACTCTATATCATTAAGTAATGCTTCTTTTCATCTGTGATAATTGCTCTTGCTTTGTAGTCTTTCTGTGAAATTTATATAGCTACCTAAGGTTATTTNGTGTATTATCTCATGTTTGACATTCTCTTGTTAGGTGTTTGGAGATTAAACTCTATATCATTAAGTAATGCTTCTTTTCATCCCTGATAATTGCTCTTGCTTTGTAGTCTTTCTGTGAAATTTATATAGCTACCTAAGGTTATTTTTGGTTTTGTTTTTTGTTAATTTTACCATGGTATATTTTTCTCTGTCCCCTTACTTTTAATCTGTTTTCTGTGTTTAGTCTTTTTTAGATAATATATATCTGGATCTTTTTTAATTGTTTCAGACACTCTCTGTATTTTAATTGGTATGTTTAGACCCATCATACTTTAACTGATTGGTGATATAGTTGGATTAATATCTAATGCACTTGTAACTATTTTATATTCCAAGATCTATGTCCTTGTTTCTTCTTCTTNAATAGCAGTGAGTAAATAAAAATACTACCTATTTGCTTGACCTTTCTCTAATAAGAAACTTTGATCCTTTGAAAAAGACAGGAACCCCCTTGCCCTCAATGACTCAGACAAAAATCCACTGCATCCTAAAGAAGACGAGAAATAGCAGGTATCTTTTGCAGAGGAGTAAGCAGCATAGTCTCCTCACTGATTTAGATCAGAAGTCAGCCCCGCCCACCCCTAGAGGTATGAAAGGATCTGATTCTCTCCCTAGGACACTCCAAATATACAACGCACGTTTCTGTTTTCATGAGAGAGGAGTCACAGAGAAGGTCCCTATTACTGAGGCCAATGCAGGACCAGGAAACACAAGTCCTGCTTCTCCCCGTTAATAACACAATAGCGAGAAAATATGATATATCTGCAAAAAAATACAGAAAGTTTCCTGGAATTTTCCTAAAACATGACACTGTAATACCCAAAAAAGGAACCTATAATACACATATTATAAATTGTTTTAGTTTGTATTAACCAGTGTAATTGCAGCAAAATAAGTTAGTAATTACAGTCTCAAAAGTTTGTTCTAACTTGGGTTTAAAATTCTAGATAATTATTGGCATAGGTGATCAAACTAAAACTAAAAATGTAGAATAACAATTAATTCATGTTAGATCTATAAAATTAAATCAATGGTGAGACAGAGTATTTATTTAAAATATGCTAATAAACAAAAAGCAAAATAATAAATTATTGTGAAAATATAAAATATGTAAAAATTTATAAAAATAATATTTCTACTCTAATTTTGATTATTTCTTTTACACTATTTGGTTTAGGTTTATATTGCTCTTTATCTATCATATGAACTTAAAAACAATGTGTACTCTTCTATTGTTGGATGAAGTATCCGGGTGCTGTTCAGTTCAACTATGTCCTTACTGTTTTATTTATTTATTTATTTGTTTGTTTATTTTTGGCCTGTGAAATGTGTCAATTACTGATAGAGAGGTACTGAAATACGTAACTAATAGAAATATCAGTTTTTCCCGTGTATTATCTCATGTTTGACATTCTCTTGTTAGGTGTTTGGAGATTAAACTCTATATCATTAAGTAATGCTTCTTTTCATCCCTGATAATTGCTCTTGCTTTGTAGTCTTTCTGTGAAATTTATATAGCTACCTAAGGTTATTTTTGGTTTTGTTTTTTGTTAATTTTACCATGGTATATTTTTCTCTGTCCCCTTACTTTTAATCTATTTTCTGTGTTTAGTCTTTTTTAGATAATATATATCTGGATCTTTTTTAATTGTTTCAGACACTCTCTGTATTTTAATTGGTATGTTTAGACCCATCATACTTTAACTGATTGGTGATATAGTTGGATTAATATCTAATGCACTTGTAACTATTTTATATTCCAAGCTCTATGTCCTTGTTTCTTCTTCTTCTTCTTTTTTTTCCCCCCTACTCTTTTTCTGGCTTCTCTGGTTTTAACTGAGAATTTTATAATTCAATTTTCTCTCATTTCTTATCATATCAGTTAAACTTATTTTTAATCTACTTATTGCTGTAGTTTGCAGTGTACTTTTAAAACAAATCTAAGTCCATTTTCAAGCAATACTATATACTATTTTATGTGTATTTCATGTGCCTTATAGTAGGAAATGCCAAATTCCTAGAAATTAATGAAGGTAATCAATGAAACCACAAACTAGTTCTGTGAAAATATTAATAAAATGGATAAAATTCTATCTAGGCTAAGAATGAAAAAAAAGGTAGATGCAAATTATCAACACTCAAATTAAGTAATCAGTACTGATCTCTTAAACATTAAAAATGCAATAAAGGAATGTAATGACCACTTTATGCCTACAGATTTGATAACCTAGTGAAAATGGAGTAATTCCTTAAAAGATGTAATCTATAAAACCCAAACATGGAGAAATAGATAACCTGAATAGATCTATAGATGTTAAAGAATTTAGACCAGTAATTAATAAACAATCAAACAAGGAAGTGCTAGGCAAGATGGTATTTTTACAACTGAATTCTACATATTATTTAAGCAAAAACAGAAGTTCACTCACATTAGCTTATTTTGTGAGTCAGGTATTATGGTAATAACAAACCAAATAAAGTTATTAAAATAAAGGACAACTACTTATCAGTATCTCACACAAATGTAGATGAAAACATTTTAAACAAAGTATTAGTGAAATATATCTAAAAATATATAAAATAATTGCACACCACAACAAAGTGTGATTTATTCCAAGTATATAAAACTGCTTCAATGTTTGAAAATCATTTCGTGTATTCTATGTCATCAACAGGCTAAATATGAAGCATCTTTGATTATATAAATAGAAAAAAATAAAATAATATTTGACAAAAGCAAACATACATTCAAGTAAAACATTTAGCAAGCTAGGAATCGATTGTGAAATTCTTCAATTAAATAGATCTACAAAAGTAACATCATACTTAATGGTGAGAAACTATGACTTCTCCTTATGATTGAGAATCAGAGAAGTCCCCTTTACAGACCCTATTCAATATGAACTAGAATCATAGCTAATTTATAACTCCATAAAGAATGAAGAGACAAAATCAAAGAAAAAACAACAACAACAACAACACCCAGTTGTGGATATGACAGGTGATGGAATTAAAGTCCAATGCTGTAAGAGCAATATTGCACAGGAACCTGGCATGTTAGGCCCATGAATCAAGGCAAATTGGAAGTGGTCAAACAGGAGATGGCAAGAGTGAACATCAAAATTTTAGGAATCAACGAAATAAAATGGACTGGAATAGGTGAATTTAACTCAGATGACCAATATGTCTACTACTGTGGGCAAGAATCCTTTAAAAGAAATGGAATAGCCATCATAGTCAACAAAAGAGTCCCAAATGCAGTACTTGGATACAGTCTCAAAAACGACAGAATGATCCATTTATTTCCAAGGGAAACCACTCAGTATCACAGGAATCCAAGTCTATGCCCCAACCAGCAATGCTGAAGAAGTTGAAGTTGAATGGTTTGATGAAGACTTACAAGACCTTCTAGAACTAACACCCCAAACGGATGTCTTTTTCATTATAGAGAACTAGAATGCAGAAGGAATAAGTCAAGAGAAACTTGGAGTAACAGGCAAATTTGGACTTGGAGTACAGAATGAAGCATGGCAAAGCCTAATAGAGTTTTGCCAAGAGAACAAACTGGTCATAGCAAACACCTTCTTCATACAACACAAGAGAAAACTCTACAACTGGACATTATCAGATGATCAATATCAAAATCTGATTGACTATACTCTTTTCAGGCAAAGATGGAGAAGCTCTATACAGTCAGCAAAAATAAGACCAGCAGCTGACTGTAGCTCAGATCATGAACTCCTTATTTTCAAAGTCAGACTTAAATTGAAAAAAGTAGGGAAAGCTACTAGACCATTCAGATAGGACCTAAACCAAATTTGCTATGATTATTCAGTGGAAGTGAGAAATAGATCTGATAGAGTACCTGATGAACTATAGTCTGAGGTTTGTGACCTTGTACAGGAGGCACAGATCAAGACTATCCCCAAGAAAACGAAATGAAAAAAGGCAAAATGGCTGTCTAAGGAGGCCTTACAAATAGCTGTGAAAACAAGAGAAGTGAAAGGCAAAGGAGGAAAAGAAAGTTATACCCATTTGAATGTGGAGTTCCAAAGAATAGCAAGGAGAGATAAGAAAGCCGTCCTCAGTGATCACTGAAAAGAATAAAGGAAAACAATAGAATGGAAAAGACTAGAGATCCCTTCAAGAATATTAGAGATACCAAGGTAATATTTCATGCAAAGATGGGCACAGTAAAGGACAAAAATGGTACGGACCTAACAGAAGCAGCAGATATCAAGAAGAGGCAGCAAGAATACACAGAAAAACTACACAAAAAACATTTTCACAACCCAGATAATCATGAACCTGTGATTACTCACCTAAAGCCAGATATCCTATGCAAATTCAAGTGGGACTCAGGAAGCACCACTGCAAACAAAGCTAGTGGAGGTGATGGAATTCCAGTTGAGCTATTTCAAATCCTAAAAGATGATGCTGTGGAAGTGCTGCACTCAATATGCCAGCAAATTTGGAAAACTCAGCAGTGGCCACAGGACTGGAAAAGGTCAGGTGTTTTTTTTTTTTTCCAATCCCCCAAAAATATAATGCCAAAGAATGCTCAAACTACCACACAATTTTACTCATCTCACAGGCTAGCAAAGTATAGCTCAAAATTCCAAGCCAGGCTTCAACAGCACAACTGTGAACTTCCAGATATTCAAGCTGGATTTAGAAAAGGTAGAGGAGCCAGAGATCAAATTGCCAACATCTGTTGGACCATCAAAAATGACCATGGCATCTGGTCCCAACAAGGTCCATCTAGTTAAAGCTCTAGTTTTTCCAGGAGTTATAAATGGATGTGAGAGTTGGACTATAAGGAAAGCTGAGTGCAGAAGAATTGGTGCTTTTGAACTGTGGTGTTAGAGAAGGCTCTTGAGATTCCCTTGTAATGCAAGGAGATCCAACCAGTCCAAGGAAATCAGTCTTGAATATTCACTGGAAGATTAGATCAAATTACCAACATCAGCTGGTTCATTGAAAAAGCAAGAGAGTTCCAGAAAAAAACATATATTTCTGTTTTATTGACTATGTCAAATTCTTTGAATGTTTGTATCACAACAAACTGAGGAAAATTCTTAAAAAGATGGGAATAGCAGACTACCTGAGCTGCCTCTTAAAAATTTGTATGCAGTCAGGAAACAACAGTTAAAACTGGACAGGGAACAACAGAATGGTTCCAAATAGGAAGAGGAGTATGTCAAGGCTGTATATTATCACCCTGCTTATTTAACTTATATACAGAGTGCATCATGAGAAATACTGGGCTGCATGAAGCACAAGCTGGAATCAAGATTGCTGGGATAAATATCAATAACCTCAGATATGCATATAACATCACCCTTATGGCAGAAAGTGAAGAAGAACTAAAGGGCCTCTTGATGAAAGTGAAAGAAGAAAGTGAAAATGTTGGCTTAAAGCTCAACATTCAGAAAACTAAGATCACGGCAAGTGGTCCCATTACATCATGGCAAATAGATGGGGAAAAATTGGAAACAATGAGAGACTTTAATTGTTTGGACTCCAAAATCACTGCAAATGGTGACTGCAGCCATGAAATTAAAAGAGCTATCTCCTTGGAAGAAAAGTTTTGACCAACTTAGACAGTATATTGAAAAGCAGAGACCATATTTTGCCAACAAAGTTCTGCCTAGTCAAAGCTCTGGTTTTTTCAGTAGTTATGTATGGATGTGAGAATAGGACTATAAGGAAAACTGAGTGCTGATGAATTGATGCCTTTGAGTTTTGGTGTTGGAGAAGACTCTTGAGAGTCCCCTGGATTGCAAGGAGATCCAACCAGTCCATCCTAAAGGAAAGTAGTCCTGAATCTTCATTAAAGAGACTGATGCTGAATCTGAAACTCCAATACTTTGGCACCCTGATGGGAAGAACTGATTCATTTGAAAAGAACCTGATGCTGGGAATGATTGAAGGCGGGCAGAGAAGGAGACAATAGAGGATGAGATGGGTGGATGGCATCACCGGCTCAATGGACATGAATTCGAGTAAACTCTGCAAGTTGGCGATGGACAGGGATGCCTTGCATGTTGCAGTC
>SJYW01030929.1:0-95426 GCA_006410735.1 Raphicerus campestris | reverse complement strand
TTATAATCAACCTAGATAGCATATTCAAAAGCAGAGACATTATTTTGCCAACAAAGGTCCGTCTAGTCAAGGCTATGGTTTTTCCTCTGGTTATGTGTGGATGTGTGAGTTGGACTGTGAAGAAAGCTGAGCGCCGAAGAATTGATGCTTTTGACCTGTGGTGTTGGAGAAGACTTTTGAGAGACCCTTGGACTGCAAGGAGATTCAATCAGTCCATTCTGAAGGAGATCAACCCTGGGATTTCTTTGGAAGGAATGATGCTAAAGCTGAAACTCCAGTACTTTGGCCACCTCATGCAAAGAGTTGACTCATTGGAAAAGACTCTGATGGTGGGAGGGATTGGGGAAAGGAGGAGAAGGGGATGACAGAGGATGAGATGGCTGGATGGCATCACTGACTCGATGGATGTGAGTCTGAGTGAACCCCGGGAGTTGGTGATGTACAGGGAGGCCTGGCATGCTGCGATTCATAGGGTCACAAAGAGTCAGACAGAACTGAGCGACTGAATTGAACTGAACTGAACTGAAGAAAAATAATGACAAAAGTTATACTTAGATCTTAAGCTAAACCAAATTTTTTTAGGTAAAACAGATAATTCCAACATCAATGGCTGCTCAATTATATGAGTGAAATACATGTGTAGATTTTTTTTTCTTTCTTAAATATTTTAGTGAACCTTTTTTCTTCAAACTCAAAAAGCAAAAGTTTAAGCCTAGACAAATGGACAAATTCTTAAAAGTGTATAATCGCCCAAGGCTGAATCAGAATGAAACAGAAGAAAATATGAGCAGATCAGTTAATGGTAATGAAATTGAATTAGTAATTTTAAAACACCAACACAATCAAAGTTCAAGACCATATTGCTTCACAGGTAAATTCTGAAACTATTTCAAAGAATTGCCGAGGAAGGACCAATTCTGAACTCATTTTATAAGGCCACCATTACCCTGGTATCAAAATCAGAAAAAAAAGATATCACAAAAAAGAAGATTATAGGGCATTATCATCAATGAATAGATGCAAAAATTCTCAACATAATACTAGCAGAGTGACTCCAATAATACATTGGAAGAATAATACATCATGATCAAGTGGGGCATATCCCAGGGATGTAAAGTTTATTGAATATATGCAAATCAATTAGTGTGATCCAACATATTAGCAAATTGAAGAAGAACATTTGAAAGTGTTAGTTAATCATGTCCGACTCTTTNACATCATGATCAAGTGGGGCATATCCCAGGGATGTAAAGTTTATTGAATATATGCAAATCAATTAGTGTGATCCAACATATTAGCAAATTGAAGAAGAACATTTGAAAGTGTTAGTTAATCATGTCCGACTCTTTGGAACTCCATGAACTGTAGCCCACCAGGCTCCTCTATCCATGGATTCTCCAGGCAAGAATACTGAAGTGGGTAACAATTCTCTTCCCCAAGGGATTTTCCTAGCCCAAGAATCAAATCTTGGTCTTCTGCATTGCAGGCAGATTATTTACCATCTGAGCCACCAGGAAAGCCATATGATCATCTCAATAGAGGCAGAAAAAGCTTTTGACAACATTCAGTATTCTTTAGTGATTAAAAAATGCAAAGAATGGGTATAGGGAAAACCCACATCAACAAAATAAAGGCTATCTATGACAAACCTACAGCTAATATTATACTCAGTGGTGGGAAAGTGAAAGCATTCCCTCTATGATTAGCAACAAGATAAAGATGTCCACTCTCACCACTTTTATTCAGCAGAGTTTGGAAGTTCTAGCCACAGCAATCAAATAAAAAGAAATAAAATGCCTCTAAATTGGAAAAGAAAAATAAAAAGTGTTGCTGTTTGTAGATGACATAATTTTTATAGATGGAAGATCCAAAGATGACACAAAAAACTACTAGATCTCATCCATAAGTTTGATAAAATTGCAGAATAGAAAATTAATATACAGAAATCTATTGCATGATATTTGTCTTTGCCTTACTTCACTTAGTATGATAATATCTAGGTCCAATCATATTGCTGCAAATTACATTATTTCATTCTTTGTAAAGGCTAAGATTCATTGTATATATGCATATATATATATATATACCCATGTGTAATGGAATATGTGTGTATATGTGTGTGTATATATATAAGTTTTATCCATTCATCTGTTAATGAACAGTTCAATTGCTTCCATGTCTTGACTACTGTAATAGTACTGCTATGAATAGGTGCATACATGATTAGGATGCATACATCTTTTTGAATTAGTTTTCATCTTTTCATATATATGCCCCGTAGTGGATTTTTGGGAGCATTTGATAACCATTTTTTGATTTTTAAGGAAACTCCATACTGTTTTCCATACTAGTTGCACCAATTTACATTCCCATCAACAGTATAGGAGGGTTCCCTTTTCTTCAGACCCTCTCCAGCATTTATTACTTGGAGACATTTTTTTCATGATTGTCATTCTGACCCGTGGAAGGTGTTAACTCATAGTAGTTTTGATTTGCGTTTCTCTAATGATTAGCACTGATGAGCACTTTTTCATCTACCTATTGGCCATCTGTATGTCTTCTTTACATAAATCTCTATTTAGGTCTTCAATACATTTTTTGAAAGAGTTGCTTTTTTTTGTTGTTTTATATTGAGCTGTATGAGCTGTTTCTATATTTTGGAAATTAATCCTTGTTGATCACATTGTTTACAAATATTTTCTCCCATTCAGTAGGGTGTATTTTAAAATTTCGTTTGTAGTTTCCTTTGTTGTATAAAAGCTTTTAAGTTTAATTAGGTCCCATTTGTTTGTTTTTGCTTTTGATTCCATTACTCTAGGTGGGTAGTGGTGGTTTAGTTGGTAAGTCATGCTCAACTTTTGTGACACAATGGACTGTTAACTAAACACATTGAATTAAATCTTAGTTACTGAACCAGAATCAAAGCAACATGTGTTTCCAGTCCTGTTTATGAAGACTTTGAAAAATAAAACAGGAAATTTGAGAAGCTCTCAGTAAGGTACCACCTTTGAGTCTTGGTTTCCTGTGATATTTTAATTAATCTTTTTAGGTAACATTTTACATAAATTAATGTTTCTATTCTGAAAGAAAATTGACTTTTTCTTATAATTAATTTATAAATTTATATCTATATAACAGTGATCTTCAAAAATCATAGAAATATTTTATTGTAAATATTAGCTCATTTTCTTCTTATTTCAATATATGACATTGCACTAGTTTAAAATAATGAGCAATAAAGCTGTACTTCACAATGAATTAGTATATTAATTATGAGAAAAATCAGGCAAGCCAATGTTTCTTCTTTAGTTTCCTTGAAATTTCAATGACTGCCATTTTACTCAAAAATTGAGAACATTTTCAGATATCAGATAATGAATAAATGTCCTAATTATGTGTGATAAATACACTTTATTGAAATTTGAATGTCTACTTTTATCAGTTGCTCTCAAAATGATTTATGCAATTGAATTGCATATTTCCCATGCAATTAATTGCACATTTTTCTTTCTATTGATTTAAAAATAACATATGCAAATGATTAAGGATTGTTTGAGGGAAAATATTATGTAAGAACATATATCAAGTATATGGAGAGTCAGCGGAAATATATGCTATAAGTCTGACCTCAATGATACATATTTGTAAAATCCATGCTCCTAAAATATTGTCTTTAAATTTCTAGGACTTAAAGGATATGTATGCAGATGAAAGAAACTTTCCATTTTACTTGCAATTCATTGACATTATTCACAGTAAGTTGGTACTAGTATAAACACTAAAGATGTCTTCAAGAAAATTAGTGATACCAAAGGAATAGTTCATGCAAAGATGGGGACAATAAAGGATAGAAATGGAATGGACCTAACAGAAGCAGAAGATATTGAAAAGAGGTGGCAAGAATACACAGAAGAACTATACAAAAAAGATCCTTATGACTCAGATAACCATCATGGAATGATCATTCACCTAGAGCCAGACATCCTGGACTGGAAGCATCACTACCAACAAAGCTAGTGGAGGTGATGGAAATCCAGCTGAGCTATTTCAAATTCTAAAAGATGATGCTGTGAAAGTGCTGCACTCAATATGCCAGTAAATTTGGAAAACTCAGCAGTGGCCACAGAACTAGAAACAGTCAGTTTTTATTGCAATCCCGAAGAAAGGCAATGCCAAAGATTATTCACTCCCACACAATTGCGTTCATCTCACATGATAGCCAGACAAGGCAATGGCACCCTACTCCAGTACTCTTACTTGGAAAATCCCATGGATGGAGGAGCCTGGTAAGCTGCGGTCCATGGGATCGTTAAGAGTTGGACACGACTGAACAACTTCACTTTCACTTTTCACTTTCATGCATTGGAGAAGGAAATGACAACCCACTCCAGTGTTCTTGCCTGGAGAATCCCAGGGTTGGGGAGCCTGATGGGCTGCAGTCTATAGGGTCACACGACTGAAGCAATTTAGCAGCAGTAGCACATGCTAGCAAAATAATTATCAAAACTATCCAAGATAAATTGCAATAGTATGTGAACTGAGAAGTTCCAGATGTTCAAGCTGGATTTAAAAAAGGAGGAACCAGAGATCAAATTGCCAATATCCATTGGATTATAGAAAAAGCAAGATAATTCCAGAAAAACATATGCTTCTGCTTTGTTGACTATGCCAAAGTCTTTGACTGTGTATCACAACAAACTCTGAAAAACTCTTAAAGAGATAGGAATACCAGACCACATGACCTTCTTCATGAGAAATCTGTATGCAGGTCAAGAAGCAACAGTTAAGACTGGACATGGATCAACAGACTGGATACAAACAGGGAAAGGTGTATTTCAGGCTGTATATAATCACCCTGCTTACTTAACTTCAATGCAAAGTACATCATACAAAATGCCAGGCTGGATGAAGCACAAACTGGAATCAAGATTACCAGGGAAAGTATCAGTTACCTCAGATATGCAGATGACACCACCCTTATGGCAGAAAGTGAAGAGGAACTAAAGAGCCTCTTAATAAAAGTGAAAGAAGAGAGTGTAAAAGCTTCCTTAAAACTCAGCATTCCAAAAATTAAGATCATGGAATCCAGTTCCATCACTTCATGGCAAATAGATGAGGAAACAATGGAAACAGTGACAGACTTTCTTTTCTTGGGCTCCAAAATCACTGCAGATGTTGACTACAGCCATGAAATTAAAAGATGCTTGCTCCTTGGAAGAAAAGCTATGACAAACCTAGACAGCATATTAAAAAGCAGAGACATTACTTTGCTGACAAAGTCTGTCTAGTCAAAGCTATGTTTTTTCCAGTGGTCATGTATGGATGTTAAGATTTGGACCATAAAGAAAGATGAACGCCAAAGAATTTACACTTTTGAACGTGGTGTCAGAAAAGACTAGAGAATCCCTTGGACTGCAAAGAGTTCAACCAGTGAATCCTAAAGGAAATCAATCCTGAATATCCATTGGAAGGAATGATACTGAAACAGAAGCTCCAATACTTTGGCAACCTAATTCAAAGAACCGACTCATTGGAAAAGACCCTGATACAGGGAAAGATTGAAGGCAGGAGGAGAAGGGGACAATAAAGGATGAGATGGTTAAATGGTATCATAAGTTTAGGCAAGCTCTCTGATTTGGTGATAGACAGGGAGCCCTGGCCTCCTGTAGTCAATGGGGTCACAAAGAGACACTTCTGAGCAGCTCAACTGAACTGACCGGTAAAGCTGCTACCAAGGCTGAATTAGCAAGTACTAAATCATTGCCATTGCAGGAAATACAGTGTTAAATTCTAAGCCTCNAAAGGATGAGATGGTTAAATGATATCATAAGTTTAGGCAAGCTCTCTGATTTGGTGATAGACAGGGAGTCCTGGCCTCCTGTAGTCAATGGGGTCACAAAGAGACACTTCTGAGCAGCTCAACTGAACTGACCTGTAAAGCTGCTACCAAGGCTGAATTAGCAAGTACTAAATCATTGCCATTGCAGGAAATACAGTGTTAAATTCTAAGCCTCTGACCAAAGTACTTTGGTCAGTTTATCAATACACAACCTTGTTTCATTGGTCTTTCGCTTTAATGATACGTTGTTTAAGATATTATTGCTTCCTTAATACCGAATTCATGGACAACAGCACAGTTACTCCTGCCTGAACCAATCTTACCTGACACATGTATTTTCTCTATGAGGCACACTGCAGATTTCTTAGCCAGTAGGAATGCTAAACAGCACTTCAGCACTATGCTTGGGGGGCATTTTAAACAATGAAATCACCCTCAGAAAACACAAAAATGTGAAAAATATTTTACTGAATGAACCATGAAGAGTACACATATTTTCAGAGTTGAAACAAGAAGGCAAATATTACCCTATGCCACCTCAGCTAGAAACTTGAGACACAAGACACTCTTTTCCTGCTCTGCTGATGTCCAGGAATGCAAAGTGTGTACTGATTTGGAAATTATAAACACATTGCAGTCAGTAGGTGAATTTACAAGTGCATAATTAATGAAAAGTGATTAACTGTGCTTTTATTCTTAAGTTATCATCTGTATGCCAGTGATTACAAAACTGCTCAAACCTTAACTGAGTCCTTGGATCCAGATTGTAAATTCCTTGAGAATTTCCATTTCGATGTGAATTTTAGAAATGATCCCAACTTTCCCCAAATTGAATTTTTCCTCTTAAAGAGCAAAATCTAACTTTCTGTATTCTGAATAGTATTTAAAAAAAATCACAATCAGCTTAAAGCTTTATTCATATTTTATGTTCTTATCTTTAATATGAGGGCCCTAAGATCTGTCCTCAATCTTTCCATTCTTTTCCCTTACCCTTTAAACTCTAACCATTAGGATGCATTTAATGTCCTCAATATGCAATGTTATTTCTGGTCTCTGAGTCATTAAGCAACTTGTTTTCTTTGTGTTTGAAACACCTTTTACCCTAAACCTCTTTAATCTAGGTAATTGCCATTCTGCCTTTAGGATTTGTTTTACATATCACTACTTCAGAGAGACTGTTCTTGACTTTAAGGATTGTTTAGAATCACGTTCTTATATATTAAACATTGACGTTGACAATGCTCATTATATTTGTAATATTTAGTGGGTTTAATTTTCATTGTTACATACTCAGCCTGGAAAAATATAAATTATTATATTCAGTTATTGAAGATGTATTCTGCTTTTCTGCTACAAACCTGTCAATCAACTTAATCCTGTCAGTCTTCCAATAAGATCAGCTATTTTAAGATTATATGATACTAATTGTATCAATTAAATTTAGTGTGCTGAAAGAGACTGCAAAATATAGAGAAGCTTTACTTATTCAGAAGTGAATTATCTCTCAACAACAGAAGTCTAGACAGTTTAGATTTGCTTTGATCAAGTAATCTTGTGATTCAGTTCCTCTTTATACTACAGCTCTAACATTTCTGATTGGATCATACTAAACTGCCTGTTTGAAGCTGGGTTTCCTCTGTATTTACATTATAGCCTATCAGTTCAGTTGCTCAATGTGTGTGACCTCATGAATGGCAGCACGCCAAGCCTCCCTGTCCATCACCAACTCCCGGAGTTTATCCAAACTCATATCCATTGAGTCGGTGATGCCATCTAAACATCTCATCCTCTGTCATCCCCTTCTCCTCCTGCCCTCAATCTTTCCCAACATCAGGGTCTTTTCCAATGAGTCACCTCTTTGGATCAGGTGGCCAAAATATTGGCATTTCAACTTCAACATCAGTCCTTCCAATGAAACACCCAGGACTGGTTTCCTTTAGATGGACTTGTTGGATATCCTTGCAATCCAAGGGACTCTCAAGAGTCTTCTCCAACACCAGAGTTCAAAAGCATCAATTCTTCAGTATTCAGCTTTCTTCACAGTCCAACTCTCACATCCATACATGACCAATGGAAAAACCATAGCCTTGACTAGATGAACATTTGTTGACAAAGTAATATCTCTGCTTTTTAGAATGCTGTCTAGGTTGGTCATAAATTCCTTCCAAGGAACAAGTGTCTTTTAATTTCATGGCTGCAGTCACCTTCTGCATGATTTTGGAGCTTAGAAAAATACAGTCAACCACTGTTTCCACTTTTTCCCCATCTATTTGCCATGAAGTAATGGGGCCAGATGCCATGATATTAGTTTTCTGAATGTTGAGCTTTAAGCTAACTTTTTCACTCTCCCCTTTCACTTTCATTCTTTGGCATTGCCTTTCTTTGGTATTGGAATGAAAATTGACCTTTTCCAGTCCTGTGGCCACTGCTGAATTTTCCAAATTTGCTGACATACTGAGTGCAGCACTTTCACAGCATCATCTTCAAGGGTTTGAAATAGCTCAACTGGAATTCCATCACCTCCACTAGCTTTGTTTGTAGTAATACTTCCTAAGGTCCATTTTATATATATATACATATAAGGAAAATAACTTATTTACATAGTAACCATGTGTTTAATGATCTGATAAACTTTGAGACTATTCCAAAGTGGCTATATTATGTCATATTCCCACAGATCCTAATACTTAATATCTGGATTATCAGTCTCTCCCATTGGAATCAGCACACATTTCTAGTCAAATTTCTTTATGAAAGTATTAGTATTGCAGCAATGGTGGTTTCAGAGAATGAGTTGGGAAGTGTTTTTTCAATTTTTCTTAAGAATATTTTGTAAATATTTGGTATTTGTTCTTTTTCAAATGTTGGGTAGAAGTCTGTCCTGTAAATAAAGCTCATTCAAGTATTTTGTCTAGTCTGACAGTATTTGCATTTGGTCAGACTATTTAATCTATTACTTTTAATTTTGTCATTGATATAGTTGAATTCATATCTGCCATTTCACTTTTTAAATTTTCTATAGCTTTCACGATTTTTTGTTCCTCTATTTCTTCTTTACTTTCACATTAAGTAAATATATTCTAATGTAGTTTAATTTTACTTAATGATTATTTTCATTATTATGCTATACTCTAAGTACTGCTTTATGATTTACCATGTTCATTTGAATTTATCTGAATCAACTTCTGATTTATAATAGCTGAATTCTTGTAATATAAAATTTTACTACTATGTAACTCTATTACCTTTTCTCTTTTTTGTGGTATGGTAAACATACGGGAATATGTAATTGTATGTATTACATCTACTAGTATTTTAAGACCAAAAATACATAATTACTACATTTTTAATCTGTAGTAATTTCATTGCTTCCATTCACCATCTTTGTGCTATTGTTAATATTACAAATATTACAAATAAATTATATTTCAATATTTTTTATTTTTGGTTTATATATGTATATAATTTTGCAATTGCCTGATTTATAAATATTTATGTATATATATATATGTGTGTGTATGTGTATATATATATATATATATGTGTGTGTGTGTGTGTATATATATATATGTGCACATATCTTTAATATAAACATACATGTATGTACATATATNAAACCCAGGTCTCGTGCATTACAGGTGAATTCTTTACCAGCTGAGCCACAAGGGAAGCCCAAGAGCCTTCTTTTCCCCCAAAAATGTGTAATTTTGAAAAAAAGTTTTTGAGCCTATTAAACTGTTTATATGATTACTGAATACTACATGGCCTGAAGCAACACAATGGATTATGCTTGACTCTCAAATATATATATATATGTATATTTTTTTTCATATTTTTTTCCGGGCACCATACAAGATCTTAGTTACCCAACCAGGGATCAAACCCATGCCCTCTGCATTGGGGGCATGGAGTCTTAACCACTGGACTGCCAGGGAAGTTCCATTGAGTCAAAAATATTAAAGAAAATAAACAGTAATCCAGAATGGAAGGTATAGTAGAGATATTTTCTTTCACAAAAATAATTTTAACATGGCTTATCTTTTAGCTCATTGCTTCAAAGCAGCATCAGCTCTTTCATCTTCATTCTTGGAGATAACTTAGTTGCTTGCATTTCTGGTGGAACTTATATCTACTCAAGGTAGTCTGGCATATCAGCAGGGCAATGATGAGTTATTCATCTTGATAGCTTTAGAAAATCCTAGCCTAGAGGTCAAACTCACAATTCTTTATCAGACAGAAAAGAACTCAAACAAGTAAGTAATCAACTCAAATCTTTTTGTCAATCACTTTAACACTGGGCCTTGCTTTCAGTTATTCTCAGCCTTTCCTTCCAAGCTGTAGCAAATCTCCAAGGTTTCATCTCTGGTTAGACTTAAATCTAACTGACTCATTTGAAAAGACCCTGATGCTGGGAGAGATTGAAGGTGGAAGGAGAAGGGGACGACAGAGGATGACATGGTTGGATGGCATCACTGACTCAATGGACATGAGTTTGAGTAAACCCAAACTTGTTGATGATGTACAAGGAGGCCTGACGTGCTGCAGTCTATGGGGTCGCAAAGAGTCTGACACAACTGAGTGACTGAACTCAACTGAGACTTAAGTCAATGTCATCCTTTTACCTAGAATCCAGACCACGTCAACCTTTTCAATGTATTACCCTAACCCTTGTGATTTTTTCCTGCCTTTTCTTTTAATTTTTTTGCCTTTAATTTTTTTTTTTTTCCCTTTTTCATCTCTGAATCATTGAGGGCTTCCTCTTAATTCATCTAGTTGACGTCTTGAGGCTTCCCTGTTGGCTCAGACGGTAAAGAATCTGCCTGCAATACAGGAGACCCAAGATGTGTATAAGAGACAGCCCAGATTTAATCCCTGGATTGGGACGATCCCCTGGAGAAGAAAATGGCAACCCATTCCAGTATTCTTGCCTGGAGAATCCCATGGACAGAGGAGNAGGTTCAATCCCTGGGTCAGGAAGATCACCTGGAGGAGGAAATGGCAACCCACTCCAGTATTCTTGTCTAGAGAATTCCATGGACAGAGGAGCCTGGCAGACTACAGTCCGTGGGGTTGCAAAGAGTCAGACACGACTGAGCAACTAACACTCGCTGACAATTTTTTCAGGCAAAACTGTTTCATCCTAAAGTATTGATTGAACAAACTTTCTGAAAATGCAGTATATATGATGAATGTGTAGACATAAAAATAAAATGTATTAAAAACAAAATTTTAGGGTTACTTTTCTAAGTCTGTGAGTTTGCAATTACATTAACAACTAGGGAAAAACTCACATAGATTTTTGTTCCTCCCTTGATTTCACTGATGAATATATTTGAACTAACACACACAACTAAATAGCCGATGAATCAAAAATCTATTCTGTTAGTGCTTGTAACTATTTCTGAAAATGGTTCTTTGCTGAACTTAAGGAAATGGCCATGGATTATAATTTTATTTCATTTGTTTCCAGTTTGCATCCATGTGAAGAACTGTGCATTATAAAAAAAAATAATCTAACTTTAGGCTAAAGTAGTTTGTGTCGATTTTGAATCCTGAGATTAATTTGGTTAGGGCATCACAACTGTGAATATCATAAATTCAAAATATGCTTCCAGAGTGTTTCAAAGAGATTGTGTTACTGCATGACAAGATAAGAGGAACAATAGTAAGCAGCAAATATGGTAAACAGGCCTTGTCTTTGATATCAAACATTATGTTCTGAGATTTTTCTCTTGGTTTTCAGTCATTTCATTTTTATTTTCAAATAGTTTCCGATATATACTTGATTGTGTGACTTCCTGCATCTAAAGGTCAGAATAGTGGAAATGAAGGAAAAAAGATTAACAAAGTGATATTATTACCCAGCATAAGTCTGTGGTCCTTGCAGCCTGTGTCTATGGAAAACTCTCTTGATTCTTAGCAAGCTCAGATGCCCTTGAGCTCTACTCACTGTGTGAGCCAGATCTCCTGTCTTTTACCTACATTTGTTTCATTTTTCAGAAACATTGGAATTGAATCTTTGTTTTACTGTGTCTCCTTTCAGTGAAATTTTAGATAAAAGATGAACTAAAAATGTTATATTTTTTAATGCACATATTTGCTTGGGTACTTTTTAATTTCTCTCTGTGAACTTAGGTTGATAATTTAACCAACACTAGGGTGATTGTTAGTGATTAATATCCAAAAATGGTGGGACGTGGTTTAACTTAAAAGCTCCAGTATTCTAGATCACTTGGTGAAACATGAAAACATGATCTATTTTTGTAATTTAGCTCGTTTCCAGTTGTTTAACATAAGCCAATTTCTGTCATCCATGATTTGTTTTATAAAATAGCCAAGAAATAATTTACATAAAACAGTCGTTAATGTAATGGAACCCTGATACTTGATTCCAGTCAATCAGTTGTGTATGATCAAGCTCAAGAATCATAAGTGAAAATACAGTGAACCTGTGCTCATAGAATCTCTAAATAAAAGTAATGCAGGCACTTGAAGACATATGCAGATAAAACTTGCTTTTAATCCTCACTACTAAGACAGCATTTTTATGGATTTACTGTCACAACCCATCCTACTTAGAAAGAATCATAAAGTAAGTTTCCCTCTTTTTATTGGAACTTAAGCTTGAAAATATCTCTGTAGTTCTAGAGGTGATAAACTAGGACATTGTTAGTCAGCTTCAGTTCAGTCGCTCAGTCGTGTCCCACTCTTTGCGACCCCATGAACCGCAGCACACCAGGCTTCCCTGTCCATCACCAACTTCCAGAGTCCACCCAAACCCATGTCCATGGAGTCGGTGATGCCATCCAGCCATCTCATCCTCTGTTGTCCCCTTCTCCTCCTGCCCTCAATCTTTCCCAGCATCAGGGCCTTTTCCGGTGAATCAGCTCTTCACATCAGGTGGCCAAAATATTGGAGTTTCAGCTTCAGCATTGGTCCTTCCAGTGAACACCCAGGACAGATCTTTAGGATGGACTGGTTGGATCTCCTTGCAGTCCAAGGGACTCTCAAGAGTCTTCTCCAACACCACAGTTCAAAAGCATCAATTCTTTGGCGCTCAGATTTCTTTGCAGTCCAACTCTCACATTCATACATGACCACTGGAAAAACCACAGCCTTGACTAAACAGACTTTTGTTGGCAAAGTAATGTCTCTGATTTTTAATATGCTGTCTAGGTTGGTCATAGCCTTTCTTCCAAGGAGCAAGCGTCTTTTAATTTCATGGCTGCAGTCACCATCTGCAGTGATTTTGGAGCCCAAGAAAATAAACTCTCTCACTGTTCCCATTGTTTCCCCATCTATTTGCCGTGAAGTGATGTGAGCAAATGCCATGATCTTAGTTTACTGAATGTTGAGCTTTAACCCAACTTTCTCACTCTCCTCTTTCACTTTCATCAAGAGGTTCTTTCGTTCTTCTTGTTAGTCAATTTTTGTTTAATGACCTCTTCACTCGTCAGTAACATTAGTAAAGTGTTCAGTGCAGAACAGAGTCTTAAGGGACTTTTATTCTAAATGAATACAAGGGTAACATTTTCAAACAGAGGTTTATGAAATGTGGATGAAAACAGTGGCCACATTCAGTCTCCTTCGCATAATTTTTGAGCCATTCTTTCATTTCATGTGATAAGAGAATGTAGGTTGTACTAGATAATGGGAATAAGTAATATGACAATCACAGTCATAAAAAATCCACCTGCCAGTGCAGGAGATGCGGGTTCAATCCCTTGGTCGAGAAGATCCCCTGGAGGAGGAAATGACAACCCACTCCAGTATTCTTGCCTGGAAAATGCCATGAACAGACAAGTCTGGCAGGCTTACAAAGAGCTGGACACGACTGAGCAACTGAGAACACAAACACACACACAAGTTGTACTCACTTCTTTTTAATGAGCCTTCAATCTATGCCTCACCGGCATTCTTTAATGTGTTAACTATCTAAAATTCATTTGAAATTCTAATGTTTTGGAAGCTTCATACAATCTTTATTACCCATTTTGTTAGACAAATTGATTTTTTAAAAAACCTTGAACAGGAATGCATGGTTTTCATTAAGAATTCTTTTATATATTGTTATTAATAACCTATATGCATTAAAATATGTTTAATACTTGAATACTGGTCTTTGGCCTTTTTTTTTCAGTGTAAAAACATTGATTTTTCAGTAAAATCAAAAGGAATTTGGAAAAGGAAGGAAAGATAAAATGATGCTTGTTAAATATTAACAGAATACTTTTTTCTCTGCCAAAATTTTTATGTGTTCTATATTTATTAAGTATTACAAATAAAAAATAGGTCATTGGGACATGTAAGTTATGTATGTCTATCTTTAAACAGTTTAAAGAATGGATATTCCTCATCTCCGGGATAGGACTGTTCCCTCAGCCTCACGAAATACAACAAGTAACCTCATATATTCATCTTCAGGCATCTATTCCTATACCTTTCCAAAATCCTACCAAAGAAGATGTTTTGATCGATATCTTNCTATCTTTAAACAGTTTAAAGAATGGATATTCCTCATCTCCGGGATAGGACTGTTCCCTCAGCCTCACGAAATACAACAAGTAACCTCATATATTCATCTTCAGGCATCTATTCCTATACCTTTCCAAAATCCTACCAAAGAAGATGTTTTGATCGATATCTTACTAACTGGTAAGTTGTTTTCCTTTTATCTTACATATGTTATTTTGTAATTATTATTCTATTATGGAATCCAAGCATTTTAGAGGTAGTAGACACGTTGTAGAGATCCATTAGCTCAACAGCATCATTTTTTAAAGAGAAAACATAAGGTGTAAGAAATGCAATATCNTGTATCTGTCTCTTATACACATTTTATATATGCTTTTACAGATTTTTTCCATATAAGTTATTACAAATATCGACTATAATTCTCTGTGCTCTACAGTAGGTCCTTGTTAGTTATCTCTTTTATATAGTAGTGTGTATATGCTAATCCCAAATTTCTAATTTATTCCTACCCCAACTTTCCCCTTTGGTACCATAAGTGTTTTTTTCTGTGTCTATTTCTATTTTGTGTATATATTTTCATTCTTATCATTTTTCTAGATTCCACATATAAATGATATTGTATATTTGTCTTTCTCTCTCTGGCTTACTTCACTTACTATAATGGTCCCTCAGTTCAGTTCACTTCAGTCGCTCAGTCATGTCTGACTCTTCGCGACCCCATGAATCGCGCAGCACGCCAGGTCTCCCTGTCCATCACCAACTCCCAGAGTTCGCTCAGACTCATGTTCATCGAGTCCGTGATGCCATCCAGCCATCTCACCCTCTGTCATCCCCTTCTCCTCCTGCCTTCAATCCTTCCCAGCATCAGAGTCTTCNCGCCAGGTCTCCCTGTCCATCACCAACTCCCAGAGTTCGCTCAGACTCATGTTCATCGAGTCCGTGATGCCATCCAGCCATCTCACCCTCTGTCATCCCCTTCTCCTCCTGCCTTCAATCCTTCCCAGCATCAGAGTCTTCTCCAATGAGTCAACTCTTCTCATGAGGTGGCCAAAGTATTGGAATTTCAGCTTTAGCATCATTCCTTCCAAAGAAATCCCAGGGTTGATCTCCTTCAGAATGGAATGGTTCCTAGGTCCATTCATATTGCTGAAAATGACATTTTTTTCCATTAATTTTTATGGCTAAATAATATTCCCTTATATTTATCAACTATATCTTCGTTCATCTGTTGGCAGATATTCAGGTTGCTTCCATGTCTTGGTGATTGTAAATAATGCTGCAATTTTAATGTGATGTATCTGTAAATTTATTGGTGTTTGTCCTATTTGTAATTCACTTAGCTTCCAGGATTGTAGATTGTATTTCATCAAGTTAAGATGGTTTTTAGGCATTATTTTCTAACACTTTTTATGCTCCTTTTTCTCTCCTCCTTCTGAAGTACCCATTATATGTATTTTTGTGTGCTTACAAGTCTCTAACATTTTTTCTGAGCTCTCTCTATTTTATTTTTTTGATCTTTATTTTTTTTAAGCTTACACAATCTCCAGCAATCTCTCTACAACTTAGCTTATCTTTCTTCTGCCATTTTAAATCTATTGAACCACTCTAGTAAATTTTTTTATTTCAATGGATAAAATTTATAACTCTATAATTTCCATTTGGTTCTCCTTTATGCTCTCTGTTTATATTATCTGTGTTATGTGATATTGTCATTATATCATCACTTTACTTTTTAAATCATGATTTCATTTAGTTCTATAAATATGCTTATAATGGTTGCTTTAAAATCTTATAAATCAAACACTTGTTTCCCTTACAGGAGTTTCTTTTTGTTGTTCTTTTTTTTAAATGTTGCATTTATCCTGCTCTTTGCACTGTATTTTCCCCTTTCTTTTCATGCCTTATCTTTTTCTGTGTGTGTGAGAAAATGGACATTTTAGATAATGTTTTGTACCAACATTAGATATCCTGGAGTGCAGAGCCAAGTAGCCCTTGAGAAGCATTGCTACGAATAAACCTAGTAGAAGTAATGAAATTTCAGCTGAGCTATTTCAAATTCTAAACACTGATGCTGTTAAACTGCTGCACTCAATATGCTGGCAAATTCGGAAAAGTCAGCAGTGGTTGTAGGACTGGAAAAAGTCAATTTCTATTTCAAGCCTGAAGAAGAACAATGCCAAAGAATGTTCAAACTACCACAAGATTGTCGTCATTTCACATCCTAGCAAGGTAATGTTCAAAGTCCTTAAAACTAGGCTTCAGTATACGAAGTTCTTCATGTATATGAACTGAGACCTTCCAACTGCACAACCTGGATTTAGAAAAGGCAGAAGAATCAGAGATCATATTGCCAACATCCATTGGATCATAGAAAAAGCAAGGGAATTTCAGGAAAAAAAAATTTTGCTTCATTGACTATGCTAAAACCTTTGACTGTGTGGATCACACTAAACCATGGAAAATTATTAAAAAGATGGAAATACCAGAATGCCTTACCTGCCTCCTGAGAAATCTGTATGCAGGCCAAGAAGCAACAGTGAGAACCAGTCATGGAACAACGAACTGATTCAAAATTGGGAAAGGAGTATATCAGGCTATATATTATTACCTTGCTTATTTAACTTACATGTAGGGTACATCATGGGGCATGCCATGCTGGATGAATCACAGTCTGGAATCAAGTTTTCTGGAAGAAATATCAATAAACCCAGATATGCAGATGAAATCACACTAATGGCAGAGAGCAAAGGAGAACTTTGCTTCAGGGGAAGGGAAAGAGCCTCTTGAGGGCGAAAGAGGGGAGTGAAAAATCTGTCTTAAAACTCAACATTCAAAAAACAAAGATCATGGCATCCAATCCCATCACTTTTTGGCAAATAGAAGGGAAAACAATGGAAACAGTGAAAGACTATTTTCTTGGGCTCCAAAGTCACTGTGGGTGGTGACTGCAGCCAAGAAATTAGAAATGCTTGCTCCATGGAAGAAAAGCTATGAAAAACTTAGACAACATATTAAAAAGCAGAGATATCACTTTGCTGACAAAGGTCTATCTAGTCAAATCTATGTTTACTACTACTGGTGTTTTCAGTAGTAATTTACAGATGTGAGAGTTGGACCAGAAAGAAGGCTGAGCACCGGAGAATTGATGCTTTTGAACTGTGGTGTTGGAAAAGACTCTTCAGAGTCACTTGCACAGTGAGGAGATCAAACTATTCAACCCTAGAGGAAGTTATCTCTGGATATTCATTGGAATGACTGATGCTGAAGCTGAAGTTTCAATACTTTGGCCACCTGTTGGGAAAAGCCAACTCATTGGAAAAGAGTCTGATGCTGGAAAAGGGTGAAAGCAGAAGGAGAAGGGGAAAATAGAGGATGAGATGGATGGCATCATCAAGACAATGGATGTGAGTTTGCACAAACTCTGAGAGAAAGTTAAGGACAGGGAAACCTGACTTGCTGCAGTCCATGGGGTCACAAAGATTCAGACACAACTTAGTGACTGAAAAATAATAACAACTTTGGTTATTTCCTCTCTGATCCCTCTAGGCTTATTATCATCTTTTTTTTTTTTTTTTTGATGTTTGAAAGTGAATGTCATTCAGTAGTGTCCAACTGTTTGTGACCCCATGGACACATGGGATTCTCCAGGCCAGAATACTGGATTGGGTAGCCTTTCATTTCTCCAGGGAATCTTCCCAACCCAGGGATTGAACCTATGTCTCCCACATTGCAGGTGGATTCTTTACCACCTGAGCCACAAGGGAAGCCCAAATGAAAATATCTCAGTCTTGTCCTACTCTTTGCAACCCTATAGACTATACAGTCTACTGAGTTCTCCAGGCCAGAATACTGGAGTGGGTAGCTTTTTCTCTTCTCCAGCAGATCTTCCCAACCCAGGAATCAAACCAGGGTCTCCTGCATTGCAAACAGATTCTTTATCAACTGAGCTATCAGGGAAACCCTTTTTTTAGGTTTAATGACTAATTCAGTGGAATATTTAGTGCTAACTCCTACCCCCCTCAATGTGTTTCAACACAGACACAGATACACAGTGTTCAGCCTTGAATGGTTTCACTCATGAAATTCAAATCATGCAAGGATGGCAGCAATTTAGATAGAAATTTCATACCTGACCATAAACAACTGTTAAATATCACTAGCTATTCTGTTGCTTTCAATAATTCCTTGAAGCATAAGTTAATCCAGTAAATTCTACAAACTAAATTCTGGATCCTTTCAAAGAATAGTTGAGATTACTGTTTTGTTTGTTTGTTTTGACCCTAAGAGGACTCTGTTCACCTGTCTTATTCCAAGTTTATAGAAATGTGTGTTAGATCCTCAGTCATGACTGAGTCTTTGTGAACCCATGGCCTGTATCCCACCAGGCTCCTCTGTCCATGGAATTCTCCAGGCATGAATAGTGAAGTAGGTAGCCTTTCCCACTTTGGCCACCTGATGTGAAGAACTGACTCTCTGGAAAAAATCCTAATGCTGGGAAAGACTGAAGGCAGGAGGAAAATAGGATGACAGTGGGTGAGATGGTTGGATGGCATCACCAGCTCGATGGATATGAGTTTGAGCAAACTTGGGGTGTTGGTGATAGACAGGAAAGCCTGATGTGCTACAGTCCATGGAGTCACAAAAAGTCGGACATGACTGAACAACTAAACTGAGCCATTCCCTTCTCTAGGAGATCTTCCTGACCCAGAGGTCAAATCTGGGTTTCCTGCAGGCAGACCATCTCCCTGCATTGCAGGTGGATTCTTACTGTCTGAGCCACCAAGTTAGCCCAGGTTTACAGGAACAGCTAGAAACTAATTGGCCTTCAGTTTATTCTATTCTGGATCTCCTCTTAAATTTCTCTCTCCACAGCCTTAAGGGTTCTTGAGGGTGACTTTGGTCTTAAACTTCTTCACTCTTTGTTGCAAATGAATTCAGTTTCTTTGGGACAAGGTCAACAGCTATCTGTTTTATGATCCATTTTGCCTATCTATTCCAGGGAACATTTCTGAGATTGGGCTTTGGGGCTGATGATAAGGACAATACCAGGCTTCTTTGTGAATGGCACCTCTAGGTTAGGGGCTGAGCAGCTGTTGTGTGGGCAGCAGCTTGTAGTCTTTTTGACTTGTCTGTCCTGGCATCAAATGGCAGTCTCAGAAGCTAGGAGAGCAGTGATGAGGGCACCAGTATTCTCAACATGTCATACTCAAAGTAGACCCTCCATTTCACAAGAGGGGATTAAGAATAAGGAGTTCTCTACTTCTCTACCACACTTTCTTAAGCTTTGCTTTAGCAACAGAGAGCTTGGGAAAAGATGAGAAATGCTGTAATCTTTTTCTTTCCAGGTGAAATCCCTCCTACTGGATTCTGAGGGTGGGATCCTAGCTTTCTTGAGTTTAGCAACCCAGAGTGGAGTCCCTGCCAGGTTGATCTAGAAGAAGAGAGGGGAAATTATTGGTTCAAATAACAGACTTTCACCTTTCTAATTGAATTTTTGTAGATGTATAGATATTTCTTAATTTTTTATTACCACTTAGGATCCTTTACAGAAGCTTTAAAATTCCTGTGTATAATTTTTTATCAGTTTCACTGGAAAAGAGTTCAGAGAAGCTCCTTGTACTCTCTTATTGAAGGTAAATCTGTTGATTTGAATTGACTGAAAGAGGAATCCTGTCTTAAGTGCCAAATTTTGATTTCTGAGGTCCCATCCAATGCAATTATTCTGTCTCCTTTTCTTTGTTCCTTACATTAATTTCTTTTTAATATTTCATATCTAAAGTCTAATGACCACATGATTTTTCCCCAAGTTATTCATATTATTTTTTTTGTAAGGAATCATATTATACTGGCTCATTCTTAAATGGTAAAATGAGTTTAACTTCCTCCTTCATTGTTGCATGAAAACATGTTCAGACTTTAAAAAATAACTGGGAAAATGTGAAAATTATTTTCTCTCATAATTATTATGTTTTAAGTTTATATGATATATTAAATATTCGTGACTTAAAACATGAGCAATGTCAAATGATGTACCACAAGACACTCAAATTTTCAGAAAAATGAGATATCTCCTTAGATAAACGTGTCAGATACCAAACACAAAGACTATGATAAGCCCACCTATTTGATTAGTCTTGAACGCATGAAAATTGACTTGTATGTTGCTGAAATATCACAAAAATTAAAACCTATGTCTCTATGTAGTACTATTAATTCATAGGAAGATTTTAAGAGTGACTTAGATTTATTGCAAAGGTGAAAATGAATAAAATATAATAGCTTGAGTCAGTTTACATGCTGCTTTAGAAACATACATTAGTTTTATTTTATATCTTTCCAGAAGACACATGGTTATTAGCTAAGCTTTAAAATGAAACTTGTATACTAACCAAGTAGCAAGCAAAATGCTCAATATTAAATTGGCATAATTTAACAACTGCAATTACTAGACAAGGCGGTACATGAAATTAATGATCTTTGCATGCAGAGCTTCTAAACATAGCAATTGGGAGAGGTATGCTAAGCTTAAATCCACAATAATATCTAATAGATTCTCTCCCCAAATTACTAACTCAATCTCTGGTATAAAATGAGGGTGTTATCATTTCAAGAGTTAAGAAGTTACTAAGTACCTCATTTTCTACTAGTAGATTTTTAACTACAGGGAGAATTAAGCTTGTGAAATAATGGACATACTAATTTTTTCCTTCGAAATAAAATCATCATGTAAACTGTTTAATTCTTAATAGTTGTTAAGCCAGGTAATTGTGACAGTAGTATTGACTTTGGAAAGTTTTTTTTTTTTTAATCAGAAACTGAAATTGGATGGATGTTCACAAGTTTTAGTTATATAAATTATGATTATGTAACTTTTTAAGATAAGCACTGTTCTAATTGAAAATAATAAATTGCTATGAAAATAATACTAGTTGGCATTTATAAAGTTATATATTTCAACTCAGTTTGAAATGGTTTACAAACAATTTTAAATTCTTACCTCATATTTCTTATGCAGCTTGCTATTAAAACTGTTCTAGTTGAAAAAGATAATATCTCTATTTCCATTTTAGTAGATTACCTTAGTAGTGTAGAACTCAGCATCCAAGTAAGAGTCCTGCTTGTCATGTCTAATGAGTGCTGCCTGGAAGCTGATGGCAGAGTATCAGCATTGTTCAAATTTGTATGATCAGCCTATCCTATCTAGACTCATTTGCAGTGATAGATAGATTAATAAGACTTCCCTGCATTTGTTTTCTTCTTTATACCTTCTAAAGCAAAATAGCTGAATCTTCTTAAAATTTGAAAGAATGATCATATAAATTATTTTGGTTCATTCTGAAATGACACCTCATTCTTAGCTCCCACCAGAAACTGTCAGCATCTTCAGAGTGAAAAACAGGATATAATTTCAAAATCAAATTAGACTTAGAGGAGGGGAAAAGTAACTGGATAAGACAGCTTAAAGCAGCAGAGGAAGAACAGTTAAACCATAATAAAGTTTGAAGTGCATTATTCTAGATAATAAATTATTAAGCATAATTTTAAAGGAATAGTTATTAATAGGTGACATAAGTACTATAAAGTGATTATAATGGTTACATATTATTATAAGTATAATTATTGGAAGAGGTAGTAGAAGAGATCATCATGGGATTAGTTCCCCACTCTGACCCTAATAAATAATTATGTCTTAGGAAAAGAAAAATGTGTAATTAGAAAGTTAAAGATCAATATATAGAGAAGGACAAAAAACTTATTGGAATAAGAGAATCAAGCAGAATGACACAATAGAATCCTTGAATGATGGGGTTAAGAAGGATTACGCTGTGATCTCAAAGAGTTTGTGCTTTCGAAAGCCAGGGAAATAAGAATCTTCTCAGAGAGTAATGTTATCACCTAAGACATTTGCAACATTGACTTCATTGGCATTGAGATGTTTCTGTGACTTCGTGGGCTGCAGACATTTATGAGTAGACTAGCGTACATTACTCATGAGCACAGATGGGATGCCCTGATATAATAAACAGTGATATTTTGGGATGACAAACAATTTTTGTTAGGTAAGACTTAGAGGCATGCCTTTTTTGAGAATGAAATTTAGACAATGATTTATGCCCATAATCTGTTGAAGCATGAGGATAGGAGGTTTCAGTAGTGTATTAAAAATGTAGTATCCAAAAGCATAATCTATTTGGAAGGGGAAAAATCATGGAAAGCTAATTACAGTTCAGGCCTGGCAGTTACTTAAGTCAATTCTGCCTTCATTCCATTAGGCAGAGATGCATAACACAAACCCAAATGACTGCACAAGGAGAAAGCAAATGAACTCAGCCACATATCTCAGGATACATATTAACCAAATACTAAGGTATCAATATTCAGCAAAAATGCAAATAGTTACTAAGCATATAAAGATGTTCAAATTCACTGTGTGTGTAATAAAAAAATTCAAGCAAAATATGTTGAGAAATTACTCTAGGAAACATGTATGAAATTCATTTCAACACAAACATTTTGAGGTTTAACTCAAGAATTTTAAAAATCTTTTAACATAGTTACTTGATTTTGACAGCTTTTTATAAAATAATATGAAATGTAGACAAATATTTATGAGTAAATATGCCATTATAATGTCATCTGAAGCATTGACTATGTTGAATTTTTAATAATGTTATTTCTAAATGCATGAGTTATAAGTTTTTTCTTCTTTTTTTGTATTTGTTTATGTTATGCAAATTCACTGATATTAGATTATGTTATTTTTACATATTTTTAACTAAGGGACAAAAACAATTTCATCAGTAAGGATTAAGTTCTGCTTGAATAAAAGAAACACAAAATAAAAATGACCTCCCAGAGCAGAAATTGTGTTCTTAGTTAACAGGAGAAATGCAGCAGGGACTGACTGAATGGTAGCTTGGTTTCATGAGATTCTCAGGGACCTAGCTTATTTCCAAAGCACCTTTTCAGCGTGCATCTAATATAAACATCATCTTCATGGTGCGTAGGTCGGTAGGTGTCAAACATGCTCCTGGAAATCAGTGGAGAAATAACTCCAGAAAGAATGAAGAGACAGAACCAAAGAAAAAGCAACATCCAGCTATGGATCTGACTGGTGATGGAAGTAAGGTCTGATGCTGTAAAGAGCAATATTGCATAGGAACCTGGAATGTAAGTTCCATGAATCAAGGCAAATTGGAAATGGTCAAATAGAAGACAGCAAAAATGAACACCGACATTCTAAGAATCAGCAAACTAAGATGGACCAGAATGGGTGAATTTAACTCAGATGATCATTATATCTACAACTGCGGGCAGAAATCCGTTAGAAGAAATGGAGTAGCCATCATAGTCAAAAGAGTCTGAAATGCAGTACTTGGATGCAATCTCAAAAATGACAGAATAAGCTCTGTTTGTTTCCAAGGCAAACCATTCAATGTCATGATGATACAAGCCTATGCCCCAACCAGTAATGCTAAAGAAGCTGAAGTTGAATGGTTCTATGAAGACCTACAAGACCTTTTAGAACTAACACCCCCAAAAGATATCCTTTTCATTATAGGGGACTGGAATGCAAAAGTAGGAAGTCAAGAAACACCTGCAGTAACAGGCAAATTTGGCTTTGGAGTACAGAATGAAGCAGGGCAAGGCAAATAGAATTTTGCCAAGAGAACACATTGGTCATAGCAACCACTCTCTTCCAACAGCACAAGAGAAGACTCTGTACATGGACACCACCAGATGGTCAACACCGAAATCAAATTGATTATATTTTTTGCAGCCCAAGATTGAGAAACTCTATATAGTCAGCAAAAAAAAAAAAAGCCCAGGAGCTGACTCTGGCTCAGATCATGAACTCCTTATAGTCAAATTCATGCTGAAATTGAAGAAAGTAGTAAGAACAACTAGACCACTCACATATGACTTAAATCAAATCCCTTATGATTATACAGGGGAAGTGAGAAATAAATTTAAGGGACTAGATCTGATAGAGTGCCTGATGAACTATGAATGGAGGTTCATGGCATTGCACAAGAGACAGGGATCAAGACCATCTCCAAGAAATAGAAATGCAGAGGAAAAAAAAAATGCTGTCTGAGGAGGCCTTACAAATAGCTGTGAAAAAGGAAGTGAAAAGCAAAGGAGAAAAGGAACAATATAAGCATCTGAATGTAGAGTTCCAAAGAATAGCAAGGAGAGATATGAAAGCCTTCCACAGTGATCAGTTCAAAGAAATAGAGGAAAACAATAAAAGTAAGTAAATTAGACATACTAAGGGAACATTTTATGCAAAGATGGGCTCACTAATGGACATAAATGGCATGAACCTAAAAGAAGCAGAAGATATTCAAAAGAGATGGANGGCCACCTGATGTGAAGAACTGACTCTCTGGAAAAAATCCTAATGCTGGGAAAGACTGAAGGCAGGAGGAAAATAGGATGACAGTGGGTGAGATGGTTGGATGGCATCACCAGCTCGATGGATATGAGTTTGAGCAAACTTGGGGTGTTGGTGATAGACAGGAAAGCCTGATGTGCTACAGTCCATGGAGTCACAAAAAGTCGGACATGACTGAACAACTAAACTGAGCCATTCCCTTCTCTAGGAGATCTTCCTGACCCAGAGGTCAAATCTGGGTTTCCTGCAGGCAGACCATCTCCCTGCATTGCAGGTGGATTCTTACTGTCTGAGCCACCAAGTTAGCCCAGGTTTACAGGAACAGCTAGAAACTAATTGGCCTTCAGTTTATTCTATTCTGGATCTCCTCTTAAATTTCTCTCTCCACAGCCTTAAGGGTTCTTGAGGGTGACTTTGGTCTTAAACGTCTTCACTCTTTGTTGCAAATGAATTCAGTTTCTTTGGGACAAGGTCAACAGCTATCTGTTTTATGATCCATTTTGCCTATCTATTCCAGGGAACATTTCTGAGATTGGGCTTTGGGGCTGATGATAAGGACAATACCAGGCTTCTTTGTGAATGGCACCTCTAGGTTAGGGGCTGAGCAGCTGTTGTGTGGGCAGCAGCTTGTAGTCTTTTTGACTTGTCTGTCCTGGCATCAAATGGCAGTCTCAGAAGCTAGGAGAGCAGTGATGAGGGCACCAGTATTCTCAACATGTCATACTAAAAGTAGACCCTCCATTTCACAAGAGGGGATTAAGAATAAGGAGTTCTCTACTTCTCTACCACACTTTCTTAAGCTTTGCTTTAGCAACAGAGAGCTTGGGAAAAGATGAGAAATGCTGTAATCTTTTTCTTTCCAGGTGAAATCCCTCCTACTGGATTCTGAGGGTGGGATCCTAGCTTTCTTGAGTTTAGCAACCCAGAGTGGAGTCCCTGCCAGGTTGATCTAGAAGAAGAGAGGGGAAATTATTGGTTCAAATAACAGACTTTCACCTTTCTAATTGAATTTTTGTAGATGTATAGATATTTCTTAATTTTTTATTACCACTTAGGATCCTTTACAGAAGCTTTAAAATTCCTGTGTATAATTTTTTATCAGTTTCACTGGAAAAGAGTTCAGAGAAGCTCCTTGTACTCTCTTATTGAAGGTAAATCTGTTGATTTGAATTGACTGAAAGAGGAATCCTGTCTTAAGTGCCAAATTTTGATTTCTGAGGTCCCATCCAATGCAATTATTCTGTCTCCTTTTCTTTGTTCCTTACATTAATTTCTTTTTAATATTTCATATCTAAAGTCTAATGACCACATGATTTTTCCCCAAGTTATTCATATTATTTTTTTTGTAAGGAATCATATTATACTGGCTCATTCTTAAATGGTAAAATGAGTTTAACTTCCTCCTTCATTGTTGCATGAAAACATGTTTAGACTTTAAAAAATAACTGGGAAAATGTGAAAATTATTTTCTCTCATAATTATTATGTTTTAAGTTTATATGATATATTAAATATTCGTGACTTAAAACATGAGCAATGTCAAATGATGTACCACAAGACACTCAAATTTTCAGAAAAATGAGATATCTCCTTAGATAAACGTGTCAGATACCAAACACAAAGACTATGATAAGCCCACCTATTTGATTAGTCTTGAACGCATGAAAATTGACTTGTATGTTGCTGAAATATCACAAAAATTAAAACCTATGTCTCTATGTAGTACTATTAATTCATAGGAAGATTTTAAGAGTGACTTAGATTTATTGCAAAGGTGAAAATGAATAAAATATAATAGCTTGAGTCAGTTTACATGCTGCTTTAGAAACATACATTAGTTTTATTTTATATCTTTCCAGAAGACACATGGTTATTAGCTAAGCTTTAAAATGAAACTTGTATACTAACCAAGTAGCAAGCAAAATGCTCAATATTAAATTGGCATAATTTAACAACTGCAATTACTAGACAAGGCGGTACATGAAATTAATGATCTTTGCACGCAGAGCTTCTAAACATAGCAATTGGGAGAGGTATGCTAAGCTTAAATCCACAATAATATCTAATAGATTCTCTCCCCAAATTACTAACTCAATCTCTGGTATAAAATGAGGGTGTTATCATTTCAAGAGTTAAGAAGTTACTAAGTACCTCATTTTCTACTAGTAGATTTTTAACTACAGGGAGAATTAAGCTTGTGAAATAATGGACATACTAATTTTTTCCTTCGAAATAAAATCATCATGTAAACTGTTTAATTCTTAATAGTTGTTAAGCCAGGTAATTGTGACAGTAGTATTGACTTTGGAAAGTTTTTTTTTTTTTAATCAGAAACTGAAATTGGATGGATGTTCACAAGTTTTAGTTATATAAATTATGATTATGTAACTTTTTAAGATAAGCACTGTTCTAATTGAAAATAATAAATTGCTATGAAAATAATACTAGTTGGCATTTATAAAGTTATATATTTCAACTCAGTTTGAAATGGTTTACAAACAATTTTAAATTCTTACCTCATATTTCTTATGCAGCTTGCTATTAAAACTGTTCTAGTTGAAAAAGATAATATCTCTATTTCCATTTTAGTAGATTACCTTAGTAGTGTAGAACTCAGCATCCAAGTAAGAGTCCTGCTTGTCATGTCTAATGAGTGCTGCCTGGAAGCTGATGGCAGAGTATCAGCATTGTTCAAATTTGTATGATCAGCCTATCCTATCTAGACTCATTTGCAGTGATAGATAGATTAATAAGACTTCCCTGCATTTGTTTTCTTCTTTATACCTTCTAAAGCAAAATAGCTGAATCTTCTTAAAATTTGAAAGAATGATCATATAAATTATTTTGGTTCATTCTGAAATGACACCTCATTCTTAGCTCCCACCAGAAACTGTCAGCATCTTCAGAGTGAAAAACAGGATATAATTTCAAAATCAAATTAGACTTAGAGGAGGGGAAAAGTAACTGGATAAGACGGCTTAAAGCAGCAGAGGAAGAACAGTTAAACCATAATAAAGTTTGAAGTGCATTATTCTAGATAATAAATTATTAAGCATAATTTTAAAGGAATAGTTATTAATAGGTGACATAAGTACTATAAAGTGATTATAATGGTTACATATTATTATAAGTATAATTATTGGAAGAGGTAGTAGAAGAGATCATCATGGGATTAGTTCCCCACTCTGACCCTAATAAATAATTATGTCTTAGGAAAAGAAAAATGTGTAATTAGAAAGTTAAAGATCAATATATAGAGAAGGACAAAAAACTTATTGGAATAAGAGAATCAAGCAGAATGACACAATAGAATCCTTGAATGATGGGGTTAAGAAGGATTACGCTGTGATCTCAAAGAGTTTGTGCTTTCGAAAGCCAGGGAAATAAGAATCTTCTCAGAGAGTAATGTTATCACCTAAGACATTTGCAACATTGACTTCATTGGCATTGAGATGTTTCTGTGACTTCGTGGGCTGCAGACATTTATGAGTAGACTAGCGTACATTACTCATGAGCACAGATGGGATGCCCTGATATAATAAACAGTGATATTTTGGGATGACAAACAATTTTTGTTAGGTAAGACTTAGAGGCATGCCTTTTTTGAGAATGAAATTTAGACAATGATTTATGCCCATAATCTGTTGAAGCATGAGGATAGGAGGTTTCAGTAGTGTATTAAAAATGTAGTATCCAAAAGCATAATCTATTTGGAAGGGGAAAAATCATGGAAAGCTAATTACAGTTCAGGCCTGGCAGTTACTTAAGTCAATTCTGCCTTCATTCCATTAGGCAGAGATGCATAACACAAACCCAAATGACTGCACAAGGAGAAAGCAAATGAACTCAGCCACATATCTCAGGATACATATTAACCAAATACTAAGGTATCAATATTCAGCAAAAATGCAAATAGTTACTAAGCATATAAAGATGTTCAAATTCACTGTGTGTGTAATAAAAAAATTCAAGCAAAATATGTTGAGAAATTACTCTAGGAAACATGTATGAAATTCATTTCAACACAAACATTTTGAGGTTTAACTCAAGAATTTTAAAAATCTTTTAACATAGTTACTTGATTTTGACAGCTTTTTATAAAATAATATGAAATGTAGACAAATATTTATGAGTAAATATGCCATTATAATGTCATCTGAAGCATTGACTATGTTGAATTTTTAATAATGTTATTTCTAAATGCATGAGTTATAAGTTTTTTCTTCTTTTTTTGTATTTGTTTATGTTATGCAAATTCACTGATATTAGATTATGTTATTTTTACATATTTTTAACTAAGAGACAAAAACAATTTCATCAGTAAGGATTAAGTTCTGCTTGAATAAAAGAAACACAAAATAAAAATGACCTCCCAGAGCAGAAATTGTGTTCTTAGTTAACAGGAGAAATGCAGCAGGGACTGACTGAATGGTAGCTTGGTTTCATGAGATTCTCAGGGACCTAGCTTATTTCCAAAGCACCTTTTCAGCGTGCATCTAATATAAACATCATCTTCATGGTGCGTAGGTCGGTAGGTGTCAAACATGCTCCTGGAAATCAGTGGAGAAATAACTCCAGAAAGAATGAAGAGACAGAACCAAAGAAAAAGCAACATCCAGCTATGGATCTGACTGGTGATGGAAGTAAGGTCTGATGCTGTAAAGAGCAATATTGCATAGGAACCTGGAATGTAAGTTCCATGAATCAAGGCAAATTGGAAATGGTCAAATAGAAGACAGCAAAAATGAACACCGACATTCTAAGAATCAGCAAACTAAGATGGACCAGAATGGGTGAATTTAACTCAGATGATCATTATATCTACAACTGCGGGCAGAAATCCGTTAGAAGAAATGGAGTAGCCATCATAGTCAAAAGAGTCTGAAATGCAGTACTTGGATGCAATCTCAAAAATGACAGAATAAGCTCTGTTTGTTTCCAAGGCAAACCATTCAATGTCATGATGATACAAGCCTATGCCCCAACCAGTAATGCTAAAGAAGCTGAAGTTGAATGGTTCTATGAAGACCTACAAGACCCTTTAGAACTAACACCCCCAAAAGATATCCTTTTCATTATAGGGGACTGGAATGCAAAAGTAGGAAGTCAAGAAACACCTGCAGTAACAGGCAAATTTGGCTTTGGAGTACAGAATGAAGCAGGGCAAGGCAAATAGAATTTTGCCAAGAGAACACATTGGTCATAGCAACCACTCTCTTCCAACAGCACAAGAGAAGACTCTGTACATGGACACCACCAGATGGTCAACACCGAAATCAAATTGATTATATTTTTTGCAGCCCAAGATTGAGAAACTCTATATAGTCAGCAAAAAAAAAAAAAGCCCAGGAGCTGACTCTGGCTCAGATCATGAACTCCTTATAGTCAAATTCATGCTGAAATTGAAGAAAGTAGTAAGAACAACTAGACCACTCACATATGACTTAAATCAAATCCCTTATGATTATACAGGGGAAGTGAGAAATAAATTTAAGGGACTAGATCTGATAGAGTGCCTGATGAACTATGAATGGAGGTTCATGGCATTGTACAAGAGACAGGGATCAAGACCATCTCCAAGAAATAGAAATGCAGAGGAAAAAAAAAATGCTGTCTGAGGAGGCCTTACAAATAGCTGTGAAAAAGGAAGTGAAAAGCAAAGGAGAAAAGGAACAATATAAGCATCTGAATGTAGAGTTCCAAAGAATAGCAAGGAGAGATATGAAAGCCTTCCACAGTGATCAGTTCAAAGAAATAGAGGAAAACAATAAAAGTAAGTAAATTAGACATACTAAGGGAACATTTTATGCAAAGATGGGCTCACTAATGGACATAAATGGCATGAACCTAAAAGAAGCAGAAGATATTCAAAAGAGATGGAAAGAATAAACAGAAGAACTGTACAAAAAAGATCTTCATGACCCAGATAATCACGATGGTGTGATCACTCACCTAGAGCCAGACATCCTGGAATGTGAAGTCAAGTGGGCCTCAGGAAGTATTACTACAAATAAAGCTAGTGGGAGTAATGGAGTTCCAGTAGAGCTGTTTCAAATCCTAAAAGATGATGCTGTGAAAGTGCTGCACTCAATATGTCAGCAAATTTGGAAAACTCAGCAGTGGCCACAGGACTGGAAAAGGTCAGTTTTCATTCCAATTGCAAAGAAAGGCAATGCCAAATAATGCTCATACTACCGCACAACTGCACTCATTTCACACGCTACTAAAGTAATGCTCAAAATTCTCCAAGCCAGGCTTTAGCAATATGTGAACCATGAACTTCCAGATGTTCAAGCTGGTTTTAGAAAAGGCAGAGGAACCAGGGGTCAAATTGCAAACACCTGCTGGATCATGGAAAAAGGAAGAGTTCCAGAAAAAACATCTGTTTCTGCTTTATTGACTATGCCAAACATTTTGTGTGGATGACAATAAACTGTGGAAAATTCTGAAAGAGATGGGAATATCAGACCAGTTGACCTGCCTCTTGAGAAATCTGTATTCAGGTCAGGAAGCAACCATTAGAACTGGACGTGGAACAACAGACTGCTTCCAAATAGGAAAAGGAGTACATCAGGCTGTATATTGTCACCCTGCTTATTTAACTTATATGCAGAACATATCATGATAAACGCTGGGCTGGAGGAAGCACAAGCTGGAATCAAGTTGGCTGGGAGAAATATCAGTAACCTCAGATATGCAGGTGATATCATCCTTATGGCAGAAAGTGAAGAAGAACTAAAGAGCTTCTTGATGAAAGTGAAAGAGGAGAGTGAAAAAGGTGGCTTAAAACTCAACATTCAGAAAATGAAGACCATGGCATCTGGACCCATCACTTCATGGGAAATAGATTGGGAAACAGTGGAAACAGTGTTAGACTTTATTGTTCTGGGCTCTAACATCAGTGTAGATGGTGATTGCATCCATTAAACTAAAAGATGCTTATTCCTTGGAAGGAAAGTTATTACCAACATAGATAGCATATTAAAAAGCAGAGACCTTACTTTGCCAACAAAGGTCCATCTAGTCAAGGCTATGGTTTTTCCAGTAGTCTTGTATGGATGTGAGAGTTGGACTATAAGGAAAGCTGAGCACAGAAGAATTGCTACTTTTGAACTGTTGTGTTGGAGAAGACTCTTGAGAATTCCTTGGACTGCAAGGAGATCCAACCAGTCAATCCTAAAGGAAATCAGTCCTGAGTGTTCACTGGAAAGACTGATGTTGAAGCTGAAAAGCCAATATTTTGGCCACCTAATGTGAAGAGCTGACTCATTTTAAAATACCCTGTTGTTGGAAAGGTTGAAGGCAGGAGGTGTAGGGGAGGACAGAAGATGAGATGGTTAGATGTCATCACCCGCTCAATGGACATGAATTTGGGTAAACTCCAGGAGTTGGTGATGGACTGGGAGGGCTGCTGTGCTGCAGTTCTTGGGGTCTCAAAGAATCAGAGATAACTGAGCAACTGAACTGAACTGAACTGAACTGACTTGTCCTATTGCAGCAATCATGGTAAATAAAACAGGAAACTGGTGATTGGCAAGAAAGCAGAGCAGAGTGAAATAAACCTCATTATTTTTACTATGTATATGTATATATAAACAAATATAAAGATATCTGAGTAATTTAAATCACTCTGTTAATGAAGAATATATATTTTAATGTTTAGACTAAAGTGTTTTAAATCACAACCAGATTGTAAAAGAATCTTTGAAAGAGAAAATGAAGATAAACGCTGAAAAACAGTTTTATAGTAAGAGATAAAAGAAGGTAAATTTTCATTTAGTATGTTCAGTGAAATATCCAGTTGAAAAATCCAGACAAGACATCGGCAGAATATACATGAATCAGATATAATGAAAATATTGAAAGTCTAGGAGCATTAAAATACTACCTAAGAACTTTACCATTAATTATATCCAGTTTATTAAAATTGAACGGTAAGAAAATCTAAAAGTAGATTGTCTAGATGACAAGAAATAAGATCTCATGAAATGACGTTTTTCCCATATGAAGTTATTATAATTGTAAATCTATAATGCAGTAGAGACAAAGAGAGAACACCAGAGTGAGTGAGAGCAAGGCATCCTGTAGCTCACTATGAGATACATTTAAATACTCTAAGTAATTTCTCAGTCCATTTTGAGGAGGAAGTAAAATAACATAACTGTCAAGTATCAGATTTAGTCCTTTGCTGGTAGTGATTTTGCTTTATTTTCTGTAATTAAACCTGTTTACTCATTTCCTGGGATTTTTCAGCAGGTATAAAAGTAGTTTAAGAAACTTAATTGTATTGAATATTTTTAGAAGGATGTGATTTTTTTATTGCCATTCATTTGTTTTATTTGCATATTATGATAGCCTTGTCTATTTTCCAATTAGTTTCCCCTGCTTTTAGATATCAAGTGATTCTCACAGAAAAGTCTCAATGTATTTTATTATAGGTTTTATAAAAATGCTCTATCTAGCAGATAATTGCACATTCTAAGACACTTTTATAAGCTTTTACTTCATAGACCATGAAGCTCAATATTTTGTGAATTTATAGTCNGAAATCTGTATTCAGGTCAGGAAGCAACCATTAGAACTGGACGTGGAACAACAGACTGCTTCCAAATAGGAAAAGGAGTACATCAGGCTGTATATTGTCACCCTGCTTATTTAACTTATATGCAGAACATATCATGATAAACGCTGGGCTGGAGGAAGCACAAGCTGGAATCAAGTTGGCTGGGAGAAATATCAGTAACCTCAGATATGCAGGTGATATCATCCTTATGGCAGAAAGTGAAGAAGAACTAAAGAGCTTCTTGATGAAAGTGAAAGAGGAGAGTGAAAAAGGTGGCTTAAAACTCAACATTCAGAAAATGAAGACCATGGCATCTGGACCCATCACTTCATGGGAAATAGATTGGGAAACAGTGGAAACAGTGTTAGACTTTATTGTTCTGGGCTCTAACATCAGTGTAGATGGTGATTGCATCCATTAAACTAAAAGATGCTTATTCCTTGGAAGGAAAGTTATTACCAACATAGATAGCATATTAAAAAGCAGAGACCTTACTTTGCCAACAAAGGTCCATCTAGTCAAGGCTATGGTTTTTCCAGTAGTCTTGTATGGATGTGAGAGTTGGACTATAAGGAAAGCTGAGCACAGAAGAATTGCTACTTTTGAACTGTTGTGTTGGAGAAGACTCTTGAGAATTCCTTGGACTGCAAGGAGATCCAACCAGTCAATCCTAAAGGAAATCAGTCCTGAGTGTTCACTGGAAAGACTGATGTTGAAGCTGAAAAGCCAATATTTTGGCCACCTAATGTGAAGAGCTGACTCATTTTAAAATACCCTGTTGTTGGAAAGGTTGAAGGCAGGAGGTGTAGGGGAGGACAGAAGATGAGATGGTTAGATGTCATCACCCGCTCAATGGACATGAATTTGGGTAAACTCCAGGAGTTGGTGATGGACTGGGAGGGCTGCTGTGCTGCAGTTCTTGGGGTCTCAAAGAATCAGAGATAACTGAGCAACTGAACTGAACTGAACTGAACTGACTTGTCCTATTGCAGCAATCATGGTAAATAAAACAGGAAACTGGTGATTGGCAAGAAAGCAGAGCAGAGTGAAATAAACCTCATTATTTTTACTATGTATATGTATATATAAACAAATATAAAGATATCTGAGTAATTTAAATCACTCTGTTAATGAAGAATATATATTTTAATGTTTAGACTAAAGTGTTTTAAATCACAACCAGATTGTAAAAGAATCTTTGAAAGAGAAAATGAAGATAAACGCTGAAAAACAGTTTTATAGTAAGAGATAAAAGAAGGTAAATTTTCATTTAGTATGTTCAGTGAAATATCCAGTTGAAAAATCCAGACAAGACATCGGCAGAATATACATGAATCAGATATAATGAAAATATTGAAAGTCTAGGAGCATTAAAATACTACCTAAGAACTTTACCATTAATTATATCCAGTTTATTAAAATTGAACGGTAAGAAAATCTAAAAGTAGATTGTCTAGATGACAAGAAATAAGATCTCATGAAATGACGTTTTTCCCATATGAAGTTATTATAATTGTAAATCTATAATGCAGTAGAGACAAAGAGAGAACACCAGAGTGAGTGAGAGCAAGGCATCCTGTAGCTCACTATGAGATACATTTAAATACTCTAAGTAATTTCTCAGTCCATTTTGAGGAGGAAGTAAAATAATATAACTGTCAAGTATCAGATTTAGTCCTTTGCTGGTAGTGATTTTGCTTTATTTTCTGTAATTAAACCTGTTTACTCATTTCCTGGGATTTTTCAGCAGGTATAAAAGTAGTTTAAGAAACTTAATTGTATTGAATATTTTTAGAAGGATGTGATTTTTTTATTGCCATTCATTTGTTTTATTTGCATATTATGATAGCCTTGTCTATTTTCCAATTAGTTTCCCCTGCTTTTAGATATCAAGTGATTCTCACAGAAAAGTCTCAATGTATTTTATTATAGGTTTTATAAAAATGCTCTATCTAGCAGATAATTGCACATTCTAAGACACTTTTATAAGCTTTTACTTCATAGACCATGAAGCTCAATATTTTGTGAATTTATAGTCCATGAAATAGAGAGCTGGTATTGCAATAAGTTAAACCATTTAGATTTCAAAAATGAGTGTTAATTCTGAGATTCGTTGTGCCATAGGCCAATTGTCTAATGACTTTGAGAGTAATTTCATTTTTATATGTTTAGGACTGACTCTATTACACAAACAAAGTTTTGCTGGCTACAAAGTCTGAGACTAAAGAAGTTGGATAAAATGAGGAGTAGGTTCTCATCTGTAATTTCAGTCACTATGGAGATAGGCATATTCCTGTACCCTGAGATTTGTGTAACCCATGGTGAGGTTTGAGAAAACCTTGATCTACTGCTAAATATAAATATAAACAAATGTAAGATGTATCAAAAGTAAAGTCAATAAAAATGCATCAACTCAAGTCCATAAAATCATGGAGTATTCAATAGAGTGGCTCTTATTTTGGATAAAGCCTAAATCTCTCTTCTAACCTATATGAAAGGAATTAATATTTGTGGAAAATACACATTTAACATTGACACAGATTTATAATACAGTGCATAGCTGAAAGGAATGTGCTCCTATGTATGGTTCATGAAATATGGAACTAGTTTTGCTACAAATTAAAAAGAACTCTGTGAAAGAGAACTCTGGATATTAAAAAGTGAAACACTTTATTAAAGCAAGTTAAACATTTTGCTTTAATTTTATTGAAGTATAGTTGATTTATAATGTTGTGTTAATTTCTTCTGCACAGCCAAGTGACTTAGATACACATACATATGTATTACTTTTCATATTCTCCATTATGGTTTGTCACAGAATATTGAACATATTTCCCTGTGCTACAGTATGACCTTGTTGTTTATCCATCCTATATATAATATTTTGCCTCTGCAAACTATTGAGGCAGGAAATCTTAGAGATCTAAGTGTGCTATGTGCAGGGCAAACCTCTAAGAGGGTGACAGATGTTGCACTATCTCCCAAACTCTTTTCACTATGGAACTCACTTTTCATAGAGCTTCACCTAGGAGTAGCATTCCATAGACCACATTAAATTAAATGGTGACAATGATTCTATGAATTCATTCACTTTCTGAGTATTCAGACAAGGATCCTTCACAGATAAACATGATTCTCCTAGCCTTATAAAATTGGGGTTTAAAGGAGTTTTTGGGCATAAACTGCACTGCTTCAGTTGCTTCAGTTGTGTCCAACACTTTGCAACCCTATGGACTGTAGCCCACCAGCCTCCTCTGTCCATGGGATGCGCTAGGCAAGAATACTGAGAGAGTTGCCATACCCTCCTCCAGGGATCGAACCCTCTTCTAGTCTATCTCCTGCGTTGGCAGGCAGATTCTTTACCACTAGTGCCGCCTGCGAAGCCTTGAGGTTGTGAAAGTCACTCAGTGATGTCCAACTCTTTGCAAGCCCGTGGGCTGTACAGTCCATGGAATTCTCCAGGCCAGAATCCTGGAGTGGGTAGCCTTTCCCTTCTCCAGGGGATCTTCCTAACCCAGGGATCGGACCCCAGTCTCCTGCATTGCAGGCAGATTCTTTACCAGCTGAACTGTGGGGGGCGCTCTGCAGAAAGAGAGAGGCAGTGGAACTTCCCTCAGCAAAGCCAAAGGGTCCCGAGGAGAGGGGAGCCTGCTGTCCGCTAACCCAGCCCCTCGGCGACTGAGAGACAATCAGACGCAACAGAGGTTCTGTCTGAGCAGTTCTGCTTAATTGCCGCAAACTCCCAGCTTATATAGGCAAGCATGGGGAGGGGGGGCCCTTTCTTTTTAAGGTTTCCCATTTAGGGCCCCACACTGAACCACAAGGGAAACCCATAAGGGAAGGAATCCTGGGGGCATATATTAAGAGAGGTTTTCTTTTCTTTTTTATTTCTTCTCAGCTCTTTCTATTCCATGTCATCCTTCATATTTGATCAGTCCATTATTAAAAAGTGTTGTTCTATGAACATATTATGTACATTAAAATTATACTGGGTGCTGAGAGATAAATGATTTTATGGTCTGGTATCAGTTTTTCTGAGACTTACTATATGGTTCTACCACAGTTCATTACTTCTGACATCACCCATTTGAACCACTCTGAGGCAGCCAGCAGAGCTAGACTGGGCCTTGAGCACCTCTTGAGTAACCACATACATAGGCTCATTAAAAATTTCCAGTGCCCCTAAGAAGTAAGTCCTCTAAATATCCTGTTTTTCAGTGAGAGGGTGAAATCACAGAAGTCACAGAGCAAAGAAATTGCAGTCTGGATTCAAATCCAGCTTTCTGACTGGAATTCTGCCTCTTTATTTTCATATTTTCAGTTTGTACAAGGTTCTAAAAACTAATTGAGTTAGAAAAGAATGAAGACTAAAGTTAGTTATCTAGATTTCATAAATAGTTTTCCCATTTGTTAATTGTGTGACTACATATACGTTATCTAACTTCTTGTCTTCTGGTTATGTAATTATGTTAATTATACTTTTTTTATATGTCTATCTCAAAACAGTAAAACATAGATTTTAAACTTTTTAAGGTAGGTTTTTTAGAAACAAATTGTTACTCAGAGTTACAACTAATGAGAGATAAAAAAAGTTATTTGGGATGAAAAGGGTATGGCAGGAAGCACTGTAAAAGAGATAAGGCCTCAGAATTCGCTCCCTTGCTTCCTCATGCCCAGTCCAAATAAAGGCTACCTTAATAATAACTTAGCATATAAATAGGGCTTAAAAGAATTATCTCTGAAATACTCTGTCATTTTAATATTTTCAGATATGTAAAATTACTTCATATAATCTAGTATTAAACTAATGAGGGCTACTATATTGTTAAATTAGTGAGTCAAATCTGTTCCTCTACATTTCTTAGAATGCAGAAACTTTCAAATATTATATCAATAATATCTAATGCCTATGACAGAGGAAAAATGCACTCATTTTTATTGCATTCTTAATATTTATAGCTTTCATCATGCATGAGAATCATCTTCAGAATTCTAAACTGCCTTAAACACAGTTTCTTCCACATGTTTTCATATTTACTGAATTCTTAAAAAGATATCAAATATGTTAATATAGCTGAGATCCAAAATAACAGAAATTTATTCATTATAAATTTAATTTTCTATGTTTCATTAAATAAAAATATCCAAAACCTTCCTAAAAGTAGATTTCTAATGTATTGTCAAAGCAGATTTAATCTAATTTTAAACATTTCTGACATATTCAACACAATGGAAATAAATTCCAATGAAAATTAAGAATTTCATTTGGAAAATAAGATTAGTGGCTACCAGATCTCCTGCGTGTTTTTAGGGAGAATGGGTGGGGCTTACAATTAGTTTTACTATAATTGTTACTTAGATAATAATGTAAGCTTTATATTAAGTTTTCAAATAAATAATATGCTTATCAACAAATGTAAAAATACGTGCATTTCAGAAAGAGTAAGACACTGGATATTACTTAAAATTAGGGTATGGAATTGTTTAAATTATGTGTATAATTTACATTATTCTTGAAGGTTTTCTTTAAGGTTTTTTAGTCCACATTTATTTCTCCCTCTGTCAATGCTAATGTATGACTAGCTCTTATAGGANTAGATGTGTATAAGAGACAGGGATATTACTTAAAATTAGGGTATGGAATTGTTTAAATTATGTGTATAATTTACATTATTCTTGAAGGTTTTCTTTAAGGTTTTTTAGTCCACATTTATTTCTCCCTCTGTCAATGCTAATGTATGACTAGCTCTTATAGGAACTCATTCAGTATACTAAATTTGTGAAATTATAATCGCATGTAGTAACTTTAAAATATATGGCCACCTTTACATTTTCCATTCTCAGAAACTAGTTCTTTTCTGCAGAAATGCTACACCCTTCATTCTGGTATCTGTGTTTAATAATACAGAAACCATTATATACCATAAAAATGTATATATTTATTTTGTACATAATATAATTAAATTTATAATATTTACATATGGCAAAAACTTGTACATAATACTGTTTATTCTCACATACTATTATCTTAAGGAAAAACTTGCTTTTAGTAATATGGATTAATTACTTAGTATAGTTTTTGGTTTGCCATGAATTTTGACATTAAATGAAAATATGGATTAAAAAATTTTAAACAAACTGGGATCCCAAAGAGAATTTTTACTTCATCTTCCTCACCATCAACTCTTAGGGGCACAGAACTCTCAGGCCTCTGAGTGCAGGGCTTCTGTTCAGTAGCAACTGATAGGATAATCTGTGGATTTCTTGTCAGTACAAATTTGCTAATAAGAAGGGTAGTGGATTGTGAAAAAAAAAAAAAGGATCATGAATACATATAATTAAGCCTTCATCTCTACTATTAGAGTTGGAAATACAAAAGAGGTCAAGTTTTAGCACATGATATAAAAGCCCACCCAGACACTAGCATGAACTTAAAGAGGACTAATTGCAAGGGGCTCAATTTGAAGAAAAGCAATGTGTAAGGACAGTCCATAAATTAAGAGGACAGAAGCAATAGATGGCATTTATTGTAAATCTCAATTTTTTTTTCATGTGGCAAAAAATATATATTTCCAGGTCAAAGCAGTGGTTTGTAAAGATTTTGAAACCTCTCAGCTCTATGGAGGATCTACCTTTTGTCCACTGCCTTTTAAATTAATTCTGTGGGTTAATAGCCAAAGTATGATGAGTTTTAGTTTTAAAATCAGTCCATGTGTGGTTATAATTTATAAAAAAACCTTCACTAACGTATCTGGTTATGTGTATTTCATACAATTTAGGAATTATTTCCTACAAAACTGATAGTAAAACTCATAGCCTCTTCTTGGAAGGGACACAATGTTTAATTTAAAATAGTATATTCAAAAGTCTTCACATCTATTTAGAGATCTTTCCAAGGCATATGCCAAGGTAAGTCTTTTGTTTTTGTATAGTTGCTAAGTCATGTCCGACTCTTTGTGACCCCATGGACTACAGCATGCCAGGCTTCCCTGTCCTTCACTATCTCCCAGAGTTTGCTGAAACTCATGTCCACTGTATCGATACCACCCAACCATCTCATCATCTGTCACACGCTTCTCCTCTTGTCCTCAATCTTTTCTGGCATCAATGTAAATGAGTTGGCACTTTGCATTAGGTGTCCAATGTATTGGAGCTTCAGCTTCAGCATCAGTCTTTTCAGTGAATATTCAGGGTTGACTTCCTTTAGGATTGACTGGTTTGATCTTCTTGCTGTCCAAGGGACTCCTAAGAGTCTTCTATAGCAACATAACTGAAAATCATTTTTTCAGCACTCATCAGCCTTTTAATCTAGTTTGTACTAAAACTTTCTTTGTATGCAGGATTTGTCTACAAATTCAATGCTTTTGATATATATAGGATTATTCATGTCTTTCTTTTATCTTGTTAGACTTTGGTAGTTTGTCTCTTTCAAGGAACTTATCCATTTTGTATAATTCATCAAATTTATTGGTTTAAAATTGTCTGTAATATTTCCCTAATGTATTTAAAAGGAGAAGCTGTGAACACCCCTGGAGGGACTCTACTGAATCTCAGTTCTGAAGCAAGAGAGTTCCAGAAAAATATATATTTCTGCTTTATTGACAACATCAAAGCCTTTGACTGTGTGGATCACAATAAACTGTGGAAAATTCTGAAGGAGATGGAAATACCAGACCACCTGACCTGCCTCCTGAGAAATCTGTACGCAGGTCAAGAAGCAACAGTTAGAACTGGACATGGAACAGCACGCTGGTTCCAAATCGGGAAAGGAGTATCAAGGCTGTATATTGTCACCCTGCTTATTTAACTTCTACGTAGAGTACACCATGAGAAATGCTGGGCTGGAAGAAGCACAAGCTGGAATCAAGACTGCCAGGAGAAATATCAATAACCTCAGAAATGCAGATGACATCACTCTTACGGTAGAAACTGAAGAAGAACAAAAAAACCTTTTGAACAAAAAACCTTCTCTTTGAAAGAGAAGAGTGAAAAAGTTTATTTAAAGCTCAACATTCAGAAAACTAAGAACACGGCATCCAGTCCCATCCCTTCATGGCAAATAGAAAGGGAAATGATGGAAGCAGTGAGAGACTTTATTTTGGGGGGCTCCAAAATCACTGGACATTGTAACTGCAGCCATGAAATTTAAAAGACACTTGCTTCTTGGAAGAAAAGCTATGACCAACCTAAACAACATATTAAAAAACAGAGACATTACTTTGCCAACAAAGGTCCATCTAGTCAACACTGTGGTTTTGTTAGTAGTCATGTAGGCATGTGAGAGTTGGACTATAAAGAAAGCTGAACACGGAAGAACTGATGTTTTTGAACTGTGGTGTTGGAGAAGACTCTTGAGACTCCCTTGGACTGCAAGGAGATCTAACCAGTCAATCCTAGAGGAAATCAGTCCTGAATATTCATTGAAAGGAGTGATGCTGAAGCTGAAACTCCAACATTTAGGCCATCTGATATGAGGAACTGACTCATTTGAAAAGACCCCGATCCTGGGAAAGATTGAAAGCAGGAGGAGAAGGGAATGATGGAGGATGAGATGACTGGGTGGCATCACCATCTCCAAAGACAGGAATTTGAGTAAGCTCCAGGAGTTGGTGATAGACAGGGAGACCTGGAGTGCTGCAGTCCATGGGATGACAAAGAGGTGAACACGAATGATTGACTGAACTGAACTGAATATATTTAAAAACTGTATCTTAAGTTGTTGATTTCTGTCCTTTACTTTTTTCTTAATGTGTTTATCAAGTTAATAAACTTTTGGTTTTATATTTTAGTAGTCAGCCAGGGACCTGTTGGAAGATTTTCTTGCATGAGTTGACGTAGTATATATTCCAGGCATGGAATCTGTTGTGAGTTCAGTTCAGTTCAGCTTAGTTCAGTGGCTCAGTCCTGTCTGACTCTTTGCGACCCCATGAATCACAGCACACCAGGCCTCCCTGTCCATCACCAACTCCCAGAGTTCACTCAGACTCACGTCCATCGAGTCAGTGATGCCATGCAGCCATCTCATCCTCTATCGTCCCCTTCTCCTCCTGCCCCCAATCCCTCCCACCATCAGAGTCTTTTCCAACTCTTTTCATGAGGTGGCCAAAGTACTGGAGTTTCAGCTTTAACATCATTCATTCCAAAGAAATCCCAGGGTTGATCTCCTTCAGAATGAACAGATTGGATCTCCTTGCAGTCCAAGGGACTCTCAAGAGTCTTCTCCAACACCACAGTTCAAAAGCATCAATTCTTCCGCGCTCAGCCTTCTTCACAGTCCAACTCTCACATCCATACATGACCACAGGGAAAACCATAGCCTTGACTAGACGGACATTAGTCAACAAAGTAATGCCTCTGCTTTTGAATATACCATCTAGGTTGATCATAACTTTTCTTCCAAGGAGTAAGCGTCTTTTAATTTCATGGCTCCAATAACCATCTGCAATGATTTCCACCCAAAATAAAGTCTGACACTGTTTGCACTGTTTCCCCATCTATTTCTCCTGAAGTGATGGGACCGGATGCGGATGCCATGATCTTCATTTTCTGAATATTGAGCTTTAAGACAACTTTTTCACTCTCCCGAGTAGACACCTTCAAATTTAAGAAGTTTTCAAATAAGTCTTAGCTTTCACTTTCTGCTTTTGGAGATCCTAATTGTCAGCTAAAAGTGAGGGTTTTGAGCCTTCTCTTTCCCAAGTCTTTTCTGGGCATACACACAACCCTGTGTATGAATGCATCTTTCATACTTTCATTAATATGTTGAAGTTTTTCAAAATCTGCTATTTCTAATCCAGTTCACTTGGTATTTCCTTCTAATTTTGATTAGGCTCTTATTTGCTCCAACTGCAATGGTAGCCTTAGGCAGCTGTGATGTTATTGATTAAAGTAGATTGTTGTTGTTTTAAAAACACCATCAGAATGAGACTATTCCAGGAGTCCTTACAAAGCGATTAGCTGTTTTCTGGGTATAGGAATATTAGCGTAGCTTCAGAAGAGGTCAGCCATCACATTGGCTATAGCCTGTTGCATTTTCATGGCTACTACTTCATGGAGCTGAAGATATAGAGGAGAGATGTACTTCTAAGTTAAAATAAACCTGAAGTTCTCACAGAATTTAATAGTTTTCTTAGTAGTTTCCTTACTTTTAGCTTGTTCTGTGCTAAACTTTCAAGAATAATGTAAATTATACATGTAATTTAAACAATTTCATACACTAATTTTAAGTAATAGCCAGTGTCTTTACTCTTTCTGAAATGCATTAATTTCTAGATTCTAAAATAGCTAATTTTGATAACTTTGCTGATAACTCTGTTGTTTTTACCAGGGATCCAACTTAATAAGGTTCTATGAGTCCCACCTCTACAATCCCATGTTTATTAACATTTCTATTGTATGTTTTTGTTTTATTTCCACATATGATCAAATAATATCTTTTTTTTTTAATTTATTTGGGTCTTGAGTCTGTGTTAAGTGTTTTTGTTGTTTAGTCACTACATCATTTCTGATTCTTTTGCAACTCCAAGGACTGTAGCTACCCAGGCTCCTTTGTCCATGGAATTTTCCAGGCAAGAATAACTGCCGTGGGTTGCTATTTCTTACTCCAACCCAGCATTGACCCTGTGTCTCCTGTTTTGGTAATTGGAATCTTTGTACAATAGTTTAAAAGGTAAGTTTCATATTGATAATTTTGTATAGCTTAATCCTGGTTCGTAAAAGAGATGTATGTTACTGTTGCTTGTCATTAGGATATTGATTATTCAGAAAGTTTCTTCACAATTTGCATTTGCATATGTGTAATGTATGCAGGTCAGGAAGCAACAGTTAGAACTGGACATGGAAGAAGAGACTGGTTCCAAATAGGAAAAGGAGTGTGTCAAGGCTGTATATTGTCACTCTGCTTATTTGACTTATATGCAGAGTACATCATGAGAAACGTTGAACTGGAAGAAACACAAGCTGGAATCAAGATTGCTGGGAGAAACATAACATCAGATATGCAGGTGACACCACCCTTATGGCAGAAAGTAAAGAGGAACTCAAAAGCCTCTTGATGAAAGTGAAAGAGGAGAATGAAAAAGTTGTCTTAAAGCTCAACATTCAGAAAACGAAGATCCCGGCATCTAGTCCCATCACTTCAGGGGAATAGATGGGGAAACAGTGGAAACAGTGTCAGACTTTATTTTTTGGGGCTCCAAAATCACTGCAGATGGTGACTGCAGCCATGAAATCAAAAGACTCTTGCTCCTTGGAAGAAAAGTTATGACCAACCTCGATAGTATATTCAAAAGCAGAGATATTACTTTGCTGATAAGGCCGATCTAGTCAAGGCTATGGTTTTTCCAGTGGTCATGTATGGATGTGACAGCTGGACTGTGAAGAAGGCTGAGCACGGAAGAATTGATGCTTTTGAACTGTGGTGTTGGAGAAGACTCCTGAGAGTCCCTTGGACTGCAAGGAGATCCAACCTGTTCATTCTGAAGATCAGCCCTGGGTGTTCTTTGGAAGGAATGATGCTAAAGCTGAAACTCCATTACTTCGGCCACCTCATGAGAAGAGTTGACTCATTGGAGAAGACTCTGATGGTGGGAGGGATTGGGAGCAGGAGGAGAAGGAGACGACAGAGGATGAGATGGCTAGATGGCATCACTGACTCGATGGACGTGAACTCTGGTAATTGGTGATGGACAGGGAGGCCTGTCGTGCTGCAATTCATGGGGTCGCAAAGAGTCGGACACGACTGAGCAACTGAACTGAACTGAACTGACTGTGTGTGAAAATTTACAAAAAAAAATCCAATGGCAAGCAAGGATGAATAATAATAATAATTCACTGATAATTTTCAATGTTTGTCATGTGATGAGTACTTCAACCTTTCTAATACCCCCAATAGTCAAGTACAGTTGGTATACCACCGAACAGGTAAATAAGTTTACTTCTAAAGAGGTTATAAAAATGGCCAGGAACATTTGAGTAAGAAATATCTCAGGGAGTCTTGTTAGATTAAACTTAAATTGAATTTAATGAAAACAATGTTAAACAAAGAGAGGAAAAGAGTAGGAAGGAAAGCAGGTTAAAAGACAGGAAATCCAAATAAAGTCTTTTTTTTTTTTGCCTCAGGAAAAAAATATATGGGATCAATTAATAAGAACAAATAGCAAAACTGAGTAAGCGTATTAAGAAAAGAGAAGTTTTAGGTAAGTAATTCCTGACAAACATGTGATAAGATGCTGACACAATAGGCAGCATTTGAAAAAGAAGCAAAGATTCAGAATTAGCTTATCCATTTCCAAATTCAATTGGAAATTTAGAAATATAGATCACATCATAAATTTGCTACTTGGTATCTTATAGATTCTGAATTATAATTGGAAAACCATGGATTAAGTGCAATTTCAATTTCAACTGTAATTAATTTCATTTATCTTCAACTTCACCCACTTTGTTTTATACTATTAATTATAGTATCATAAAAGCAAACAAGGCTAATCAATGACCTATAATTCATAACACAAAAAATAACTTACTAGCTAGATAAGCTAATAAGTAGAGATCACTTAAGAATACAATTAAATATTAATTTAAAATTATTCTCATATATACATGAGATAATTTATAATAAGTACTTTAAACAATTAATTATGGGACTGAAAATAAGCTCAGTGTTTACCTGAAAGTACTGTTGTCTATTTTATTAATATTTCATATAGGTTTTACTTTGGTCAAGAGACTCATAAAATATCTTAATCAAAGCTTGAATGACCATATTATTTGCATATGTTAACTAAATGTGCATTTTTAAAAGCAAGGGATAAAAATGATTTGTACATTTTAAAAATAATTTCTAATATATGAACCCATTGGAGAAAATACTTAGTTATCAGATATCATTGTACTAAATATTTGGGGTAATTATAATCAATTTTAACTTTATTTTGAACACATCACAAAATCATTGTTTTGCTTGTATAAATACAAAGATCAAAAATTTTGTAAACAAAATAATAAACATAACTTACTAACTAAAATGAACAATTCTGTGACTTAATTGATGGAAAAGTAAGACATACTGTTTTCTCTTTGAATGCCTGACAGATTGTCACCATAGTGACTAATAGATATATCAGGAGAAAATCATTAAAATACATGTTCTTGCAGGTGACTTCTAATCTCACATCTTTCAGCTGCCTTCACACTTAATGGGAACCAAAACAAATATTAGTGAATAAAAAGGAAGTTTCACTTGAAAAGAATTGGCTTCCAAATAGTATTAACTTGTTAAATTTGCATATAGCCAAAGTGGTAAATATGCATTTAGCCTTTAATCTATAATATCAGTTCCTGCTTATTTAATTGCAATGGAACAATATTCCCTAGTTAGTACATTTTCTCTTATGTGAAAGTAGTTATTTCTAACTACTCATATGAAAGTTCTTATATGAAAATCTTTGNAAGAATTGGCTTCCAAATAGTATTAACTTGTTAAATTTGCATATAGCCAAAGTGGTAAATATGCATTTAGCCTTTAATCTATAATATCAGTTCCTGCTTATTTAATTGCAATGGAACAATATTCCCTAGTTAGTACATTTTCTCTTATGTGAAAGTAGTTATTTCTAACTACTCATATGAAAGTTCTTATATGAAAATCTTTGTTTCTAACACATAGAGGTTTATCTGGTGTTTGTGTGTGTATATATGTGTGTATGTGTTTGTAGGTTTCTAGAAGTCCAAAAGACTGTGAACTGAGACATCATCATAACTGATGGACAAAAAATAAAATATTTCAATAAAGAACACTTTGTAATTTCCTATGTAATACTATTAATTGCTTCATTTTTACTTATACTTAAGGCAGCAAATTAGATATTGTGTCCACATTTCCTGAATGAGAATAATGCTGTTCAGAAACATTAAGTAACTTGACAACTACTTACATCTAATAATCAGTGGGACTGGAATGCCAAATCATGTCTGTCTATCAAGCTAAAGACTTTCCACTTCAAAGTAATGTTAGTTTCTTATTACACACAGAAGCCATTGGGTAAATTGGCAGTATATCAGGCAGGGACGCTGAGGTTGAGGTGATTGTTGTTCAGTAGCCCAGTCATGTCCAACTCTGTGACCCCATGGACTGCAGGATACCAGGTTTCTCTGTCCTTCACCATCTCCTGGAGCTTGCTCAAACTTATTTCCAGTGAGTTGGTGATGCCATCCAACCATCTCATCCTCTGTCATCCTTTTCTCCTCCTGCCTCTAAACTTTTCCAGCATCAGGATCTTTTCTAACAAGTCAGCTCTTCACACTAGGTGGCCAAAGTATTGGAGTTTCAGTTCAGCATCAGTCCTTTCAGTGAATATTCAGGATTGATTTCCTTTAGGATTGACTGGTTTGATCTCCTTTCTGTCCAAGATACTCTCAAGAGTCCCTTGGTTGATGGTAATTTTACTCTAAAATCCATAATCTTCCTCCATATAGAAATATTTGATTGGCCAAAATGTTCATTTGGATGTTCATAACATCCATAAGATGTTATAGAAAGACTTGAACAAACTCTGTGGCCAACTATCTTCCCCCGATTTTAGCTAAGCACTTGACTGGTCCTTATTATTTGTCAGCTTTTCTTCTATCTATCAGTTGTAGCATGATTAAATACAGAGCAATGACAAATGAGCAGAAATAATCTATATAATTATTGAGACTACTCCAAAAAGATGATACTTTCCCATGCCCTTCTATATGTTGTTCTTCTTCTGGGTTCATATAGATTTCAGTTCAGTTCAGTCGCTCAGTCATGTCCGACTCTTTGCAACCCCATAAATCGCAGCACGACAGGTGGGAGTTCACTCAGATTCGCATCCATTGAGTCAGTGATGCCATCCAGCCATCTCATCCTCTGTCGTCCCCTTCTCCTCCTGTCCCCAGTCCCTCTCAGCATCAGAGCCTCTTCCAGTGAGTCAACTCTTCGCATGAGGTGGCCAAAGTACTGAAGTTTCAGCTTTAGCACCATTCCTTCCAAAGAAATCCCAGGGTTGATCTCCTTCAGAATGGACTGGACTCTCAAGAGTCTTCTCCAATACCACAGTTCAAAAGCATCAATTCTTCAGCGATCAGCCTTCTTCACAGTCCAACTCTCACATCCATACATGACCACAGGGAAAACCATAGCCTTGACTAGACGGACCTTAGTCGGCAAAGTAATGTCTCTGCTTTTGAATATACTATCGAGGTTGGTCATAACTTTTCTTCCAAGGAGTAAGCGTCTTTTAATTTCATGGCTGCAGTCACCATCTGCAGTGATTTTGGAGCCCCCCAAAATAAAGTCAGACACTGTTTCCACTGTTTCCCCATTTATTTTCCATGGAGTGATGGGGCTGGATGTAGAGGGAAACTAGCTTTAACCATGAAAGATTACAACCAAAAGAATACTATTTTCACAGGATGTCAGGAATTCAGATGTCCAAATAACCTTGTGATTGAAACAACTTTGGCAGTCTTGGATTTTTCATGATTGGACTCCCCAGAGGAAAAGAAAGAAATAAACTTTTTTAGTTACTATATTTGCAGTACTCTTTATTAAAAGAGCTTGAGTTTTACCCTAAATAATCTAGACTCTCATTAAAAACCTATTTCAGTTTGGTGTTTCCTTATTATCTGATAACTAGAACAATTTTATTCACATGATATGTTTTAAAGAATCCATTACTGATGTAAATTAACCTTATACCTTTTTAATAATAGAAATAAAAATTCATAATAATAGAAGTTAAAAATTTCATAATAATAGAAATAAAATTTATAATCCAGTTATTCTCATAATAAGCAAATGCAAAGGTAAGAGAGGTAACTGAAGTTCAAAACAAGTTCAGAGTTCCAAAGCAATCAAAGCTAAAAGTGAAGCAATGTGGATTCCTTAGCTTTTGTTGTCCAGTTAAAAAAAAAAAAAAAAGATAACAGTTCATCAGCAATAACAATCTTTTTCTTAGCTTAGAATTCTGAGAAAATTTTATTTCACTGAGTATTATGCTAGAAATAGTTAACATTATAATTAATTATTCCATGCATAGCATTTTTACACAATGCAGGGATACTAGTTGGGTGGCCATTTCTTATTTTGACTCTGGAGGGTAAATTGTTAGGATGAACTTGGGTAAGTGTCCAGTTTACAGTGCCCTTTCAATATATGTATTCTATAGAGGGTGGACTTTTTCATGTTTGCAATCTTATTAAAGCCAGATTAATTGATTACCTTTTGATCATTAATATATTGCTTTTCTGCATATGAAAATTGATTGTTATTTGTATTTTCTCTTCTTAAAATCAGTATTTTATATAGATTCAAATAACATTGAAAAACAGGTAACATTCATTAGAGTTTAAATGTAACATATACTTTGAAGAAATTGAGAGATAAAGAAATTCCTTCTGTATAGATTATTTGTAAATTATTTGATATTAAAATGAACAAATGCAAACTTAAACACTTTAGCAAATATGAACTTCATGAAGATTTATGTAGGCAGTGACATGAAAGCTGGTGGTAATTAGAATTTAAAATAAAATTTATTATCCTCACTAAGGAAAAATTCACTTGATTTGCGTAATTCAGCCAAATTGCTGTTATTTTTAATCTTTGTTTCTTCTAGAATAATTTTGTTTTACTTTAAAATCTGACAATAGTGATGAAAGAATAGTGATAATGACCTACCATCTTTGGAGCACTGTTTCTTAGAATGTCCACAAATTAGTGTCTGTGGTCAATTTCTAAAGACTATGGATATTTAGATAACTTTTATATATGTAGGTATAAATTGCTAAATTTAGTAAGGCCCCCTGTCATCCAGTGCACCCTCATGTCTCTTACCATGCTGAAGGATGTATTTGACTATGAGTATCTCTCTTTTCTTCTGAATCTCATCATTTATCCCCCACATAAGCTAAAAGTACCCTTTTGATTTGCATTCTTATAGTTTACCTCATACAATCTTGGGCTTCCCTGGTGGCTCAGAGGGTAAATAATCTGCTTGCAATACAGGCAATGTGGGTTCGATCCCTGGGTTGGGAAGATCCCCTAGAGGAGGGCATGGCAACCCACTCCAATATTTTTGCCTCAAGAATCCCCATGGACAGAGGATCCTGGCGGGCTACAGTCCATGGGGTTGAAAAAAGTCAGACATGGCTGACTGAATAACTAAGCACACACAACACATAGTCATTTATTATATATTTAAATTGTCTTTGCTTTTGTTTGTCTGTAATTTTTTAAGCTTCAATATAATATTTTTCATGGGCTTTCCTGTTAGCCAAGCCGGTAAAGAATCTGCCTGCCATGCAGAAGACCCCAGTTCGATTCCTGGGTTGGGAAGATTCACTGGAGAATGGATAGGCTACCCACTCCAGTATTCTTTGGCTTCCCTATTACAAATTACAAGCATACTTGTTCTTATTCTAGGTTCTTCAAAGGTTAAAAATTTAAGTGTATTCTGCTATTTTCTTTCATTTTATCTTTATTTCTTTGAATTTTGATCTTTGTTAATTTCTCATCCTAAATATTTTGTATCTTTATATATTTATTTTCTTTGGAGAATATGAACTGTATCATGCATTCTTCTCAACAGTAAGTTAATTTTTGTCTGGAACTTTGACCTTTTTTTCATGAAATATTCCATTTTCTTTAATTATAGCAGCATAATATCACTGAAAATGAGTAGTGTGACTTTCAGATCTCTTTTATCTCACTATCTGGGTTCTAACAGATAGTATAAAGTTGATCAGCCTATATATAAAGTTTGAATTACTTTTTATCTGAATGCATTCCATTGCTTTCACTTAAATAGAAGCTCATTTGCCAATGTATATCTATTTTTATTTTTTCATTCCTCCTGGGCAACCTACACCTTACCAGTTTTGAGAAGTAAATGCTTGATTTTCTATTCTCCCTTCCATAATTTACTCCCTAAAGGACTGTTGTCATTGTCACAGATATAATCAGTTTTCACAGTCTATTTAAGGGTTTCATAAGTGAAGGTGAAGAACTAGACTGCCTTTTCTATTTTTATGAATGAAGATGTACTCAAATACTGGCTAGAACACCTAAATAAGATATTTTACCCGTCTCCCAAATCCTGTCCCCTTTCTCAAGTGTTCACTATATGTATATTAAAATTTAAATCATTGTCACAAATACGGATGTGACACAGAGGTTCTTACTATTGATTTGTTCAAATCAGTCACTTTTGTAAAATTACTATATATCAGCATAATTTAGAATTTATTATGAATTCCATGCAGCTATCACCCTATGTTACTCTGAGAACATATTTCCATGGTATACATTCGACCTTTCAGTATGCAAAGCACATAAGTGTACAGTGTTCAGGGGTTCTTCATGGTGACATAGGCATTTTTCAGCATTAGAAATGTAAGAAATATAATGTGTCCTTATCACCTCAAATATCCAGACAAATAATGAAAAGTAAAATCAATTAAGTATACTAGCCTATCTTAGTGGAAATCTACTCCATGAAACAATAGTAATTAAGCTGTTAATAGTCTCTATTTAAAAAAAAATTATTAATCAAAATTTTCTATTCATGTAATTTAAAAAGAGATTTTATACTCCTCTATCTTCTTGCAGATTGAGACTATTAATATAGGAAATGTCTCTTTGGTCTGACATAATTTCTCAAAATATTTAATGACTTAAAATATTATTAATAAAATATTATTAAAACCTGTTTGCCACAAAATACCTAGTTACTTGTGATAGCACAGTCTTGAGAAATGGCCTGAGAAGTGTTACAACTAATAGTGCTCATTAAAAAAAAGGTCATTACACAGGTAAGTTCAATACCTTTCATGATACTCACAGGTATATGATAGTGATCAAGAAATATTTTTGAGTGGCTAATGAATGCTTGGAATTTTATAGATATCTATCTATCTATTTTTCTCTATATTTTATTATTTTTACAATTTATTAGGCACATCAAACCATATATCACATATGCAGAATGAAAAACTGTGTTAATTGTTTTCGTACTTAAAGTATCTCATGAGATATCCATGAGTAACAATTTTAGTGTGCACCTTCTTTTAGTTTGCATTATATTGAAAATTTTCTTAATTCACCATTTCACTTCAAGTATATAGACTCTATTTAAGCATATAATATGTTGTATTGATTATACTTTTTATTTTTTATTAAATACTATTTAAGTGCTAGGTTTCATAAATAATATAATGGACAGTGCACATGCCTGGTTACCCTATTTTAGTGAATTTCTTTAAATTTTAGGAAGTATGTATGCTACAATTTGCATTTTGATTTCAGCAAAGGAGAAAAGGCAAAAGACGTAGTTTAATATAACACTTAACAAGACTATGGTTTATCACAGAAGCAGATGAACTGATCTCTGATACTAAATTCTCTGAGGAATACTAAAAGTAAGAGAAGCACATCAATGTTAAAGCCATTTAAACAATTATCAAACAGCTGCAAAAGGTCTAAATATCTTTTTCTTTCTTTGCTGAAGGAGTGGGATAGTAGATCAGTGACCTTCATTATTAACACAGAGATTCCTTCTTCTAGACCCTACTGAATATACCAAAAAGTCATGAACTTATACTAACCAGGTCCAAACCTTTTGTAAGTAAATTAATCACAGTTTAAAAATAGTGAAGTTAATATGAAATATTTTATTTCAAAATAATTTTTAATGCAGAAGACAATTTTAGAAATAGAACTAAATGGAAGAAGAAATCATTCAAAATGCTTTTTTTTCTTTTTCTATATTTTTAAAGTAACTTTCTTAGAACTCTATACGTATAACAGGACTTGCCAGGTGATGCTATTGGTAAAGAATCTGCCTGCCAAAGCAGGTGACGCAAGAGATGGGGTTCAATCCGTGAGTAGGGAAGATCCCCTTGAGTAAGAAACGGAAACCTGCTCCAGTATTCTTCCATGTAAAAATTCCAGGGACAGAAGAGCCTCGTGGGCTATAGTCCATAGGGTTGCAAATAGTGGGGCATGACTGACTGACTAAACACACACATACAATAATATTTACTGACATATTTATGTATGTTGATGTGACAAGGTACATTTTAGAAGTATCTTAAAGTAGTGCTAAATTGCTTCAATTGTGTCCGACTCTGCGTTCCTATGCATTGTAGCCCTCTAGGCTCTTCGGTCCATGGGATTTTTCAGGCAAGAATACTGGAGTGGGTTGCTATTTCCTTCGCCAATCTTTAAGCAGTTGAATTGATCAACTTAAAGTAGGAGATATACTCAAGAGTTTTAAAGTCATCTTTTCTTTAACAACAGCAATATATGTAAGTGAGTGAGTAAGAGAGTGAAGTCACTCAATCGTGTCCGACTCTGCAATCCCATGGACTGTAGCCTACCAGGCTCTTCCCTCCATGGGATTTTCCAGGCAAGAGTACTGAAATGGGTTACCATTTCCTTCTCCAGGGGATCTTCCCAATGCAGGGAGCAAGGCTTTAACCTCTGAGCCACCAGGGAAGCCCAATATATGAAAACTATTTTAAAAACACATTTTGGTCATTCTCAACTTCCAGTGAAATGTTTTGATGAGACATTTAAGTCAATTTAATTGAATTTTAGATGTAGCATTTTGACTTATATAACCAAGGCACTTATTCATATAATGATGTAATTGGTGGGAAGTATTCTTTGATTAAGAATTTAGGCTCTGGCAGGACATATTAATGAGATATACTTAAGCATGATTGATTCATCCACTGATTACACTTGTCCTCAGGTTCAGTGTGTGTGTGTGTGTGTGTGTGTGTGTACACTTATGTGTACATTGTGTCTGACACAAAAATATCTAACTTTTTAATATTAATAGAATGTACAGCCCTATGGAATTCCAGTTGAGCTGTTTCAAATTCTGAAAGATGATGGTGTGAAAGTGCTGCACTCAATATGCCAGCAAATTTGGAAAACTCAGCAGAGGCCACAGGACTGGAAAAAGGTCAGTTTTCATTCTAATTCCAAAGAAAGGCAATGCCAAAGAATGCTCAAACTACTGCACAATTGCACTCATCTCACATGCTAGTAAAGTATTGCTCAAAATTCTCCAAGCCAGGCTTCAGCAATATGTGAACCGTGAAATTCCTGATGTTCAAGCTGGTTGTAGAAAAGGCAGAGGAACACGAGATCAAATTGCCAACATCTGCTGGATCATAGAAAAAGCAAGAGAGTTCCAGAAAAACATCTATTTCTGCTTTCTTGACTATGCCAAAGCCTTTGACTGTGTGAATCACAATAAACTGTGGAAAATTCTGAAAGAGATGAGAATACCAGACCACCTGACCTTCCTCTTGAGAAATCTGTATGCAGTTCAGGAAGCAACACTTAGAACTGGACATGGAACAAGAGACTGGTTCCAAATAGGAAAAGGAGTACGTCAAGGCTGTATATTGAGATGTGTATAAGAGACAGCCTGTGATGTGGGTGAGGCTCCCGAGCCTGGATTCTCACCATACTCCGTGAGTGACCTCTCTGCTGTCAGCCCAGTGCCACTGCATATAAAGGGGATGCTGTCGCTCAGGGGCTGCATGCATGGCAGGGACATCGGAAGGAGCTAAGGCTGGAATGTTCGGAAGGAGTTCTTTCTTAGGAAAGGTGACCTTGGGGTTTGGGTATGGCAGGGGTATGGAGAGGGGATACTGAATCCCAGAAGCTCCCAATTCAGAGCTAAACACCACCTCCTTAAGATGCCAGCCTACTGACCCACCATCCTGAGTAGCTCTGTCAGTGAACTCCCAGGAGCCCCCAGAGATGCGGTTGCCGGGAGGAGTGTAGGAAATGCCAGTGTGTGGCAAATATCATCTCTGGATAAGGCTGGTAAGAGTCCCTGGAGATGCCCTGTGGATCAAATTGAGTGGCTGGGCTGGGGGAAGGAGGTAGGGATTTCCAGCTGGCATGAGGCTCTACAGCATTACCTTGGGTTGCCCTCACTCAAGCCCCAGCTCATCTGTCAATACGGCTCCAGTCAAGTATGTCTGCGCTTGCTGCCCCAGGCTCCTCCAGCTGCCTGGTGCTCACACAAGCGTGGGTGTTAACAAATCCACTCTGAGCCATCCGTTTGGATGCGGCTCCACACCTGAGAGAGGCTGGGGGCATTTCTGATCATTTTGGAGTTGCTGTAAAATATCATCTCCTCTAGAAGCCCCACTTCCAATCCTCTGGCTTGCTCCCCTACACAGGGCTCACTTGTCCACAAGGAGGGAAATAGCTTCTGAGCAAGCATCTAGGGTTTGCTCTTTTAACAGCAAACACAGTTAAGTGACCATTCAGAGTTTCTCTCTTCCCACCCACATGGGCCATGGATGGCTGAAGTGGAGGGGCTGCCTCAGTGGGTTAGATTCATGGTTGGGATCTGTCTTAGCCTCTGGGAAGATAAAATTGCTCCATCAGGTACCCGGGAAGCTGGGACAGTGCCAGGTCAGTTCATCAATGACTATTTCCTGAGTGCCCGCCATTGCCAGGTGCTTTCCTGGACTGCTCATCTTGAGAATTAGCTTTTAGAAAAGTCAAGGACACATGGGCCGTATTGCAACCCTATGATAGCCTATTACACCACCCTGAGACCCCTTTCAATCTCTGGCATTTATCAGACTCTGCAGAGTGAGTCTGCTTATAACATTTTCAGAAGATTCAGAAGACATTAGTTTTAACACATCTCCACCCCTAGCTTCCATGAAGTTCTATCTTTCGGGTGGACGGACCAGGCTTATTGGTCTCCTGCCAATTGCTTGATTTTTAAAGTTCTTAACTCTTCTCATTTCATAGATGCTCAAAGAGAGGATTTTTTTTTTTTAATCGCAGATTAAACTTATAAAAGCTTAATGGACTGAAATTGCTAAGTCATCCAATACTCAACAGTCTGGTATAAAACATGGAAGTAAAAAAGACCTTGCAATGATTATGACATTCAAGTGATAAGTCATTTTGATCGGATGCAAGAAAAGCAGCTGAAAGTTGTTCTTCCCAGCCATGTGGCTTTAGTCTCTGGAAAAGTAGCTATTCATGTAGACAGTGATTCATAGAACTTGATTAGCCCATTCAAACTGGTGACTCTGATTTCCCCATGGATACAGCACAGTCAAGTCAGTAAGTATCAGGCTGGGCTTTTAACAGCTGTCTTTTCAGAGAAAACTCAGTTGCATAAGGGGAAGGCTGCTGTGCCAGCCTAAAGACAGCTGTTTACAAACATTGTACTTATTCTCTAGCCTAGGGAGGAATCTTGTTCAAGGCATAAAGAGGNTAAAAAGCCTCTTGATGAAAGTGAAAGAGGAGAGCGAAAAAGTTGACTTAGAGCTCAACATTCAGAAAACGAAGATCTGGTCCCATCACTTCACGGGAAATAGATGGGGAAACAGTGTAAACAGTGTCAGACTTTATTTTGGGGGGCTCCAGAATCACTGCAGATGGTGACTGCAGCCATGAAATTAAAAGACGCTTACTCCTTAGAAGAAAAGTTATGACCAACCTAGATAGCATATTCAAAAGCAGAGACATTACTTTGCCGACTAAGGTCCATATAGTCAAGGCTATGGTTTTTCCGTTGGTCATGTATGGATGTGATAGTTGGACTGTGAAGAAGGCTGAGGGCCAAAGAATTGATGCTTTTGACCTGTGGTGTTGGAGAAGACTCTTGAGAGTCCCTTGGACTGCAAGGAGATCCAACCAGTCCATTCTGAAGGAGATCAGCCCTGGGATTTCTTTGGAAGAAATAATGCTAAAGCTGAAACTCCAATACTTTGGCCACCTCATGCGAAGAGTTGACTCATTGGAAAAGACTTTGATGCTGGGAGGGATTGGGGGCAGGAGGAGAAGGGGGCGACCAAAGATGAGATGGCTGGATGGCATCACAGACTCCATGGACGTGAGTCTGAGTGAACCCCGAGAGATGGTAATGAACAGGGAGGCCTGGCCTGCTGTGATTCATGGGGTCGCAAAGAGTCAGACACAACTGAGCGACTGAACTGAACTGAACTGAACTGATGTGTCTTCATAGGGCTTTCCAGGTGGTGCTAGTGATAAAGTACCCATCTGCTAATATAGGAGACTTAAAAGACATGGGTTAGACCCCTGGATTGGAAAGATACCCTGAACCTACTCCAGTATTCTTGCCTGGAAAACCCCTTAGGCAGAGGAGCCTGGTGGGCTATCGTCCATAGCATCAGAGAAGCAGAAACGACTGAAGTATGACTTAGTGTATATGTGTTTTCATAGTTTATAGACCAAAGGGAATATTTTATTGTTAGTTTTAAACATCCTCTAAAGAAGCTTGTCATTTAACCCTGGACCCAATTTAACTATGGTACTTTGTCAATTAAAGATGTAAAACAAAAAATATGTTACCATATTTAGTGAAATTTTAAAGGATTTTAGTGAGAAGTCAATTTGTACCAAGACAGTTCACAAAATATACAAAGGAAGTTATCTGGAAAAAATAACCTCATTTTTTGTTCTTTTTTTTTTTTTTTTTAAAGAAAGCAACTGATATATGTTCTGAGAGTTTGGGGAGCAAAAGTAGCTGCCTGGTTATAGCATTATGCATTTGAGAGAAGAAAATATAATCAGAATATTTCCACAAATCAAATGCTAAGTTAATCAAATTAAGTTGTTTATTTCTTATCGTAAGACTCATTTTTCTTTGTGGCACTCTCAAAGGGAAACTTTTCTGGTGATTTTGAGCCATTGATTCAATTGCCCTCTCCACCAAAATGATCTATATGGGACATTCTTCTTAGAGAGTGATGATCCAAAACTGTCCTCCCTAAATTTATCCTGTCGCTACCAGAAGATCATATCTGCTCATCTCCAGTTCTATGGTCCAAATACTTTCATCTCCCACTGAGCATACTAATAGCTCAGTGCATTAAGCCCAATAGAATAGTTTTGTTAAACAGTAATTATACAATAAATAATAATCTTCTAGAAACACACTACTTTAAATCAAAATAATTAAGAGGAACGTGAACATTGTTGGCAATTTGAGAATTAGTGGGAATAAAGGGGCCTTTTAAAGTCATTTTCTAGCTTCCAAACCTACCCTTGAATACTCAGGTTAGCGACTTTCTTGTAATTTTTATTATTATTAATTTTTAATAATACTGTAATCTATGGTCATCAACCATTAAGACAGCAGTCTTTTGATCAGGACACTCTTCTGAATGTTTAAGTGGATAGTCTTTGAAAGCACTTTTTAAAGAAATTTGTTAGATTAATTTAGATCTATCTTTGAGACTTTTAAACTTCAGATACCCACAGCAATTCTCAATTTTCAATAGTATTTAATCCAATTGTTAATTCTGATTTCATAATTTATAAGATGTTTTTATTAATGGATAGAATAATGAGGTTATATTAATAACTCAAATGTCAAGTTCTCAGAATTGTGAAAAATATAAAAATGTGTATTGATATTGTCAGTGTTTACTTCTGAATTTGGGTAAGATTTTTTTTCCTCTAGTCACATTGTAACAACTTGCCAAGTCTCTTAATGTCTTTTATTCCCAGGGGAGTGGGAACCACAAGACTATATTCACCATATTTTGGCAGCATATTCAGGAAAAAATGTAATTACTTTCAAAGCTAATTTATTTTTGTTTTATAACTAAGAAAATTAAAATAGTATTTCATTTAGGATATACACTAGAAACAGAGAAAAAAGGTTCTTAATTTATCATAATTATTCTGCAAAAATTTTAGTTTTCCTGAAGAAATCCAGTGAGAAGAGGTACTTTGCTCAAAATGGCTGAATAGGTGAGTCAAACTTCTCAGGAGGTTTTCCCAGGATGCAGATGTTTTCCAACTTCATCCACTCCTCAAGTACTATCATTAACACTTTTGCTAATCATGTGCTGTATATTTCAAGCATGTTCCATCCAGTTCATTTTTTTTGAATAGATATTTTAATTTAAAGAAGTGATTTTCACATGATTTTTAATTTTACTTCAGCTCCCTGGGACCACTCTCCACTGCCTGTGTGTGACTATTTTCCCAAAAATAAATTAAACATCACTGTGAATATCAATTAATAAGTAGGATACAGTAAATGGTGATAGATGATAGATATATAAATTATTTGCTAAAATATTTTAAAGCATTATTAGAAAGAACATTTTTCACCATCCTAATTATTTTCTGTGCTCAGTCAATTATTCCTAACTCTGTGACTGTATGAACTGTATAGCCTGCCAGGCTCCTCTGTCCATGGAATTTTCCAGGTAAGAATATCAGATTGTGTTGCTACCTCAGGTTATTTGACCACCTCAGATTTTATTATGATCTTGAAGTTTGACAGTCTCATTTGAGTGCAAAGCATAGTTGTACAATAAATATATAGGGTTGTTTCCATCAGTTAACAAAATTCTCCAGCATGCACATGGTTACTATTGCATTAGGACAGCATTACTCACCTGCATATGTTCATTTGATTTAGAATATTTCTGAGAGCTTCTTAATAAGATGTGTATATATTCGTGTCAATTCCTCTATATTCTGCCTAAGGGCCAAGAACTGAAAAGTTAATTTATTCTCCTTAAAAAGAAGAAAAGGATAACTATAATCAGGCAATGAACTAATTGGTACTCCCAAATGACAATGTAGCACAAGATTTTTATTTCAACTTTATAAAGAAGTCTTGATTATCAAATAGAGCACAAATAAATTATAATTTTAAATTATAGGCATATAATTATAATTTTGAAAAAAATGCATACTTTTACATTTAATCCTGAAATTGGAGTAATGGGGAAAGTCAAACTGAAAGACAAACTTAAAATAATAAATCTTTCAAGTTCTCAGGACAATTGAACAAAGATCATGCTATATAGAGTCTTAAAAGTGTAGTGTTGACAAACAAGAATGACTTATAATTACCCTATGAAATTCTATAAGTAAAATTATGGAGAAGATAATTAGTAGTTTACTTTAAAAGTCTCCATACTTATGTAGCACTGATGATCTTTTATAAAATAAAGTACAGGAGTCAAATCTTGGTGGATAAACACACTTTTAATTCAGTATTATCTGATGTCTCTTGATACTGTCACTTAATCTCTATAGGTGTGTGGAATTTTATAATAATATTATTCTTTGCTTATGAAATTCTGGCATACCTTTGCAACTTCTTGACCTAATTAAATAAGATATTAGTAATAATTAGATCTACTTAATTTGACTATAATTTCAAACTAAGTCTTAGATTGCTTGTATTTAAAGTTAGAAAAGTGATTGTTATCTTAAAATGTCCCTTTGTTGTGTTGTCTTAAAACATTTCATGTGGAACCCAACGTATATTTATACTGCAGTTATAGGCTGTCATTTTCTTATGTTTTTCAATGATCTTTCTCTATTAATCTTCAAAAATTATTCATTAGGGAAAGCAGGGTTAATTGTGTAACTGGGAGTCTAGAATTGATGAGTGATAGCAGTGGTAGAGTAGTAGTAGGAAAAAAGTTTATTATTTCTGTACTGCAAAATCTATGGTATTTTATAAATTCAAAATGGTTTTAATAATAACTGATTTAAATAGGCTATTTTTTTCTGATTTTTCATATTTTCCTATTAACTGAAATAACTGAAGAATATATGTAACAGTAATTTGTTCCTGACATAGAATAGAACTTGGTTACTCAGTATTTTCATGGCTTTAAATTTGTTTCATTTAAATATTTCTTTAATAATTTACTTCACCACAGTTGATAATTAAGATTAAAAACAAATTTGAGGACTTAATTCTGATTTCAGTTCTTTTATATCTGCATAAAATGATGCAAAATCCTATCTTAGAATCAATTTTGCAAGTTACAGTATTATATAGCATTTTATATAAGTAGNCATGATGGCTTTCCAAGTTTTTTCCCTTACGTATCATTTTTTATTTTAATAAAAGCTACTTCATTCTTAATGTTTCATGTTTTAAACCCTGAAAAGCTCAGAGAAGAGTCCCTCTCAATCTTCCCAGGAGGTAACCATTATAAATGAGTAGAGCCTGGTCTCCCAAGGTTTTTTTCTTTTCCTGCCTGTGCCACATTGCTTGCCCAACCAGGGATAGAATGAAGATCCCAGCTGGGAAAATGCTGAGTTTTAACCCCTGGAATGCCAGGAAATTTCCCCAGGCAATTTTCCCTATGCTTATTTTTAAAATGTGGTATCTATATACATATTTTTGTCAAATTCTTGTGTAACAGCATCCTCTGAGCACCTTTACATGGGGTTAAATATTGTCCTCTGACCTGACCACCGGTAATAGCTGCCTAGCAGGGCTCCCTCAGGAAAGATGTGAGACAAGGCCATTTGGCCATCATGAGGCTGCTCAAAATAATAATTGAAAGGAGACTGTGCTGTTGGCACCTGTCACAGACTACCTGGAAGAGCATTAAAGGCAGCGGTATCTAGATTATGTTTTAACTTTTTATTCAAGTAGGAAACACAAAATTGTACACCTGTCAGCAATGTACAACTCCTTGAATGCTCACGAACACCCATGTGTTTGTGGGATTCAGATCAAGAAATGGAAACTCAGCCTCCCTGAAGACCCCTCATACTCCCCTCCATCACTTGCCCCCAGCCCTCAACGAGGCACTGTACCTTGTCTCTCACACCACAGAGCCATTGTGCCTGGATTTGATTTGTTTCTTTCTCTCTTTCCTGGTTTTCAGTGTGTGCATTTGTGTCCAGCTTCTCGCAGTCAGTATCATGTTTGTGAGTTTCACCCACAGTTGTGGACTTGTGGTTTGTTCAGCCTCACTGCTCTATAGTATTCTATTGCATGAGTATGCAAGTCATTTATCCATCCTTTTAGGAGGAGAGATTTGGATTCTTTCTGGTTTCAGGCAATTCAGAATAGTGCTACTGTGATCATTTTAGCATGGGATTTTTTGGTGGTTTAGTTGCTCAGTCGTGTCCAACTCTTTGCGATAGCCCACCAGCTCCTCTGTCCATGGGGTTCTCCAGGCAAGAATCCTGGAGTGGGCTGCCATTCCTTCTCCAGGAAATCTTCCTGACCCAGGGATCGAACCCGGGTCTCCTGCATTGCAGGCAGATTCTTTACTGACTAAGCCACCAGGGAAGTCCAGTGGGCATGTACCCATGTCTCTGTGGGACATTTGCCCAGGAGTGGAATGGCTGGCTCACGAGTGTCTGTATCTAGCTGCTGCACAGTTTTCCAGAGTGGTTGTGCCTATATTTGCATTCCCTTCAGCAGTGTACGATGATTCAGTTTGCTCCACATCCTCACCAACGCATTAATGATGGGCGGAGAAGAGGCGAGTCACCACCCTTTGTACCTACCTCCACAGCTGGGGTCCAGGGAGGCCAACCCCGTTCCGCATCTGGGTGTTTCCTCCTTCAGTTCACCTTTATCCATTTTCTGACTGTCTCCTGCAGATGTGAATGAGTGTGGATTCAAACCCCGGCCGTGCCAACACAGATGTGTGAATACACACGGCAGCTACAAGTGCTTTTGCCTCAGCGGCCACACGCTCCTGCCAAACGCCACATGTTCCAGTAAGTTTCAGCAGCTGGCCTGATCTCAGTCAATCCAGAGGCTTGACCTTTGCCATTTAATGCTTGGGGATAAGTTAAACTAAGTTATTGAAGCAGAACCACCCCAAAAAAATTCTCACATCACCCTAGACTAAAACATCTTTGCACACATTTTTTTTTTCAATTTATTTATTTTTTAATTGAAGGATAACTGCTTTACAGAATTGTATTGATTTCTGCCAAACATCAACACCAATCAGCTATACACACACACACACACACACACACACACACACACACACATATATATTTATATATATTCCCTCTCTCTAAGACTTATTTTTAATTGTAGTAAAATACATATATTGTGGAATTCACCCTTTTGAATTTTAAGTGTACTTCAGGCATTTTGTAATTTCACAATGTTGTGCATACCATCACCACTCTCCAGAATATCTCCATCACCCCAAAAGGAAACCCTGTCCCCATTAGCAGTCACTCTCCACTCATCTTCTCCTCCACCCCAGCCCTGCATTCTGTCTCTCTGGATTTGCCTGTTCTGGCCTCGTCATTTTTTAAATAAAAAGACTAACTGAGGAGAAAGATAAATTGAGTCTCTCTATATATACAAAGATGAATTAGAATTCTTCATGAAAAAAGTAAGCATACTGAAAATGTAAGCATATTGTTTCAGGAAGGTGATAAATCTCAGTTCCATTTCAGGACATCAGTTCTTCCCACCAGCTATCTTTCTCATGCCCCTTGCCCCACGCTCAAAGATTAGTGACTCTTGTTGGGAGTCCATTCCAGTTCAAATTCCTGGAAATAAAAAGCCCATCTCTGATAAAGAGAACCCATGTCCTGTGGGAGCCTAAATGTCTATATACATTCCGTTATTCAGAAGGAAGTCTTTTCAGGTTTTATGTTGCAGCTGAAAAGCAAATCCATCTGCCCTGCCGCCCCCAGCAAGCCCGCAGCTTGTGCCTTCTGCCAGCTTCCCATGGTTGCAGAGTCCTCTGACTCCCCAGCCTATCCTGGGATCTCCCTTGGTTGTAAAATCCTGGCTCATGCAGAGCTCACTTCCCCCATCCCTGCCTCACCCTTGAGCTGCTCGCCCCACTTGGCAAAATGCCCCAACACCACTAGAGTCTCCATTAGCAAGCATGCATAAGAGATAAAGCAGGCATTCAGAGAGTCTTAAAAAATTTTTTTTCAGTATTTAAAAAATATTACAAATTAAACAGAAACCTCCAAGAAACAAATATGTAGCTTAGTGAATTCTTATAAGCATCCGTGTAACCACTACCAAAAGAACTTTGCCAGAACTACCCCCTTCACCCCACCTGCCCCTTGGGAACCACTGTCCAGGGTTTTCTAGTCATCACTTAACATTTTAAAAAAGATATATGCTAATGGATGTTTCTGAAACATTCCACGAAAGCCCAATTAGTGCCAAAAAAGATATCTTTCTCCAAATGGGAGAATAAAATGAGGTAAATTTTGAAGATTAATTTTGAAAGAAGACAACTAAAGAGAAAAGGAATAAACTAGAAGCATAGCCATTGGCCAGTGCCTGCTGCATTACTGTGGCCTGTGTGTCTGTCCTGGGACCCCCCCTTGTCTATTACGATACACGCGAGGGTTGCCTCTGCCTCCCTGTTTATAGCTGACAGTGGCCAGGTGGCCCTGAATGTCTCTCATGGATGCTGATTTTATTTACCCAGCCCTTTGCAGTCTCTTTCGTCCAGCTGATTGACTGGCATGTTATAGATGTGGCTGTATAAAGAGAGGATATTCACTGTGCTCCCCTGTTATAGGCACTTTTGATCCATATATACTGGAAGCCTACTAGGGATATGTGTTTTTGTGAGACAAGGTCTATTTAGCAATGAATGACAGAAAAATCGAACTAAATTATCTTTACTTTTAAAAGCTGGAGGCAAGCAGCTCCAGAACAGATCAGCAAGGACTCAGCCTCTGCCATCTTCAGGGTATTGATTTCATCCTCATGCTTGTGGCCTTGTGGTCACAATATGGCTGCCCTAGCTCGAGATATCACACACACATCAAAGGTAGGCAAGACAAAGGGAAAAGGAGCGATGCCAGGACACAAATGCCTCTTTTATGTCCATCCGTTTTGTCATGCAGCAGCATCTTTTCCAGGAACTCCAGCAGACTTACCTTAATATCTCTTTGGCTATAACCAAATCATATGGCTACTCCCTTGTTGCTGCATGGGAAGCTAGGGAAAAGATGTGGAACTGGCTTTTCAGCCTCAGTAATGGGAATGGCTTTTGGGTAGCTGATCAGCCTTATCTGCTGCGTGTTTTAATACACACACCTACAAGACAAAGTTTTGTGATTTGAGCAACTCTCACGGAGGCTAGATATGAATGGAGAGATGGGTAGAATTGGCATTTTTTTACCCTATTTGTTCAAATGAATCATATCCCTCAGAGGTTGCATTTCAGCCAGTAGTAGAGACCAGTCAGGTGATGTAAAGGAGCTTGTATAGGAAGAGAGAGATGCCGTCTTTGGTGACTTAGGGGTGCATGCTCTGCCTAAAGACAGTCAGGTGCAATGCACTGGCCAACAGAATCAACCACGGGGCCACCAAGATACCACCCCTGCACAGATTCCATTTGGATCTCCATCTGGGACTCAGATGATGAAGCTTATCCTCTGATACCATTCCACGTATTACATTTCATGCCTCAGGGGTCAGGGATCGTTCCTTAGTGAGCATTTTTTCATCATCTCCTGGGGAAAAGGCTAACCCGTGCCTCTTTTCGCAGACTCTAGGACGTGTGCCATGACCAACTGCCAATACGGCTGTAAAGACACGGAAGAGGGGCCGCGCTGTCTGTGTCCATCTCCTGGCCTCCGCTTGGCCCACAATGGAAGAGCTTGTCTAGGTAGAGTATCTGGAGTTACCTCCTCCCCTGACTTCTCCCTGTACTCCATTCCTCCTTTTTCATCCATCACAGTCTACTTGCTGACTAGACATAGAAAGTTCCTGAAATGACAGCTTTGTGTCCATTTCCATGACACTTATAGCACGTATGTTCTAGACACACTTTGCTGTGCTAGAGCAAACACTTCTCTGTAATTTGTTGGGTTGCCTGATGCCATAATGGAAAAAGATATAAGTAATTTTCTTTTTGTATATTTACCCTGCACTTTTTACTTCATCTACCAAGTGGTATATACTCTTAGTGTATTTAACTATATTGCACTAAAGATAGATAATATTATGGCAAAGTTAACACATAGCATTAATATGGGATGTCAAACCAAACAGAATGCTGAAAGAGTCTTAATCTTTTTGATGGAAACAAGCAAGTAGCACTATGATTTGATATTCTAGCTTCTGGACTACAATAGAAACAGTTTTCAGTTGAGGTGGTTGGTGTTTATTTACCCTAAATGTATTGGTACTTAACTTGATAAACCGCATTTAGAAAGCTCACTCAAATAGATCCTAAATCAGTTAACCACTTTAATAAGAAGTCATTAAAATTTTGGTTCTGCTCTTTGAGAGCAGGCAAATATTTAATTCAATTCACAGGGTTTAGTGTTCTTCAGTAAAATCAGATTTATGTCAAGGCTAATTCTTGACCAAATGAATCCAAGTGTTCACCCACCTCTTTGATTTGTCGAGTGCCATTTGTATTGGAGGAGAAACTTAATGAATCTGAAAATGATCCCTGAAAAATAATTTTGGTCAATCCAACACTTACTCGTTAATTATATCAAGAATGCAAAAAGAACAATAAGCCAGCATCAAGTTTCTTATTTAAGTACTGTTCCAAAACAATGATGGTTCCAAATTTGCTTGATTTGACATCTGAAAGTTAAGGCAAAGTCTGAGTCTTAACGGTTTGGTCAGCATAGCTGTCAGCCCCCCTGTGATGTGACTTTCCATGGTAGCAAAGGAAGGAAGCCTCTTGTCTCCTAAGTTGCATCATAGCTTCATTCCACTTGACCCACCATTTATGTATTAGTACACTCTTTAAAAACTGTGTTTCTATGCTTTGGGGCAATACGACAGGATTTGGAGGTGGTTGCTAATGAAATAATTCTTTTGAAAAATGCAAGCTTTGAATGTTTGTGTATTAGGTTTGCCATGCAATATCCATAGCTGGAAGAATATTAATTCCTTCAGCAAAACGGAGTGTCTGTGTACCAAGTGCCAGCTGTATGTTCCCTGCCCCAGAAAAGGCAGGGCTTAATGAGAGAGAACATGTGAATAGAGGTAATGCCATTACAGCAAGATAATACCTCTAAAATAAGCTGTACAAAGGGATAGAAATCCAGTGAATGTGCCTCGGGGATCCAGAACTCTTCCCGGAGGACAGGACGTTGGTAGCAGAATAATCAGAGTTTTCCAGTGAAGAAACCATGGGTGTGCGTGTGTGCTATGTGCTCTGGGTGTGGGCACGAGAGTGTGTTGGAGGGAGGGTGCTTTCTTGGTGTGTCTAACGTGTCTTACTTGTCCTGGTTCTCCATCCTAGACATCAATGAATGTATCTCTGATAAAGCCTTCTGCCCCTACAATCGAAGATGTGTGAACACATTTGGAAGCTACTATTGCAAATGTCATGTTGGTTTTGAACTGAAATATATCAGTGGCCGGTACGATTGTGTTGGTAAGAAACCTAGAGGCTTTCTTACAGATATTTATACATCAGTTCAGTCTATTAATTTGAACCATTTACTGTACTGACCATCTTAACAACACAGAGAAAATTATATTTTAAAAAATTTTTGTCATTTGGGAACTCTGATGACATGAATTACATGAAGCCAGTTTCATTGAAGTTTAAATAATCGCCATCTCTGTAGCTCTATTATGGAGATAAATAGCTTGAGATGATTTTTGTGGGTTTTTTGGAAACAATTGATTGGTTTCATTTTGTTTATATTTTTGGTTCTATCTCCAGGTATAGCTAAAAGTGCTGTTACTTCAGTTGTGTCAGACTCTTTGTGATCCTATAGACTGTAGCCCTCCAGGCTCCTCTGTCCGTGGGATTCTCCAGGCAAAAATACTGGCGTGGGTCGCCATTTCCTCCTCCAGAAGATCTTCCCAACCCAGGGATCGAACCCGCATCTCTTATGTCTCCTGCATTGGCAGGTGGCTTCTTTACCACTAGCACCACCTGGGAAGCCCTAAAAATGAGGACAGTGAAGCATATTTATATTTGATAAAAGGAAGAATAACAAGTCCTGCTTAATCTTGACCTCAGTGGCCCTTGCCCAAGTCTCCCTCAGGAGTAGCTTTTGAAAAATGAACGAAGGAGGTGCAGTGTTCTCTTTCCTCGCTCCTCCTTCAACCCTTCCATGGTTCCAGCTCTGTGTCCCCTAAAGTGTTCGCTTTCTGGGGTCCTCAAGATCACTCTATGATAAGACTGGGGTATCACTCAGCTCTTGGCCCGATACAGGTGAAATCCGAAANCAATCTTCCTTCTCTTTACCTTTTATATTCTTTTGTTGTTGTTGTTGTTGTAGTTGTTGTTGTTCATTTTACATATCCTATTCAGGGGTTTTAGTTTACTTAGTGGAATAACTAGGAAAAGGGTGTTTATTCCATCTTCCCAGGAGAAGAACTCTACCTTCTTGTTTTATAATATGGTTTCAGTGAAAAATATCTTCATGCAAAAAGTATACCTCACAGTATCATTTAAAAAATAGATCTTATGTAACAGACAGGATACAATGATTGACACCCTTTTGAGTGTAATTTTAAAGTATGTATAAAACTTTGAAAATATCATACAGTTAAGTTATAGATGTCTCTCAGCCAGATCTGACTATTTCAGTTTTGCTCTTTGATTTGATTAGCAATATCTGCTCCTTTTAGAGGTGAAAAATGTCCTGGGAAGGAAGGTGAAAATTTAGTGAGCAGAAAAATGAGGTAAATTGTTTAAATTACAAGGTTTTGGCTCAAAGTTCAGATAATCTGATTTTAAGCCAGGTCTTTTTAATTAGATGGAGTAAAAGAATAAACACATGATGCAATGCATAATTAAAAACTTTTTATGGAAATTATAGAATAAGAAGGTAGCAATCCACATGCAAAATATAATCTAGATTTTTGTAGAAAAATAATTAACATGAATAAATGCACTTTGATTATGCAAAAAGTAATGCATGCTTTCTTCAGAATCGATCATTAACTGGAATTTCCAAAATATAGTAACTTATAGAAATGGATGGAAGTCAGTGATTTGGTAATAATTTGTTTTCCTTATTACTATCTGGTCCTCAGGATGGGGGCTCCATATTTACAAAGGATATTTCTCATTTTGTCTTCCTCAAATGTTTCTTTTGATAAATATCTTTATTTAAACATCCACTTGCAGATGATGGTGGGAAGAATATTACTCCATCCCCTGGCTACATGAACAATTAACAGTGATGCCAATCACAGTGTTACATTCCCTTCCACACAGTTTTTGTTCCAAGGATACGTTCACAGCTAATCGGATAAGCCAGCTAATCGAAGTAGTTTCTTTGTGGTTACAGAAAAATCATGTAACCACAAAGAAGTGTGACTGAAGATGTCTAAGGCCAAGTGTTCAGTCTTGGGAGAAATTTCTGAGAGAATATTAGGCTGACAATTTTGGGAATATGAAACCAAAGGAGTGATGACATTTGTGTCATTAACTCTGTTTACCTTGAAGGCCAATCCCATCTACTTCACAAATTGTCCATTTTCAGTGTCTTAATTATTTCTTTCATATGAACTCAAGGAATCCTGATTACACACTTCTCAAATATCTCTGATATGGGTAAATATGTATATATTAGATGATATTTCCTTCATTTGAACAGTATTTTTTGGTGCATTTTTGTTTGTCAGGAATATTTTGATTTGACAACTTGAAGAATGTTTAGTTTAAAGGAATCGCTCTTGTCCTTCAAATGTATTTCTCCCAATCAACTTCAGTAAGCAGACTTACCTGTTCAGGGACTTCATGTTTTAGAAGTTCAAAAGTTTATAGCATGCCATGGTTATATTCCCTATGATTACGGAATGTATCTATTATGTATTTCATGTCACCAATTACTACTTTAAGCAGATACATTAGAATAGAATTTACATATTGTTGTGTTGTGTGCTTAGTCTCTCAGTCATGTCTGACTCTTTGTGACCCCTTGGACTATAGCCCACCAGGCTCCTCTGTCCATGGGGATTCTCCAGGCAAGAATCCTGGAGAGGGTTGCCATGCCCTCCTCCAGGGAACTTTCCCAACCCAGGGGTTGAACTCAGGTCTCCTGCATTGCAGGCAGACTCTGCCACCTGAGCCACCTTGAAGCCCTTAAGCAGATACACTAGAATAGAATGTATATATTAATTAATATTAAATATTTCTAATAAATTTGCCACTAATAAATATTGCTAATATGGCCTGATGTCTTTATCATCCCTGTCAAAATATCGAAATTTCTCTCTCTACATCTCTCCCTGAATCTCTCTTATAACTGCTATTGTAGTGGCCATGGTCCTAGGGATTTATTTAGACTTTCAGTTTGAAGGAAATCTGAAAATGTTACATCGTATTGTTAAAAGATGGCTGTTTAAGATGAAATTTTTACTTAAGAACAGAGTCAAAACCTAAACCGTAAGTACTAAATACTAAGGGTGAGATTTTTGACACCATTGTAAACTGGATGGTTAAGATATTTTAAGCACCAGGAACAACAAAGAAAACTATTTTTTCCTTCTGCCCAAGAGTAAAACAAGTTTAAAGTTTTAGTATACATCTTAGATGAGATTTAAACAGATTCCTGGAGTCTTAAGAGTTAAACAAAAATCTCCAGAGACTATATAATCCTACACATTTACTATAGAGATAAACATCTGACAAGCAGAGAGGATATTAACAAAGCCACATATGGATTCTTAATTCTGGCTTGGTAATTTCCCTTTCTATGGTACTCTCATGTTTCGAGTAATATACATAGACTTGAACTGGGATTATATGGCAAGGGGCTATATTCTTTATATACTTTCATGGGGACCTAACTCCTAATGCTCTTCATATATGTGTGTTTGTAAAGTTACTATACATCTGTTCTGCACTCAGCAATAGCAGGTAGCTTAAATGTAAATAGTTTGTGATTGTATCAGCATTATCATTTGTTTACATTTTAAGATGAATAGTGATTTCATTTTTATTTTTCAGATATCCAAGTCAACAATTCACATTTGAATATCTGGCAATATGTCTGTTTTATTTGGTATACCATCCAAAAGTCTTCTTACTTTCCAGATGATTTTGTTTATAGTTTATTTTGAAGCCTAAATTATTATATATTAGTTTTAGGTATGAAGCATAGTTATTCAAAATTTTTATACTATTCTCCACTTATAGTTATTATAAAATATTGGTTATATTCTCTGTGTTAAACAATATATCCTTGTAGCTCATTTGTTTTGTAAGTAGTAGTTTGTATGGGGTCCTCTTCCTTCTCTCAACTGGTAACCACTAGTTTGTTCTCTATATCTGTTATTATTATTTTTTGTATTCAACAGTTTATCTGAGTTTTTAGATTCCACATGTTATAACTTATACTGTATAACCTTTATCTTATTAGGTCCCTTTTTTGCATTTGGTTTCTTTGCCATAGGAAACAGATTCCCCCAAATAGTGTTATGGTTCCTATCAAAGAATGTTCTGCCTATGTTTTCTTCCAATATTTTTATGGTATTTAATCCATTTTGAGTTTATTTTGGTATATGGTGAGAGAAAACGTTCTAATTTCATTATTTTACATGTAGCTGCCCAATTTTCCTGCTACCACTTCTTGAAGAGACTGCTTTTTTCTTTCCCATTGTATTTTCTACCTCTCCTGGTCATATATTAGATGATCATAAGTGTATGGGTTTATCTCTGAGCTCTATATTCTTTTCCATTGTTCTATGTGTTTATTTTTGTTCCATTACCATACTGTTTTGATGACTGCAGCCTTATATTGTAGCTTGGAAATAGGGAGCATGATACTTCCAGCTCTGTTTTTCTTAAGATTATTTTGGCTATTTGTGGTCTTTTGTGTTCCCATGGGCTTCCCTGGTGGCTCAGATGATAAAAAATCAGCCTGCAATACAGGAGACTCAAGTTCATCCTTGGGTTCAGAAGATCCCCTGGAGAAGGGAATGACTACCCACTCCAGGGTTCCAGTAATCTTACCTGGAAAACCCCATGGATAGGAGAGCCTGCTGGGCTACAATCCATGGGTTCATAAAGAGCTGGACATGACTGGCTGACTAACACTCTGGGCTTCCCAGGTTAACACTAGTGGTAAAGAACCTGCCTGCTAATGCAGGAGACATGAAAGATGCAGATTTGATCCTTGGGTTGGAAAGATCCCCTGGAAGGAGGGCATGACAACCCAGTACAGTACTCTTGCCTGGATAATCCCATGGAGAGAGGAGCCTGGCAGGCTATAGTACTTAGGGTCACAAAGAATTGAACATAAATGAAGAGACTTAACATGCAGGCATGCATGTCTTCCCATATTAATTTTAAATTTATTTATTGTTATTCTTTGAAAAATGTAGGTACTTGATGGGGATTGCAGTGAATCTGTAATTGCCTTGGGTATTATGGTTATTTAAACCATATTAATTCTTAGAGTCAATGAACAAAGTATATCTTTCCATCTGTTTGTGTCATCTAAAATTTCTTTCTTCAGTGTTCTACAGTTTTTGAAGTGCAACTATTTTACTTCCTATATAGCTTTTTTTTCTTTAGTCATTAAGTTGTATTGAACTCTTTTGTTATCCCATGGACTACAGCATACCAGGCTCCCCTGTTCTTCGCTATCTCCTAGAGATTCTTGAAATTCATGTTCACTGAGTAGATGATGCTATCAGACATCTCATCCTCTCTTGTTGCCTTCTCCTGCCTTCAATTTTCCCCAGTATCAGCCTTTTCTTTCTCCTGCCTTCAATTTTCCCCAGTATTGGCCTTTTCCAAAGTTCTGGAGCTCAGCTTCAGCAGCAGTATTTCCAATGAATATTTAGGGTTGAGTTCCTTCAGGATTGACTGGTTTGATCTCCTTGCAGTCTCAAAAATCTTTTCCAGTACCACAATTCAAAAGTATTAATTCTTTGGTGCTCAGTCTTCTTTCTAGTCCAACTCTCACATCTATACTCTGATTACTGGAAGAGCTATAGCTTTGACTACAGGGACCTTGGCTGGCAAAATGATATCTCTACTTTTTAATATGATGTCTAGGTTTGTCACAACTTTCCTTCCAAGGAGCATACCTCTTTTAATTTCAGGGCTGCAGTCACAGAACCTAGTGATTTTGGAGCCCAAGGAAATCAAATCTGTCAGTCTCCATGTTTTGCTCTTCTATTTGCCATGAAATGATGGGATTGGATGCCATGATCTTAGTTTTGTTTTTTGTTTTTTTTTTTTGAATGTTGAGTTTTAAGCCAGCTTTTTCACTCCTCTCTTTCACCAAGAGTCTTTTTATTTTCTCTTCACTTTCTGCCATTAGAATGTTATCATCCGCATATCTGATGTTGTTGACATTTCTCCTGGAAATCTTGATTCTAGCTTGTGATTCATCCAGTCAGACATTTTGCATGATGCATTCTCCTTGGAAGTTAAATAAGCAGAGTGACTATGTATAGCCTTGCCATACCCCTTTCCCAATTTTGAACCACTCTTGTTTTGTGCCTGGTTCTAACTGTTGCTTCTTCTTCTTTTTTTTTTTTTTTAAGTTTTATTTATTTATTTTACTTTCCAATACTGTATTAGTTTTGCCATACATTGGCATGAATCCACCACGAGTGTACATGCATTCCTCATTCTGAACCCCCCTCCCATCTCCCTCCCCATCCCATCCCTCTGGGTCACCCCAGTACACCAGCCCCAAGCACCCTATATCATGCATCAAACCTGGACTGATGTTGCCTCTTGACTTGCTTACAAGTTTCTCAGGAGGTAGGTAGGTGGTATTGTATTCCCATCTCTTTAAGAATTTGCCACAGTATGTGTTGTGATCCACACAGTCAAAGGCTTTAGCATGGTCAGTGAAACAGAAGTAGTTTTTCTGGAGTTTCCTTGCTTTATTCCTAGGTATTTTAGTCTTTTTATATGATGGTAAATGGAATTGTTTCCTTAATTTCTGTTTCATATCAATTTTTGTTAGAGTGTAGAAATACAATGAAATTGTATATATTAATTTTGTATTTTGCAACTTTACCAAACTCATTGATGAACTCTAGAAGTTTTCTGGTGCATTGTTAAGATTTTCTATGTACAGTATAATGTCATCTACAAACAATGACAGTTTTGCTTTCTCCTTTACAGTCTGGTTTTTTTTTTTTTTTTTTTCTGATGGCTGCATCAAAGACTTCCAACATTTTATTGAGTAAAAGTAGCAGGATTGGGCACCTTTCTTGTTTCTCACTTTAGAGGAAATGCTTTCACCCTTGCACCTTTGAATATGAGGTTCAGTTCAGTTCAGTCACTCAGTCGTGTCCAACTCTTTGGACCCCATGAATTGCAACACACCAGGCCTCCCTGTCCATCACGAACTCCTGGAGTTGACCCAGACCCACATCCATTGAGTCAGTGATGCCATCCAGCCATCTCATCCTCTGTCATCCCCTTCTCCTCCTGCCCCCAATCCTTCCCAGCATCAGAGTCTTTTCCAGTGAGTCAACTCTTAGCATGAGATGACCAAAGTACTGGAGTTTCAGCTTTAGCATCATTCCTTTCAAAGAATACCCAGGACTGATATCCTCTAGAATGGATGTGTTGGATCTCCTTGCAGTTCAAGGGACTCTCAAGAGTCTTCAGCCATGCACAAGGAGGAGAAGAGAAAATGTAGGTGAAAAGTGGCATATACCCCTAACGCATTTATCCAGTACTTTGAATATTCAGTAAATTTCAGTTCAATTTACCAAATCTGTCTAACTGTCCTTAGATATTATGCTCTTTGTTACACATAGAATACAGTGTAAAAAGAAAGTTATACCATTTACTCTGGAATAATTAACCTTTAGCAAGTAATGACTAAATTAAAGCAAAATGAAAAGTATATTTAAACAAGTCCTAAAATTAGGATTGGAGAAGGGATTAAAACAGTAGTTATAAATTACTTGCTATATGTCAAATGACATTTTATCTTAGGGGAATAAAGTAGAGAACAACTTTTAACTGATGGTGTGAGACTAGGAATGGTGAGTCAGAGAAAAGATAATATAGAGGATACCGCTGAGAGTATATAAATTATATNCTATCAAAGAATGTTCTGCCTATGTTTTCTTCCAATATTTTTATGGTATTTAATCCATTTTGAGTTTATTTTGGTATATGGTGAGAGAAAACGTTCTAATTTCATTATTTTACATGTAGCTGCCCAATTTTCCTGCTACCACTTCTTGAAGAGACTGCTTTTTTCTTTCCCATTGTATTTTCTACCTCTCCTGGTCATATATTAGATGATCATAAGTGTATGGGTTTATTTCTGAGCTCTATATTCTTTTCCATTGTTCTATGTGTTTATTTTTGTTCCATTACCATACTGTTTTGATGACTGCAGCCTTATATTGTAGCTTGGAAATAGGGAGCATGATACTTCCAGCTCTGTTTTTCTTAAGATTATTTTGGCTATTTGTGGTCTTTTGTGTTCCCATGGGCTTCCCTGGTGGCTCAGATGATAAAAAATCAGCCTGCAATACAGGAGACTCAAGTTCATCCTTGGGTTCAGAAGATCCCCTGGAGAAGGGAATGACTACCCACTCCAGGGTTCCAGTAATCTTACCTGGAAAACCCCATGGATAGGAGAGCCTGCTGGGCTACAATCCATGGGTTCATAAAGAGCTGGACATGACTGGCTGACTAACACTCTGGGCTTCCCAGGTTAACACTAGTGGTAAAGAACCTGCCTGCTAATGCAGGAGACATGAAAGATGCAGATTTGATCCTTGGGTTGGAAAGATCCCCTGGAAGGAGGGCATGACAACCCAGTACAGTACTCTTGCCTGGATAATCCCATGGAGAGAGGAGCCTGGCAGGCTATAGTACTTAGGGTCACAAAGAATTGAACATAAATGAAGAGACTTAACATGCAGGCATGCATGTCTTCCCATATTAATTTTAAATTTATTTATTGTTATTCTTTGAAAAATGTAGGTACTTGATGGGGATTGCAGTGAATCTGTAATTGCCTTGGGTATTATGGTTATTTAAACCATATTAATTCTTAGAGTCAATGAACAAAGTATATCTTTCCATCTGTTTGTGTCATCTAAAATTTCTTTCTTCAGTGTTCTACAGTTTTTGAAGTGCAACTATTTTACTTCCTATATAGCTTTTTTTTCTTTAGTCATTAAGTTGTATTGAACTCTTTTGTTATCCCATGGACTACAGCATACCAGGCTCCCCTGTTCTTCGCTATCTCCTAGAGATTCTTGAAATTCATGTTCACTGAGTAGATGATGCTATCAGACATCTCATCCTCTCTTGTTGCCTTCTCCTGCCTTCAATTTTCCCCAGTATCAGCCTTTTCTTTCTCCTGCCTTCAATTTTCCCCAGTATTGGCCTTTTCCAAAGTTCTGGAGCTCAGCTTCAGCAGCAGTATTTCCAATGAATATTTAGGGTTGAGTTCCTTCAGGATTGACTGGTTTGATCTCCTTGCAGTCTCAAAAATCTTTTCCAGTACCACAATTCAAAAGTATTAATTCTTTGGTGCTCAGTCTTCTTTCTAGTCCAACTCTCACATCTATACTCTGATTACTGGAAGAGCTATAGCTTTGACTACAGGGACCTTGGCTGGCAAAATGATATCTCTACTTTTTAATATGATGTCTAGGTTTGTCACAACTTTCCTTCCAAGGAGCATACCTCTTTTAATTTCAGGGCTGCAGTCACAGAACCTAGTGATTTTGGAGCCCAAGGAAATCAAATCTGTCAGTCTCCATGTTTTGCTCTTCTATTTGCCATGAAATGATGGGATTGGATGCCATGATCTTAGTTTTGTTTTTTGTTTTTTTTTTTTGAATGTTGAGTTTTAAGCCAGCTTTTTCACTCCTCTCTTTCACCAAGAGTCTTTTTATTTTCTCTTCACTTTCTGCCATTAGAATGTTATCATCCGCATATCTGATGTTGTTGACATTTCTCCTGGAAATCTTGATTCTAGCTTGTGATTCATCCAGTCAGACATTTTGCATGATGCATTCTCCTTGGAAGTTAAATAAGCAGAGTGACTATGTATAGCCTTGCCATACCCCTTTCCCAATTTTGAACCACTCTTGTTTTGTGCCTGGTTCTAACTGTTGCTTCTTCTTCTTCTTTTTTTTTTTTTAAGTTTTATTTATTTATTTTACTTTCCAATACTGTATTAGTTTTGCCATACATTGGCATGAATCCACCACGAGTGTACATGCATTCCTCATTCTGAACCCCCCTCCCATCTCCCTCCCCATCCCATCCCTCTGGGTCACCCCAGTACACCAGCCCCAAGCACCCTATATCATGCATCAAACCTGGACTGATGTTGCCTCTTGACTTGCTTACAAGTTTCTCAGGAGGTAGGTAGGTGGTATTGTATTCCCATCTCTTTAAGAATTTGCCACAGTATGTGTTGTGATCCACACAGTCAAAGGCTTTAGCATGGTCAGTGAAACAGAAGTAGTTTTTCTGGAGTTTCCTTGCTTTATTCCTAGGTATTTTAGTCTTTTTATATGATGGTAAATGGAATTGTTTCCTTAATTTCTGTTTCATATCAATTTTTGTTAGAGTGTAGAAATACAATGAAATTGTATATATTAATTTTGTATTTTGCAACTTTACCAAACTCATTGATGAACTCTAGAAGTTTTCTGGTGCATTGTTAAGATTTTCTATGTACAGTATAATGTCATCTACAAACAATGACAGTTTTGCTTTCTCCTTTACAGTCTGGTTTTTTTTTTTTTTCTTTTCTGATGGCTGCATCAAAGACTTCCAACATTTTATTGAGTAAAAGTAGCAGGATTGGGCACCTTTCTTGTTTCTCACTTTAGAGGAAATGCTTTCACCCTTGCACCTTTGAATATGAGGTTCAGTTCAGTTCAGTCACTCAGTCGTGTCCAACTCTTTGGACCCCATGAATTGCAACACACCAGGCCTCCCTGTCCATCACGAACTCCTGGAGTTGACCCAGACCCACATCCATTGAGTCAGTGATGCCATCCAGCCATCTCATCCTCTGTCATCCCCTTCTCCTCCTGCCCCCAATCCCTCCCAGCATCAGAGTCTTTTCCAGTGAGTCAACTCTTAGCATGAGATGACCAAAGTACTGGAGTTTCAGCTTTAGCATCATTCCTTTCAAAGAATACCCAGGACTGATATCCTCTAGAATGGATGTGTTGGATCTCCTTGCAGTTCAAGGGACTCTCAAGAGTCTTCAGCCATGCACAAGGAGGAGAAGAGAAAATGTAGGTGAAAAGTGGCATATACCCCTAACGCATTTATCCAGTACTTTGAATATTCAGTAAATTTCAGTTCAATTTACCAAATCTGTCTAACTGTCCTTAGATATTATGCTCTTTGTTACACATAGAATACAGTGTAAAAAGAAAGTTATACCATTTACTCTGGAATAATTAACCTTTAGCAAGTAATGACTAAATTAAAGCAAAATGAAAAGTATATTTAAACAAGTCCTAAAATTAGGATTGGAGAAGGGATTAAAACAGTAGTTATAAATTACTTGCTATATGTCAAATGACATTTTATCTTAGGGGAATAAAGTAGAGAACAACTTTTAACTGATGGTGTGAGACTAGGAATGGTGAGTCAGAGAAAAGATAATATAGAGGATACCGCTGAGAGTATATAAATTATATGAACAGAAGTATGACAATTATTATATCTGTCTTATACTCAAAATAGTAAATTACTTACTTCAATCAAAATGTTCTTATAAGGAAGAGGTTCGAGACAAAGTTATGCAGATAGATGCAAACCGTACCAAGAAAGGTGAATATCAGAGGTCTTTAATTAGCACTGTACAAAATGAGATTTAACAGAACTGTGCCAAAAATATCTTCACTACCCAGATAATCATGGTGGTATGATCACTAATCTAGAGCCAAACATCCTGAAATGTGAAGTCAAGTGGGCCTTGAAAATCATCGCTATAAACAAAGCTAGCAGAGGTGATGGAATTCCAGTTGAGTTGTTTCAAATTCTGAAAGATGATTCTGTGAAAGTGCTACACTCAATATGCCAGCAAATTTAGAAAACTCAGCAGTGGCCACAGGACTGGAAAAGGTCAGTTTTCATTCCAATTGCAAAGAAAGGCAATGCCAAAGAATGCTCAAACTACCACACAATTGCACTCATCTCACATGCTAGTAAAGTAATGCTCAAAATTCTTCAAGCCAGTCTTCAGCAATACGTGAACCATGAACTCCCTGATGTTCAAGATGGTTTTAGAAAAGACAGAGGAACCACAGATCAAATTGCAAACATCCACTGGATCATGGAAAAAGCAAGAGAGTTCCAGAAAAACATCTATTTCTGCTTTATTGACTATGCCAAAGCCTTTGACTGTGTGGATCACAATAAACTATGGAAAATTCTGAAAGAGTTAGGAATACTAGACCACCTGACCTGCCTCTTGAGAAATCTGTATGCAGGTAAGGAAACAAGAGTTAGAACTGGACATGGAACAACAGACTGGTTCCAAATAGGAAAAGGAGTATGTCAAGGCTGTATATTGTCACCCTGCTTATTTAACTTCTATGCAGAGTACATCATGAGAAACGCTGGGCTGGAAGAAGCACAAGCTGGAATCAAGATTGCCGGGAGAAATATCAATAACCTCAGATATGCAGATGACACCACCCTTATGGCAGAAAGTGAAGAGGAACTAAAAAGCTTCTTGATGAAAGTGAAAGAGGAGAGTGAAAAAGTTGGCTTAAAGCTCAAAATTCAGAAAATGAAGATCGTGGCATCCAGTTCCATCACTTCATGGGAAATAAATGGGAAAACAGTGGAAAGTGTCAGACTTTACTTTTTGAGGCTTCAAAATCACTGCAGATGGTGACTGCAGCCATGAAATTAAAAGACGCTTACTCCTTAGAAGAAAAGTTATGACCAACCTAGACAGCATATTCAAAAGCAGAGACATTACTTTGCTGACTAAGGTCTGTCTAGTCAAGGCTATAGTTTTTCCTGTGGTCATGTATGTGTGTGAGAGTTGGACTGTGAAGAAGGCTGAGCACCGAAAAATTGATGCTTTTGACCTGTGGTGTTGGAGAAGACTCTTGAGAGTTCCTTGGAGTGCAAGGAGATCCAACCAGTCCATTCTGAAGGAGATCAACCCTGGGATTTCTTTGGAAGGAATGATGCTAAAGCTGAAACTCCAGTACTTTGACCACCTCATGCAAAGAGTTTACTTATTGGAAAAGACTCTAATGCTGGGAGGGATTAGGGGAAGGAGGAGAAGGGGGCGATAGAGGATGAGATGGCTGGATTGCATCACTGATTCATTGGATGTGAGTCTGAGTGAACTCCGGGAGTTGGTGATGGACAGGGATGCCTGGCGTGCTGTGGTTCACGGGGTCACAAAGAGTTGGACACGACTGAGCGCCTGAGCTGAACTGAACTGAAATTTGGAAAATACACTGCAGAGCTCCTAGAAGAATAAATAGGTTAGGGAAAGAAAGGAGTAATATCATTCAAAGGTGCTATTTAAGGAAAATTATAGTAGGAACAACAGTATATAAAAGGAAACAACAGAAAACATGGATTCTTGATTTTTTTTCTGAAAGTATACATATATTTCTGTCTTTTACAAAATAAAATGCTGGCTAGTTATTTCTTTTTAGTTCTAGAGGGACAAGGAAAATTGATATTCTGGCAGCTGTATATTCTACATTATATGCATATGTTGCTTGCATGGTTTTTGGCAATCAGCCCAATATCATCATGCCAGGAAGAAGTAAGTTATATGTCAGAAATGAGTCTCAAGTTATGCTATTGGAAATTATCACATGACCTTTCCCCTCACTCTATAATACTTGTTTTCCCAATAGGATAATTTAAGGACACCCTGTACAATAGCAATTTATTGAAACAGTGATTGCTTCATGATCCATGATACTATGCTCCACCTGGGACTGGCTAGCTCTTAAATACACAGCTGCCTAAGTGGCTGCCTTGGCATCACTAGTACTCACTGTCCCTTAAACTTCTTGACTGTTCTCAGAAATGAACTCAGTATGAAATCAAAAGTCTTTTCAACATTCCCAATTTAGAAAAACTGAATATGTATAGTTCAGTGCCAAAATGCCATTGGCCTGTTTTGTCCTATGATTTTTTGTTACAAGAACAAGTTTATTATATAAACCAATGATATTATGCAAAAAATAGATGGGTTAACAATATTTAAGAATTTATTAACATTTTTTTTTGGTCTCTAATAATACTTCCTAGTAGGAAGATTTTGCCTTCTCCCTATCTCTTTCTTAATCTTTAACTGACTCAAATTTTTTATTTACTTTGCCTCCAAGTATTTAAGTGGTCATAGTACATCCACATCACTGAGTCTCCTTTCTTTCTTGCCTCTCATAGCCCTCTGGCTTGATATTTCTTTCCATGTAATTTTCTCCAGCTTCACAGCCTCTGTGACTAAGTAATCATTCTCATATTTTCTATGGGTTCATTTAATTATTAAAAGAAAACAAAACTGAAAAAATAATGTTTGATTTAGTTCAGTACAGTCTCTCAGCCATGTCCGACTCTATACGACCCCATTAACTGCAACATGCAAGGCCTCCCTGCCAACTCCCAGAGTTTACACAAATTTATGTCCATTGAGTCAGTGATGCNTGGCTGCCTTGGCATCACTAGTACTCACTGTCCCTTAAACTTCTTGACTGTTCTCAGAAATGAACTCAGTATGAAATCAAAAGTCTTTTCAACATTCCCAATTTAGAAAAACTGAATATGTATAGTTCAGTGCCAAAATGCCATTGGCCTGTTTTGTCCTATGATTTTTTGTTACAAGAACAAGTTTATTATATAAACCAATGATATTATGCAAAAAATAGATGGGTTAACAATATTTAAGAATTTATTAACATTTTTTTTTGGTCTCTAATAATACTTCCTAGTAGGAAGATTTTGCCTTCTCCCTATCTCTTTCTTAATCTTTAACTGGCTCAAATTTTTTATTTACTTTGCCTCCAAGTATTTAAGTGGTCATAGTACATCCACATCACTGAGTCTCCTTTCTTTCTTGCCTCTCATAGCCCTCTGGCTTGATATTTCTTTCCATGTAATTTTCTCCAGCTTCACAGCCTCTGTGACTAAGTAATCATTCTCATATTTTCTATGGGTTCATTTAATTATTAAAAGAAAATAAAACTGAAAAAATAATGTTTGATTTAGTTCAGTACAGTCTCTCAGCCATGTCCGACTCTATACGACCCCATTAACTGCAACATGCAAGGCCTCCCTGCCAACTCCCAGAGTTTACACAAATTTATGTCCATTGAGTCAGTGATGCTATCCAACCATCTCAACCTCTGCCATCACCTTGTCCTCCTGCCTTCAGTCTTCCCCATCATCAGGGTCTTTTCAAATAAGTAAGTTTTTCACATTAGGTGGCCAAAATATTGCCATTTCAGCTTCAACATCAGTTTTCCAAATGAAAGTTCAGGACTGATTTCCTTTAGGATGAACTGGTTTGGATCTCCTTGCAGTCCAAGGGACTCTAAAGAGTCTTCTCCAACACCACAGTTCAAAAGCATCAATTCTTCAGTGCTCAGCTTTCTTTATAGTCCAACTCTCACATCCATACATGACTACTGGAAAAACCATAATTTTGACAAGACAGATCTTTGCTGACAAAGTAATGTCTCTGCTTTTTAATATGCTGCCTAGGTTGGTCATAGCTTTCCTTCCAAGTGGCATGCAACTTTTAACTTCCTGACTGCAGTCACCATCTGCAGTGATTTTGGAGCCCCAGAAAATAAAGTCTGTCACTGCTTCTACTGTTTTTCCATCTATTTGCCATGAAGTAATGGGACCAGTTGTCCTGGTTTTAGTTTTCTGAATGTTGAGTTTTAAGCCAACTTTTCACTTTCCTCTTTCACTTTCATCAAGAGACTCTAGTTTCTTCTTTGCTTTCTGCCATAAAGGTGGTGTCATCTGCATGTATGAGGTTATTGATATTTCTCCTGGTAATCTTAATTCGAGCTTGTGCTTCATGCAGTCCAGCATTTCGCATGATGTGTTCTGCACACAAGTTAAATAAACAGAATACCAATATACAGCCTTGACATACACCTTTCCCTTTTTGGAACCAATCTGTTGTTCCATGTTCAGTTCTAACCTGCATACAGGGATTGCACAGAGTCAGACATGACTGAAGTAACTTAGCAGCAGCTTAATTTTTTGATGATCCAACAGATACTGGCAATTTGATCTCTGGTTCCTCTGCCTTTTCTAATTCCAGCTTGAACATCTGGAATTTCATGGATAGCATACTTGTTGAAGCCTGGCTTGGAGAATTTGGGGCACTGCTTTACTAGTGTGTGCTGCTGCTGCTGCTAAGTCGCTTCAGTCGTGTCTGACTCTGTGCGATCCTAGAGACAGCAGCCCACCAGGCTCCTCCATCCCTGGGACTCTCCAGGCAAGAACACTGGAGTGGGTTGCCATTTCCCGCTCCAATGCATGAAAGGCAATGCCAAAGAATGCTCAAACTACTGCACAATTGCAAGATGAGTGCAATTGTGATCTACAGTCAAAGGCTTTGGCATAGTCAATAAAGCAGAAATAGATGTTTTTGTGGACCTCTCTTGCTTTTTCGATGATCCAGTGGATGTTGACAATTTGATCTCTGGTTCCTCTGCCTTTTCTAAAACTAGCTTGATCATCTGAAAGTTCATGGTTCACATATTGCTGAAGCCTGGCTTGGAGAATTTTGAGCATTACTTTACTAGTGTGTGAGATGAGTGCAATTGTACGGTGGTATGAGCATTCTTTGGCATTGCCTTTCTTTGGGATTGGAATGAAAACTGACCTTTTCCAGTCCTGTGGCCACTGTTGACTTTTCCAAATTTGCTGGCCTATTTAGTGCAACAGTTTCACAGCACCATCTTTTAGGATTTGAGATAGCTCAACTGGAATTCCCTCACCTCCACTAGCTTTGTTTGTAGTGATGCTTTCTAAAGCCCACTTGACTTCACACTACAGAACATCTGGCTCTAGGTGAGTGATCACACCATCATGATTATCTGTATTATGAAGATCTGTTTTGTACAGTTTTCTTTGTATTATTGCCACATCTTAATATATTTTCCTTTATTAGGTTCGTATCATTTCTTTCCTTTATTGTACCCATCTTTGCAAGAAATGTTCCCTTGGTATCTCTAATTTTCTTGAAGGGATCTCTAGATTTTCTTATTCTACTGTTTTCCTCTATTTCTTTGCACTGATGGTTGAGAAATGCTTTCTTATGTCTCCTTGCTATTCCTCAGAACTCTACATTCAAATGGGCATATCTTTCCATTTCTTCTTTGCCTTTCACTTGTCTTTTGTTCACAGGTATTTTTAAGGCCTCCTCAGACAACCATTTTGCCTTTTTGCATTTCTTTTTCTTGGAGATTATCTTGATCACTCCCTCCCGTACAATGTCAGGAATTTCTGTCCACAGTTCTTCAGGCACCGTATCAGATCCAATCCCTTGAATCTGTTTGTCACTTTCACTGTATAATCATAAGGGATTTGATGTAGGTCATAACTAGATGGTGTGTGCCACAGTCAGCTCCTGGTTTTCTTTTTGCTGACTGTATAGAACTTCTCCGTCTTTGGCTGCAAAGAATATAATCAATCTGATTTCAGTATTGACCATCTGGTGATGTCCACGTGTTGTTGGAAGAGGGTGTTTGCTATGGCCAGTGTGTTCTTTTGGCAAATCTCTGTTAGCCTTTGCCCTGCTTCATTCTGTACTCCAAGGCCAAATTTGCCTGTTACTACAGGTATCTCTTGACTTCCTCCTTTTGCATTCCCTATAATGAAAAGGACATCTTTTTGGGTGTTAGTTCTAGAAGGTCTTGTAGGTCTTCACACCATCATCCAACTTCAGCTTCTTTAGCATTAATGGTCAGAGCATAGACTTGAATGGTTTACCTTGAAAAACAACCTTCTGTTGTTTTTGAGATTTTATCCAAGTACTGCATTTTGGACTCTTTTGTTGACTATTATGGCTACTCCATTTCTTCTAAGGGATTCTTGCCCACAGTAGCATATATAATGGTCTTCTGAGTTAAATTCACCTATTCCAGTCTATTTTAGTTCAATGATTCCTAAAATGTTGATGTTAACTCTTGCTGTCTCCAATTTGCTTTGACTCATGGACTTTACATTCCAGGTTCCTATGCAATATTGCTCTTTACAGCATCAGACTTTACTTCCATCACCAGTCAGATCCACTACTAGGTGTTGGTTGCTCTTTAGCTCTGTCTCTTCATTCTTTCTGGAGTTATTTCTCCACTGACCTCAGAAGCATATTGGGCACCTACCAACCTATGGAATTAATCTTTCAGTGTCCTATCTTTTTTCCTTTTCATACTTTTATTGGGGTTCTCAAGGCAAGAATACTGAAGTGGCTTGCCATTCCCACGTTCTCCAGTGGACCACATTTTGTCAGAACTCTCCACCATAACCTATCTGTCTTGGTTGGCCCTGTTAGGCATAGCTCCACTAGGCATGGCTCCTTGTTTTATTGAGTTAGACAAGGCTGTGGCCCATGTGATCAGATATGTTAGTTTCTTGTGACTATAGTTTTCATTCTGTCTGCCCTCTGATGGAGAAGAGTAAGAAGCTTATGGAAGCTTCCTAATGGAAGAGACTGAGTGAGAAGGGAATTGGTTCTGATTGGCAGAGCCATCTTCAGTAAATCTTTAATCCAATTTTTTGTTGATGGGTGGGTCTGTGTTCCCTCCCTGTTATTTACCTGGGCCAAACTATGGTGGAGGTAACTAAGATAATGGTACCCTCCTTCAAAAGGTCCCTTGCAGCACCCCAGCCCTGCAGCAGGCCACCGCTGACCCACGCCTCTTCCAGAGACTCCTGGACACTTATGGGCAAGTCTGGGTCAGTCTCTTATGGGGGTCACTGCTCCTTTCTTCTGATTCCTGGTGCACACAAGGTTCTGTTTGTGCCTGCCAATAATTTGTTTCCCAGTCTTGTGTAAGTTCTGAAAGCTCTATGGTGGAGTTAATGAGGCTGACTCAAAAAGAGCCTCTGCCATACCCAGGTCTGCTGCACCCAGAGCCCCTGCCCCTGTGTTAGTCCACTGCTGACCCATACCTCCACAGGAGACACTCAAACACAGTTCTGTTTCAGTCTCTGTGGGGTCTCTGGGTCCTGGCATGCACAAGGTTTGTTTGAGCCCTTTGAGCATTTCTGACTGGTATGGGGATTGTAATGTACAATTAGGCATGCATCATCCTTAAACCTAAGAAGAATACTATTTGAATCAAACACAGTTTTGATAAAGTTTTAGAACAAGTAAGGAATTACAAAATGGTGGTGATATTTTAGATCCAAAAGCAGAAAATATGTGACTACAAACACCTTTTGGATGACTGACAAGCCACTGACTCTGTGAAGCTGAGGAAACATAAAAAGCAGTATTGTACATGAGTCGTCCTTATGCTAACTTGGTGTTTCCCAAACTTTTTTTTTTTTNTCTTGTAGGTCTTCACACCATCATCCAACTTCAGCTTCTTTAGCATTAATGGTCAGAGCATAGACTTGAATGGTTTACCTTGAAAAACAACCTTCTGTTGTTTTTGAGATTTTATCCAAGTACTGCATTTTGGACTCTTTTGTTGACTATTATGGCTACTCCATTTCTTCTAAGGGATTCTTGCCCACAGTAGCATATATAATGGTCTTCTGAGTTAAATTCACCCATTCCAGTCTATTTTAGTTCAATGATTCCTAAAATGTTGATGTTAACTCTTGCTGTCTCCAATTTGCTTTGACTCATGGACTTTACATTCCAGGTTCCTATGCAATATTGCTCTTTACAGCATCAGACTTTACTTCCATCACCAGTCAGATCCACTACTAGGTGTTGGTTGCTCTTTAGCTCTGTCTCTTCATTCTTTCTGGAGTTATTTCTCCACTGACCTCAGAAGCATATTGGGCACCTACCAATCTATGGAATTAATCTTTCAGTGTCCTATCTTTTTTCCTTTTCATACTTTTATTGGGGTTCTCAAGGCAAGAATACTGAAGTGGCTTGCCATTCCCACGTTCTCCAGTGGACCACATTTTGTCAGAACTCTCCACCATAACCTATCTGTCTTGGTTGGCCCTGTTAGGCATAGCTCCACTAGGCATGGCTCCTTGTTTTATTGAGTTAGACAAGGCTGTGGCCCATGTGATCAGATATGTTAGTTTCTTGTGACTATAGTTTTCATTCTGTCTGCCCTCTGATGGAGAAGAGTAAGAAGCTTATGGAAGCTTCCTAATGGAAGAGACTGAGTGAGAAGGGAATTGGTTCTGATTGGCAGAGCCATCTTCAGTAAATCTTTAATCCAATTTTTTGTTGATGGGTGGGTTTGTGTTCCCTCCCTGTTATTTACCTGGGCCAAACTATGGTGGAGGTAACTAAGATAATGGTACCCTCCTTCAAAAGGTCCCTTGCAGCACCCCAGCCCTGCAGCAGGCCACCGCTGACCCACGCCTCTTCCAGAGACTCCTGGACACTTATGGGCAAGTCTGGGTCAGTCTCTTATGGGGGTCACTGCTCCTTTCTTCTGATTCCTGGTGCACACAAGGTTCTGTTTGTGCCTGCCAATAATTTGTTTCCCAGTCTTGTGTAAGTTCTGAAAGCTCTATGGTGGAGTTAATGAGGCTGACTCAAAAAGAGCCTCTGCCATACCCAGGTCTGCTGCACCCAGAGCCCCTGCCCCTGTGTTAGTCCACTGCTGACCCATACCTCCACAGGAGACACTCAAACACAGTTCTGTTTCAGTCTCTGTGGGGTCTCTGGGTCCTGGCATGCACAAGGTTTGTTTGAGCCCTTTGAGCATTTCTGACTGGTATGGGGATTGTAATGTACAATTAGGCATGCATCATCCTTAAACCTAAGAAGAATACTATTTGAATCAAACACAGTTTTGATAAAGTTTTAGAACAAGTAAGGAATTACAAAATGGTGGTGATATTTTAGATCCAAAAGCAGAAAATATGTGACTACAAACACCTTTTGGATGACTGACAAGCCACTGACTCTGTGAAGCTGAGGAAACATAAAAAGCAGTATTGTACATGAGTCGTCCTTATGCTAACTTGGTGTTTCCCAAACTTTTTTTTTTTTNTCTGTTTCAGTCTCTGTGGGGTCTCTGGGTCCTGGCATGTACAAGGTTTGTTTGAGCCCTTTGAGCATTTCTGACTGGTATGGGGATTGTAATGTACAATTAGGCATGCATCATCCTTAAACCTAAGAAGAATACTATTTGAATCAAACACAGTTTGATAAAGTTTTAGAACAAGTAAGGAATTACAAAATGGTGGTGATATTTTAGATCCAAAAGCAGAAAATATGTGACTACAAACACCTTTTGGATGACTGACAAGCCACTGACTCTGTGAAGCTGAGGAAACATAAAAAGCAGTATTGTACATGAGTCGTCCTTATGCTAACTTGGTGTTTCCCAAACTTTTTTTTTTTTCATTATCATTCTCTAAGAAAAAGCTTTATATTTTAACCACATCAACCCCCTAAGGAAATTTAATGCTACGTATATATACACATGTATATACCTGATGTGTACTGTATGAATATCTGTGCTTATATATAAATGTCAGGTTATTTTCACTCCTAAAATCATTTTTTGTCCCCATGATGGTGATGTCTCCTCTAATCAGAATTTATGGCATAATGTAGTTTCAGGATATGATATGATATAAAGTCATATCTCCAAATCCAGAAATGAGACAGAGTCAGAGAGCTGTGATAAAGCATGTATTATGTGGGAAAGTTAACTGTTACTCAGTAAAAGAGTAATACTTATAGGTAGTAAGTTAGTAGTTAGGTAGTAGTACTTACAGGTAGTATTGTAAGAACTCTCAGGCCATGGTGTTGTGCCAGGATCCAGCCCCGGTGGATCCAGGGTAATTCGAAGGTGGGGACAGAATAGGTGTCCTGGAAAAAAAACTTATTTAATTACAGATATATAGAGAGAGTAGAAACAGATAGTGTAGTAGGAAAATTAGTGGAGAAAAAGAGGCTGAATAACTGGTTTACGTGGAATACTAATCACCANTTTGAAGGAAGAAGCATCTTTTAATTTCATGCCTGCACTCACCATCTGCAGTGATTTTGGAGACCAAAAATATAAAGTCAGCTATTGTTTCCACTGTTTCCCCATCTATTTGCCACTAAGTGATGAGACCAGACGCCATGATCTTTGTTTTCTGAATGTTGAGCTTTAAGCCAACTTTTCCACTTCCTCTTTCACTTTCATGAAGAGGTTCTTTAGTTCTTCTTCACTTTCTGTCGTAGGGCGGTGTCATCTACATATCTGAGGTTATTGATATTTTTCCCGGCAACCTTGATTCAAGCTCATGCTTAATCCAGCCCAGCATTTCTCATGATGTACTTTGCTTGTAAGTTAAATAAGCAGGGTGATAATATACAGCCTTGATGTACTGCTTTTCCTATTTGGAACCAATCTGTTGTTCCATGTCCAGTTCTAACTGTTGCTTCCTGACTTGCATACCGTTTTCTCAAGAGGCAGAAAAATTAGAGATATCAAGGGAACATTTCATGCAAAGATGGGCTCAATAAGGGAAAGAAATGGTATGGACCTAACAGAAGCAGATTTTAAGAAGAGGTGGCAAGAATACACAGAACTGTACAAAGAAGATCTTCATGACCCAGATAACTCTAATGATGTGAACACTCACCTAGAGCCAGTCATCCTGGAAAGTGAAGTCAAGTGGTCCTTAGGAAGCATCACTTCAAACAAAGCTAGTGGAGGTGATGAAATTCCAATTGAGTTATTTTAAATCCTAAAAGATGATCCTGTGAAAATGCTGCACTCAATATGCCAGCAGATTTGGAAAATTCAGCAATGGCCACAGGACTGGAAAAGGTCAGTTTTCATTCCAATCCCAAGCAAAGGCAATGCCAAAGAATGCTCAAATTACCGCACAATTGCACTCATCTCACATGCTAGTAAAGTAATGCTTTAAATTCTCCAAGCAAGGTTTCAGCAATACATGAACTGTGAACTTCCAGAGGTTCAAGCTGGTTTTAGAAAAGGCAGAGGAACCAGAGATCAAAGTGCCAGCATCCGATGGATCATCAAAAAAAACAAGAGAGTTTCAGAAAAATATCTATTTCTACTTTATTGACTATACCAAAATCTCTGACTGTATGGATCACAATAAACTGTGGAAAATTCTGAAAGAGATGGGAATACCTGACCACCTGAGCTGCTTCTTGAGAAATCTGTATTCAGGTCAGGAAGGAACAGTTGACTGTAAGTTGGATCTCTGTCATCACCACTTCTGTAAGTCACTATGCTTTACTGAATTTGGGAAAATTTCCTTTATATTGTCTTCAAAAAAATATTTTTCCACTCAATAGTTTCTCCTTCAAAATATTTCTTGATTTTCAGAGATGCCTCCTGCTTTTTGTGTTTTAAACTATATTCTTTCTGTGTGTGTGTATGTATGTGTGTGTGTGTGTGTGTGTATGTGTGTGTGTGTNAGTTTCTCCTTCAAAGTATTTCTTGATTTTCAGAGATGTCTCCTGCTTTTTGTGTTTTAAACTATATTCTTTCTGTGTGTGTGTGTATGTATGTGTGTATGTGTGTGTGTGTGTGTGTGTGTGTGTGTGTGTGTGTGTGTGTGTGAGTACTTAGTTGCTCAGTTATGTCTGACTTTCTGTGACTCCATGTACTGTAACTCACCAGGCTTCTCTATCCATGAAATTTTCCAGGCAAAAATACTGTAGCAGGTTGCCATTTCCTCCTCCAGAGCATCTTCCCAACCTAGAAATTGAACTTGTGTCTCTTCAGTCTCCTGCATTGTCAGGAAGATTCTTTACCACTGCCGTAAAGATTTTCTGTTGACTTCTCATCACATTTACTGATTCTTTTGCTATTTTCAAATCTTCATAAAACCAACCAGTGAATTTTTCTATTTAGTTATTATAACTTTCAATTCTGGGTTTTATATTTGGTTTATTTATTTATTTTATTTTCTCTACTTGCTGCTGCTAAGTCGCTTCAGTCGTGTCTGACTCTGTGCGACCTCAGAGACGGCAGCCCACCAGGCTCCCCTGTCCCTGGGATTCTCCAGGCAAGAACACTGGAGTGGGTTGCCATTTCCTTCTCCAAAGCATGAAAGTGAAAAGTGATAATCTTCACTCTTTTGATCATACTATCCTTTAATTATATCAACACATATTCCTTTAGTTCTTTGGATATAACAGCTGCCTTAAAATACTTTTGCTAGAGCCACCTTATGAGCCAACTTGACACTGATTTGTTTCTACTGTCAATGCCTATCTTCTTGACTAGGAATCCTGTTTTCCTATTTCTTTGCCTATTTAGTGATTTCTGTATACTGAACATTGTTCATGATTTGTTACAGAGATTAGGAGTGTGTTATTTTCTTCTGAAAAATATGTATTTACAGTCTACTATGTAGTTTAATTACTGGTTAATACCTTGAATGATTTTGTAGGCTTTGTTTTTTATTTCATTTTAGAGAAGATCCAAAGTGTTACACAAGCCTCTCAAACTAAAAATTCTGTCTCTTACAGGTTTTAAGATCTGGTAGAACAAGTCTAGAGAAAGACTTACTACCGGTTAGTCTTTAATTGTAACATGAGACATTTCAAGTGTCTCAGCTGGATTCTCAGGCTCTTAGTCACTTGCTGCTTTTGTATGTATGAATTAACTGGAGTTCCACTATTTCTCACACACACCTCTGTTCATGTACAGTCTGGTCCTCAAACAGGGACTCGTGGCAAACCTCAAACCAAAGTTATGGGAACTCCCTTAATATAGTTCCTTTTTTTCTGTAACCAGGTTTCACAAATTCCATCTGATTCAGCTGCTCTAAACTCAGATATCTGCCAGTACCACTTCAAAGTCGAGCTATAACTCTAATTGAGTGCTGTGATTGAGTACTCTGATTGAGTACTATGCCACAAATAGGAAATTGCACCCAGACATATATTCAAGACCATGTGGAGCACAGTTAATTCCTTTATCCTATTTTATCAGTGCTGCAGAATTTCTTGATTTGTTTTATAATAGCTAAGAACACTGCTATATATTTTTGTGCATTTGTGGTCTTTTAAGGCCATAGGGCTTCCCTGATAGCTCAGTTGGTAAAAAATCTGCCCGTAATGCAGGAGACCCTGGTTTGATTCCTGGGTCAAGAAGATCCTCTGGAGAAAGGATAGTCTACCCACTCCAGTGTCCTTTTGCTTCCCTTGTGGCTCAGCTGGTAAATAATCTGCCTGGAATATGGGAGACCTGGATTCAATCTCTGGGTTGGGAATATCCACTGGAGAAGGGAAAGGCTACCCACTCCAGTATTTTCACCTGGAGAATTCCATGGGATTGCAAAGAGTCGAACATGACGGAGCAACTTTCACAAGGCCATAGGACTAGCTTGGTGCCAGGTACTCTGTCATAACCAGAAGCACAGTTTTAAGTTATTTTAAGCCTCTGTGACTATTATGGTACCTCATTTCTTATGTTCAATAGTATTATTTCAAAAGATAAAGATTTCTTAAAATCAGAAATTTTCTATTAAACCACTGTGACTAAGCCAATGAAAGAAAAGTTGAATTTTTCCCTTTGATATGTTTTCCATGGCCATGTGAAAAGCATATATGAAGTAACTAAATTTTGTGATATTAGTTCTCTTATTTGTAGAATGGGGTTCAAAATTCTAGTATTATCATTTTATTATTAAAGTCAAATTATAAACACCTAAAACATATGCATACATTAAAAGATGGTATATATTACATATTGAAAGAAAACAATCATCTGTTTAACAACAGAATTTAAAGCCAGAGGCTCCTTTGGATTTAGTATATTATGCAGAATAATGATTCTTAAAACATTATTTTTATAACATTTACTATTTTCTATGTGTTATAAATATTGCTACTTGATTTTCTAACAATTTTATGATGTAAATTTGACTGACTATATAGTTAATGGAATGGATGTTCTAAGTTTAAAAAATCTACTACAAATTTCAAAGCCAATAAGCAATTACATAATACCAAAACCAAGTTCCTTTGATTACTCATACATTTTTTATCCTTTCAGTCATATATAAAATTCTAATATAATAGTAGTAGAGTCAGTAAATATTTCCTGACACATTATATATGGTTTACTGTTAGACAGAAGTATAAACATACATTTTTTTAAAATGATTAAAATGTGACCTTTCTCCTCATATCAGAGTGTCATAGAAAATACAAACTCCTCTACTGGGCATGGAACAATTAAAAACTTCTCAAATTATCTCTTTGTCTCTGAAGCTAAAAAATCAGCTGATTACTCTTTTAAGGCAGTTAAGTATGATTTTTTTTTTTAATGAGAAGAAACACAAAACAAAACACCTGTTTTCAATGACCCAAGGATACTTGAAAACAACTTCCAAGATTTCTAAATTAATGATACTCATTTCTTCTCCTTTAATATAATTAATACTTTTAATTTTAATAACATGAGAGCCTAGTTGGGCATTGCCTTTTATATGTATATCTCTGAGGAGAAATCCTTCCTTAGGTAGAGGTACATAATTGTATGGGTCACTAGCTTGAGAAAATATATTTTGATTTTCAAAACAAACCCTAAATGTGTTCAAACATGAAGAGAAATATTTGGCATAAGGGTATTCAACACTAGCCTCCTATAATATTATGACTCTATTTTTATTCTAATTCAGCTGTCTAAAGGTGAAAACAAAATAGACTATAAAGTTTTCAAATTGGTTAACATGTAAAAACAACACTGCAGCTGCTGCTACTAAGTCGCTTCAGTCGTGTCCAACTCTGTGCGACTCCGTAGATGGAAGCCCGCCAGATTCCCCTGTCCCTGGGGTTCTCCAGGCAAGAACACTGGAGTGGGTTGCCATTTCCTTCTCCAGTGCATGAAAGTGAAAATTGAAAGGGCAGTCACTCAGTCGTGTCCGACTCTTCCTGACCCCATGGACTGCAGCCTACGAGGCTCCTCCTTCCGTGGAATTTTCCAGGCAAGAGTACTGGAGTGGGGTGCCATTGTTTTCTCTGAAAAGCAACACAAGAGACTTAATAACACAAGGGCATTATTAGAATTCTCATTCAAAGGTAAGCAAACTAAAAATTATATGATAATTGAATAAATTGGAACACTCATTGGATATATGTTGATCTAAAACAACAGACTGGTTCCAAATAGGGAAAGGAGTTCATCAAGGCTGTGTACTGTCACCCTGCTTATTTAACTTATATGCAGGGTACATCATGAGAAACGCTGGGCTGGAAGAAACACAAATTGGAATCAAGATTGCTGGGAGAACTATCAATAACCTCAGATATGCATATGACACCACCCTTGTGGCAGAAAGTGAAGAGAACTAAAAAGTCTCTTGATGAAAGTGAAAGAGGAGAGTGAAAAAGTTGCCTTAAAGCTCAACATTCTGGAAACTAAGATTATTGTATCCAGTTCCATCACTTCATGGGAAATAGATGGGGAAACAGTGGAAACAGTGTCAGACTTTATTTTGGGGGGCTCCAAAATCACTGCAGATGGTGACTGCAGCCATGAAATTAAAAGAAGCTTACTCCTTGGAAGAAAAGTTATGACCAACCTAGATAGCATATTCAAAAGCAGAGACATTACTTTGCCAACTATGGTCTGTCTAATCAAGGCTATGGTTTTTCAGTGGTCATGTATGGATGTGAGAGTTGGACTGTGAAGAAGGCTGAGCGCCAAAGAATTGATGCTTTTGACCTGTGGTGTTGGAGAAGACTCTTGAGAGTCCCTTGGACTGCAAGGAGATCCAACCAGTCCATTCTGAAGGAGATCAGCCCTGGGAATGATGCTAAAGCTGAAACTCCAGTACTTTGGCCACCTCATGTGTAGAGTTCTCTCATTGGAAAAGACTCTGAAGCTGGGAGGGATTGGGGGCAGGAGGAAAAGGGGATGACAGAGGATGAGGTGGCTAGATGGCATCACCGACCCAATGGATGTGAGTCTGAGTGAACGCTGGGAGTTGGTGATGGACAGGGAGGCCTGGTGTGCTGCAATTCATGGGGTCACAGAGAGTCAGACAAGATGTAGTGACTGAACTGAACTGAACTGAACTGAACTGAACTTCAATATAAGTGGTTTCCTTTGATACAAGTGATTTGGTTAAGGAGTGGAGGAAGATAAGGATGAAACATAAGCTCTTAATTGTTGAATATGGGCTCTAGATTCATAGCTGTTCATTACAGTATTCTATTTTTATATATTTGCTATTTTCAGATAACTTCAAAAAGTTATCAAATTGTTACATGATAGCTTTTATTCTTCTGTGTGCCTACTTTTGCTAAAAGTCAGGAGA